>QRDG01002122.1:0-185822 GCA_012064385.1 Puccinellia tenuiflora
TATTTTAATACAGTAGCAGCCAGCAGCCGAAACGGCCCAACATTGGCTATCGAACCAGAAAGAGTTCGTAGGGAACTCGATTCACCCTGAATCAAACCCAATCCTAAAGATCAATCGATTTCCTTCAAAATCCGACTATATATAGCCCCTATTCCCCGCCCGTGGTGTCCACATAAGCCTGGACTAGAAAAATCGTACCAAATCGATCGCACGAGCTCACCGGATTCGATAATTTGCTCGCCACAAAATTTCAAAATCGAGGGGAACGCGCGGAAGGGGCACGCGGAAGCGGCCATGGCAAAGGAGTGCGCTGTTGCGAGACCCAGTGCGGCGTGCTGCAGGCCGGCGTCCGCGACTTGGGTAAGGAAGAGGTGATAGCCTGCGCGGCTGCGCTCGCGGAGGTTCAGGACATCGTCGCGGCGGGAGCCAACCAGGTGCTCCAGGACGTGCTCAAACATAGCCGTGCCATGGCGGCCATGGCCAGCTCCTCCAACAACAACCAGGTAGGCCAGCAGCCGAAACGGCCCAACATTGGCTATCGAACCAGAAAGAGTTCGTAGGGAACTCGATTCACCCCGAATCGAACCCAATCCTAAAGATCAATCGATTTCCTTCAAAATCCGGCTATATATAGCCCCTATTCCCCGCCCGTGGTGTCCACATAAGCCCTGGACTAGAAAAATCGTACCAAATCGATTGCATGAGCTCGCTGGATTCGATAATTTGCTCGCCACAAAATTTCGAAATCGAGGGGAACGCGCGGAAGGAGCACGCCGAAGCGGCCATGGCAAAGGAGTGAGCCGCTGCGAGACCCAGTGCGGCGTGCTGCAGGCCGGCGTCCGCGACTTGGGTAAGGAAGAGGTGATAGCCTGCGCGGCTGCGCTCGCGGAGGTTCAGGACATCGTCGCGGCGGGAGCCAACTAGGTGCTCCAGGACGTGCACAAACAGAGCCGTGCCATGGCGGCCATGGCCAGCTCCTCCAACAACAACCAGGTGCGTCCGCCGCTGCATCAGCAATTCCTCACCAACGACGGCGCGGCGCTGGGTTTGTGGGTTTTTTTTATCAACGCTTGTCCGGTGGGTAACCCGTATTCAGTGGGCAATACCAATTTTTATTATGGAATGGATAAGATGATCATTAATGGGTATGGATGAACTTTGGATACGGGTAGGGTAACCCAAAATCCGCCCAACGGCAGCTTTTAAGGGAGCACCCGAACAAGCCTCGGACGCAGTAGCAGCAAAAAAAAACATGGAGATTGAGGTGGGGAGGCGATGCTCTATTCTATGTCTGTTGATCTCTCTCTTCTTCTGTGTTGTAGCAGAGTGCACACACGAAGGGGAAAAGGGCATCCATCAGACGCGCAGTACAGTCCAGTTCAGAGGAAAGTGCATGATGCGGCAAAAGAAAATACTCCCTCCGTCCAAAAATAAGTGTCTCAAGTTTGCTCAAAAGTAGAGGGTATCTAGACATGTTTCATGTATAGATACATTCACTTTTTGCCAAACTTGAGACACTTATTTTTGGACGGAGGGAGTAATAATTGGAGATATGATGGCACTTGACCCAAGTCGCGGGACGCCGGCTGCTAGGGTCTATCTCATACAAGCATACACTTGACGCTGTCGTGAATTAAAAGGTACTACTACTGAAGGAGGTTGAGAAATCGTGAGTGATCTCATCACAACATTTGTTCCTTGTCATGGATGCATGAACGCTTTCGGGTTTCAGATCATAGGTGCCTGCTCATGGCAAATATGGGGATTTTTTAAAAGAAGTTCTCAACGTAGTCGGTGTTGGAGGGTGTCCATGATCAAAATGGCATCGGGCATCTACGTAAACAATTCCTCATCCATCAATGATTTATATGTCTTTCTCTCTTTGCTCATCCCCAATCCCCAAGGGCCGAACGTCTTTTCAGAGGGGAGGGGGGTGAGGTTGGGATGAAAACGCATGGCTCTACTGGAGCACTTGCATTGAGTGGCGTGGCTAATGAAGCGGGCATATTAGGCAGTGCCGTTGTCAGACAGTGGAGCACGCCATGGACATGTTGACCCTGGTTGGTACATGCAACGTGTTATTACTGTATCAACAAGAATTTACTTTGTTCGTCTCCTTAACATATATTTTGTCTCCCGTTGCAACGCACGGGCATGTTTGCTAGTATATCTAATGGGTGATGTGGACGATTAGATATCTAATGGATGCTAATGATTGTTAATGGGTAAGGTAAACAATTGGATGGCTGGAAGGATGGATAATCTTGATAATTGAATGGTTAGAAGTATGCATGATACATTCATATAGATAGATTGCATGTTGAAATATACTATCATAAATATATCTTAGTAGGTTTGTGTAGTTTAGTTACCTAAAATATATTTTATTTTTTTAGCAAAGGTTGTGTTTCCCAAATAGTCGTCGACACCTTTCGCTCTGTCCAAAACGTCTTTCTCATGAGACGAGAGCGTTTCGCTGAAGGAGAGAGCTGAAATATCCTAATTGGGACCTGACCCGCCGGCTCAGTATTTCGGAGGTGCTCATAGGGGTAGGGTATGCGTGTGTGCGTTCATAGAGGTGAGTGTATACGCGTGTATGTAAGCGCCTATGTTGTACTGTGTTTCGTAAAAAAATAAAATAATAAACCTTACCAGCCGGACGAAGGTGGGACTAAAAATATGAGCCCGAGTTGTGCATGCGTCCTGAAAGCGTGCTTTTTCTTAATTGTGTTGTGCATACATGCAGTATGCTTTCCGCTGGGACTTCACGTGTCCTTGACTCAAAATAAATCAGCCTACAAATCACGTTAAGATGGTAAAAACCAATCGATCTACTAGCTAACACATATACGCATGTATGAGCCGGAAAACATGTATCGAGCCTCATGATTTCTTTCTCGAGACGCATGGCTCGTCTTCGACTCGCCAAATTCTAAGAAACTATTTCTTTTCATTGCGTCACGTGGTCATCTCCGTGTCCGACCAAAAATAATAGTGAACCAAAATACCGATAAACTAAAATGCCGGTGAACGGAAAAATAGTGACATAAAAAAAGGTTAAAAACAAAAAAAAATAGAAAAAAACCGAAATAGAAAATAACAACGAATCGGAAATGCGGGTAAAACATAATAGAGTAGTGAACCAAACAATTACGTGTGAACTAAAAAATACCGGTGAACTGAAAATCGTAGTGAACCGAAAATAACAGTGAACGAAAATGTCAGTGAACGGAAAAGTAATAGTGAACCAAAACATACCGATGAACCCAAAATGTTCAGTGAACCAAAAAGTAATAGTTCACCAAAAATGCCGACGAACCGAAAAATGTAAATGAACCAAAAGTAATAGTTAACCAAAAATGCCGATGAACAAAAAATATCGGTGAACCGAAAATGATGTGAAACGAAAATGTTAGTGAACCAAAATAAATACTAAACAAAAAATGCCGATGAACTGAAAATGTAAGTGAACCAAAAATAATTGTGAACCAAAAATGCCGACGAACCAAAATATAGTGAACAAAAAATGCCGAAAATAATGTCGGTGAACCGAAAAATAACAGTGAACAGAAATTGTCGATGAACCGAAGATGCGGAAACCGAAATTGTGGTGAACCAAAAATACTGATGTACCGAAAATGTAGGTGAACCACAAATAATAGTGAACCGAAAATGTCAGTGAACGCAAAAAGAAATAGTAAGCCAAAAAATGCCGATGAACCAAAAATGTTCAGTGAACAAAATGCACAAAAAATGCGATGAACTAAAAAAATGTAAGTGAACCAAAAGTAATATTGAACCAAAAATTCCGATGAACAAAAAATACCGGTAAACCGAAAATGATGCAGAACGAAAATATCAATGAACCAAAATATATAGTGAACCAAAAATGCTGATTAACCGAAAATGTATGTGAACAAAAAAATAATAGTGAACCAAAATTGCCGATGAACCGAAAATGTCAGTGAACAAAAAATAACAGTGCATAAAAAATGTCAAAAAATGATGTCGGTGAATCGAAAATAACAGTGAACCGAAAATGATGCGGAACCGAAAATGTCCATGAACCCAAAAAAATAGTGAACCAAAACCACTGATGAACCGAAAATGTAAGTCAACCAAAATTAATAGTAAACCAAAAAATACCGATGAACCAAAAATATCAGTGAATCGATTATAACAGTTAACTAAAAATAATAGTGAACCAAAAATATATAGTCAGCCGAAAATTGCCGATGAAACGAAAATGTGAGTCAACCAAAAAAATAATAGTGAACCAAAAAAGCCGGTTAACTGAAAATAATAGTGACCTAAAATGGAGGTAAAAAACGGAAAAAAATAATGAAACGAAAAATGCCAGTGAACCAAAAAATATCATTGTACCAAAAATAATTGCGAACCATAAAATACGAAATAACCAAAAACAATGGTGAGCGAAAAATAAAGAAAGTCAGCCCGAAAATTAGAAAATGACGATGAGCCAAACATGTCGGTGAACCAAAAATAATAGAGAACTAAAATTCAGGTAAACCAGAAAAAAAATACTAAACAGAAAAAATTTCTAATTAATATGAATAAAGGAACTAATAGTTATATATCTGAGAACAAAAAGAAAAAATATTTTAAAATAAAAATGCTAAAGAAAAAGAAAGAAAATAGAGTGAAAGAAACATACGAAAGAAAAAAATGGAAAAGTAAAAAAAACTGACTAGATCCTAACAAAGACGTACCTACCTACATACGTGAAACCAACCGAGTCACGTCGACACGAACGAATTACTAGCTGAAATAAATATTGAAGAAACTACTTGCTCTGGAACGTACATAGCGAAAGAAGCCAGCACAAAGTGGTAACGGGCTGAGCTCAAATATTAATTCCCTTCAGCGAATCGGTCGTACAAGTCGCTCGGGCGATACACTCCCGACTCGGGTTACCTAAACCGTTTCTTCCCTGCGTCATGTTTAAAATGAAACATTAAATAAAAAACTAAAAACTCGACTTGAAATAGAATCGTATGAAGAAAGAAACAAAAAAGTAAAAGCAGAAAAAGGAAAATAAATGAATATAAGAAAGAAAGGAAGAAAGAGAAAGAAAGAAAAAGAAATAAAAGCATACGTACAACAAAGGAATGAAAGAACAGAAAATTAAAACGAAATAAATAAAGAAAAAATATAGAAATGTTGACGTAGAAAGGAAGCGAAGAAAGGAACTACTTATTATGCAGGCCATCCCAGCGACGTACTCGTGGACGAACCATCCTTCCTCCAGCTGAGCGTTGCATGAAACCGAAACGGGCCGAGCCCATGAACCAAAATTGTTCAGCGAAACGATGGTACCAATCGCCCGAGCGATACCGAGCCGTTTTCCCCTTGGTGCACCAAAAAGGCCTAGCCGTGGCGCATTGGCCTGTGCCACGGATTGCCACGCCACGGGTAAAATTTAACCGTGCCGCAGGCAACATGGTGCGCCACGGGTATATTTCGTTAGTCGTGGCGCACTGGACCTGGTGCGCCACGAGTAGTTAGCCGTGGCGCAGGCACGGTTGTGCTACATGGCTAATGAAGCATACCCGTGGAGCACGGCCCGAGCATGCGCCACGGATAAGGTGCGCCACGGCTACAGTGACAGATGCGCCACGGCTAACATTTTCTGTATTTTTTATATACTGCGTATTTACACAGATGCTAATACAGGTATTTATACACATATATTCTATAATACATTTTGCAAAACAATATACAAAATACATAGATCACATGCATTATAACTGAAAATAGATATAAGTAGACAAAATTATATACATCACATGCATCTCCATCGGAATCGTGTAGCAAGTTCTATCATCACATTACAAACTAAAAAATATTTAATTACAACACGAATTTCATCGATTGTTTGAACATAAGCTAGACAGCTAGACAACATAATGAAGATAAGCTAGGCGCCACGACCAGTCAAAAAAAAAGCACTCTGCTCCTCGGTGAGTGGGTCCGCCCCATGTGTGGCGGTTGCGTAGTTTGCGCTCTGGCGATCTGAAGGCGATCGCATCTAGGGTTGGGTTTTCGTCTTCCGTGGTCATCTCCGTGATCCGGCCGCCGCCCTTAGTCCACGATCCTTCGTCCAGGTGCCCACTAGTTGATCCCCACGACCCCACGTCGCTCACCCATAACCGGTTTTCGCCTCCACCATATAGCCTTTTGCGAGTTTGCTAGGGCTCGCGAACGTAATACACCGTGACCTAGTTTCAGTCTGGTTTTCGTTGGCTTTTGAAGGTGTAGGTCGAGATGGATGGAGTGGAAGGGATGATGAGGAAGTTTGAAGTTGTCCGCCGAGGAACGGAGGGGAGTCAGCCTGGGCTGCAAGGAGGGAGGTAGGGGGAAAGGGGCGGAGATGCAATTGCCTGGTAAAGTGTTGTCAGAGAAACCCTTATTAGCAGATGGTCTGGCTATGTCCCTAGGCATAGCTTGGTGCCCGTTGAAGGGAGTGCGTTTGCAAGGAGATCGGGGGAATATCTTCCTGTTCACATTCATGCAGGAGGCTGGGAAACGCAAGGCACAACATGATGGCCCGTGGATGGTCAACAACAATCTGATTGTGATGACAGAGTTTGACCCAGCAAAAGCCTTGGAGGATTATGTCTTTGATACCATCCCGATATGGATCAGGGTGTTGAAACAGCCTTTGGGGTGGATGAATAGGGAAACTAGTTTGGAGATTGGAGACATGGTGGGGGAGAGTGTTGATGTGGAAGTGGGATAGGATGGTAATGCAGTAGGTGAGTATCTGAAGATCAAGGTTAGGATCAATATCGTGAATCCGTTGATGAGGGGGTTCACCCTCGATATGGGGGAAAACAATATGTCCAAGTGGTGCCCATTTGAATATGAATATTTACCAGAGTTCTACTACATTTGTGGCATCATCGGGCATGACGACAAAAATTGCTCCATCAACTCGATAGAGGAGAGAAGAAGCAATTTGGAGGGTGGCTCCGGGCTTATATCCCAAAGAAATCTTATGGTGGGGACAAGCAGAAGTGGCAGGAGGGAAGAAGTTGGTCCGGTAGCAGAGGATACAGGTTTGGAGGGCGGGAGGTAAAAGGAGGTAGTGATAGTTTGTCTTGGAGAAGAGTGAGTCGGGAATAGCAAAGCCTAGTAACAACACCAGTAGGAGCGAAGAGGCAACGAGTCCTTTGAAGCTGCCAGAGGGGCGCGGAATGCACTCTGGAACTCAAAAAAGCTTCAATTTCCAGCTCTAGCCGAGAAGGAGGGAGAGGGGGAAAAGGAAAAGCATCCTAGAGTGTGGGCCGGGAGTGGGCCTACTGTAGATGGTAGCAATGTAGGGTTGGGCCTAATAGGGGAGGACCGGATGGCAGGAATTCAGCCCTGCATGCATGGGACTGGTCACGTCGATCTAAACAGCACTTTGCAGAATGTTGCACCGAAGGCGAGCAAGTTTAATAGGAAGGCGAGGAGTGAAGGCATAAAAGCAGACCAAGCGGCCCTGAATGTGGAGGTGGGGAGGAAGAGAGGAGGGGAACCTATGGATCTCGAGGAAGGGAGCATGAGTGCGTCTAAGAAGGTGAATGGTGTTTGTGGTGAAACTTTTGAAGATAAAGCGGGGCTGTCGGTACAGCCCTACAACGATCAATGAAGATTGTGTCACAGAACTACCGGGGGCTTGGGAACCAGCCGGCAGTTCGAGGCCTTCTGGACCTTCAGAAGGCGGAAGAGCCCGATATTCTCTTTCTGTGCGAAACAAAACTGAAAGAGAAGGAGATTGAGTACTTGCGGTGGAAGCTAGATATGGTGAACATGATTGTGAAGGATAGTGATGGTAGTTCGGGAGGTTTAGCTATTTTCTGGAAGAGGGGAGTGAATGTCAGCCTAAGGTGGAAAGGTCGATATCATATCGATGTGGACATGGAGGAAGAGAACAGGAGAAAATGGAGGCTAACCGGGATCTATGGTATCAAAGACAGGGAGAAGGAGAACACATGGAGACTCCTCCGCACCCTCCATGGGCAATCCAACTTACCATGGTTGTGCGTAGGGGATTTCAAAGAGATTCTGTTTGCAGGAGAGAAGGAGGGGGGCCCGGCTCGGGCCCCTCGGTGCATGGATGCTTTTAGGAGAGCTCTGGAGGACTGTGAGTTAAGTGACTTGGGCTTTGTAGGAGACCCTTTCACTTGGAGGAATAATTGGCATTCTGCAGAAGGTTATACACGTGAAAGGCGGATCGTGCTGTGGCGAATGTCGGATGGAGGTGTATGTACCCCTTCTATAAGGTAATAAACGGGGACCCACGTCACTCCGACCACCGCCCCTATCATCGTCGAGCTAAATGAGCAAGTTGGTGGAGGTGGGGGTGGAGACTGCCCATCGGTGTTCAGGTTTGAGGCGAGGGTGGCTGCGGGAAAGAACAATGTGAGAAAGTGGTGCTGGAGGCATGGAACGATGCTTTTGCTGAAGGTGCGGTTACAGTGTCGGAGGCGATGGGTAAAGTGGGAGGCTCGCTTTCGGTGTGGGATAAAGAGGTCTTGGGTGAGTTGAAGAAACGAATTAAAAGTGTAAAGAAACAGCTTGAGGCCTGTCGTCGTAGCCCTATTACCCAAAGAAATGTAAACCGTGAGCACCTGTTGAGGTATAAGTTGGAGCGGCTGGAGGACCAACATAACATTTATTGGCAGCAACGGGCTCATGCAAATTGGTTAAGCAAGGGTGATCATAACACTAGCGTTTTCCATGCCCATGCTTCGGAGAGGAAGAAGACAAATCGGATTAGGATGCTGAAGAGGGAGGGTGGTGGAGTAGTGGAGACAGAAGAGGAGCTAGGGCCCTTTATTTCTAACTTCTACAAAAGTTTGTTCATGTCTTCTGCAGGTCCAACAAATAATGATTTATTGCAACATATCCCACATGTGATCACAACGGAGATGAACGAACAGTTAACCCGTCCCTATACCAGTGAAGAAATTAAGGAGGCCCTAAATTCTATTGGAGACTTGAAAGCCCCTGGGCCTGATGGTATGCCGGCTGTGTTCTACAAAAAATTCTGGCATGTGGTGGGGGACAAGGTCCAGGAAGAGGTGCTGGGTGTGTTGAATGGAGGCGACATGCCTGTCAAGTGGAATGAGACCACTATTGTCCTAATTCCGAAAGTCAAAAACCCCGACAAACTGATGGAATATAGGTCAATAAGTTTATGCAACATGCTATATAAACTTATCTTGAAAGTGCTTGCTAACCGGTTGAAGGTGATACTGCTAGAAATCATTTCACCATCACAATCTGCGTTCGTCCCTGGCCGAATGATAACGGACAATGTCCTTTTGGCCTATGAGATTACCCATTTGATGCATACAAAAAAGGGGGACGAGATGGCTTGGTGGCGATCAAATTGGACATGAGTAAAGCCTACGACCGGGTCGAATGGAACTTTCTTGAGCAAATGATGTTGAGGATGGGCTTTAATTCTCAGTGGGTAAAGGTGATTATGAAGTGTGTGAGGTATGTGTCATACAGAGTCAAAATATGTGGCGGGCTATCTGATTCTTTCCTCCCAGATTGGGGCCTTCGACAGGGTGATCCTCTTTCGACTTACCTGTTCATCATTTGTGCGGAGGCGTTTTCAGTTTTGCTACAGAGAGCGTAGGAGGAGGAGTCTATAGAAGGGGTTAAAGTCTGCGTCGGAGCCCCTAATATAAATCACCTGTTTTTTTTACGATGATTCGTTGATAGTAATGAAGGCAACAACAGGAAGTGCAAGGAAGCTGTTGGAGATTCTTGCCCTCTACGAAGCCAACTCAGGGCAGATGATAAATAAGGCCAAGTCGTCGGCTTTTTTCAGTAAAGGTATAAGAGACAGAGCTAAGTGGGCAGTGCTGAATGTGATGGGAAACCCTCGGGAGTCCCAGAACCAGAGGTATTGGGTTTGCCAGTCCATTTGGGAAAATCAAAGAGTAAAGAATTTGAGTACCTTAAGGAGAAAATTTGGCGGCGTATCCAAGGATGGAAAGAACGGCTGTTGTCAAAGGCAGGGAAGGAGATACTGATTAAGGCGGTTGCTCAAGCGATACCTACGTACACGATGTCCTGTTTTGACCTTACGAAAAAACTATGCGAAGAAATTAGTGGTATGATTTGTCGGTACTGGTGGAGCCAGCAAGACGGCAAGGATAAATGCCATTGGATCGGCTGGGAGAGAATGATGCGATCAAAGGATGATGGAGGATTAGGGTTCAGGGATCTCCATATTTTCAATATTGCAATGCTTTCTCGGCAGGCTTGGAGGTTGGTGCAACACCCAGATTCCCTCTGTGCAATTGTTCTGAAGGCTAGGTACTTTCCAAACAGTTCGGTGTTGGATGCGAAGCCCGAAGATGGGATGTCTTATACCTGGCGTAGCATTCTCTCAGGGCTGGCACTATTGAAAGAAGGAGTTGTGTGGCGCGTCGGGGATGGTGGGAGCATAAAAACCTGGTCGGATCCCTGGATTCCAAGAGGGTCAATGAGAAGATCGGTTGACATGCAAGGCCTGTCTATTATCACCACTGTAAGCGAACTGATAAATCCGATAACCCAATCTTGGGATGAGGAACTCATCCGTGACAATTTTACTGTCGAAGATGTAAAAGATATCCTAGCAACCACTACTAGGAAACTAGCTATAGGTGGAAACCACATTCTGTGGCGCACCAAACAGCCATGCGCCACAGAAAATATTTTGTGGCGCATAGTTTTGCATGCGCCACAGAATTTTGGAATTCTGTGGCGCACAAAAACCGAATGCACCACAGAAATATGTCTTTCTGTGGCGCATATAGCTAGATGCGCCACAGAAGGGGCATAGTTCACCAGTACTTTCCGACGCGGCTGTTTTTATTACCCCTCCCGAGGACATCCAATATTTGGCTTTCATATTGAAAGCTTTCGGAGAGTAACTTTCAAAAAAGTTCGGTTGTTCCGATAAGATGCCAAAACATTAATCTCGATGGCGTGCTCGACGATTTGCCCATGATCCGGGCCTCCTTCCCCTTCAAATATTTAGGGCTCCCGCTTACAGTCGGGCAACTTAAGCGGGTTGATTTCCAACCTCTTGAGGACAAGATGGACGCAAAGCTCGTCACTTGGGATGGCAAGAACTTCAATGCAGCCGGCAGGGGGACCCTTGTCAAATCCGTTCTCACTTCCCAACCGATTTCCACCTCACCGCTCAACATCCCGCCGGGCTGCCTCGCCGCTTTGAACAAAATTTAGCGTTCTTACCTTTGGGCTGGTACTAGGGAGGTCTCTCCAGTACCAGCCCGTCTTGGAGGATTGGGGGTCCTCCACCTAGAAAAATTTGCGAGAGCCCTTCGGTTGCGGTGGCCTTGATTTTGAGTGGAGAGACCCCAACAAGATTTGGATCGGAATGGGTAATCCTTGTGACTCGGTTGACATGGACCTCTTCTACGCCGCAACCACCATCACCATTGGAAATGGGAAGATTGCATCCTTTTGGGACTCACCTTGGCTCAACGGAAACAAGCCAAAAGACATCGCCCCTCTAATCTTCGAGGCCTCCACTAGAACGAATTAGAAGGTCAAGCAAGCCTTGCACAATAATACATGGATCTCAAAGATCAAAATGGATGCCTCCTTGACCATACCCCACATCCATGTGTACATTCGGCTTTGGGTGCAATTAAATCTCGTTCACCTGTTTGAGGAGATTGAGGACTCAATACAATAGAACTTCACAACGAATGGTGAGTACTCGGCTTCCTCGGCATACTCCGCCTAATTCTTGGGTGCAATGCATACGGGCATGAACAACTTGGTTTGGAAGACTTGGCCGCCTCCAAAAGTTGAATTTTTTGCGTGGTTATCCATCCGCGATAGGCTTTGGACCACGAATCGACTAGCAAAGAGAGGTCGGAACAATTGTGGCATTTGCCCCCTATGCAAGGAAAACCAAGATACGGCGGTGCATATGCTTTTGCAATACTGATACACCAAAGGCTTTGGGGAGTGGTAAAGGATTGGCTTGGAGTTGATTCTATCCGGATGCATGAGTGGATGGCGGATCGCACCGTCAAGTCTTGGTGGGCAAAGATGATGAGTAACGCAACCCCAAACCATAAGGCTATGGCCTTTCTCACCATGCTCATTAGTTGGACGGTTTGGAATGAGCGAAACGCAAGAATCTTCTGCAACAAATCCGCTCCACCACCTATCCTCCTCGAGATCATAAAGATAAGGCAAAGCTTTGGGTAACCGTGGGATTTGAGTTATGTAATATTGGGAGAGTGATCCCAACGCTTTTGGTTCCGATAAACCTTGTCACAAACTCTTCTTCTATATTAATGAATGGAGGCAATATTTTGCCCCCTTTTCAAAAAAAAAGAGAGGTATCGTTACCACATAGTACTTCCACGAACCAGCTGAATCCCTCAACGCATGGTCCCATGTCACACCTGCCACGTACCCGCTGCAGGAGACACCAATGGGAAGCTTGCTAGCTACCGCTTACATGACATGTTTCCTTCCGACCATTCGTTTTCTTTGCCATCTCATTTGTCTTCTGCATATGGTGGCCAAAGGCAGAAAGCGACGCCTCCTTTGCAAACACATAGAGCTGCTCTAGAGAAGGGACGTATTTCCAGATGTCTCACATTTCCAGGTTCACTACGGGAATCATGAGATGTGCCGACGGTAAATACCATCGGCTTAGATCCAAAAACCGTCGGTGTGTACCTGTGCCGACGGTGACCATCGGCTTCGTCCCGTCGGCAAAGCTTTTATCGGCGTAGCTCGCAGCCCGTCAGCTCAGCTCATACCGTCGGCGTAGTTGCGTTGTGCCGACGGTTTCACTAACCGTCAGCGTAAAACCACCGTCGGCACGTAAACTTGACGGACAGAGAGTTGACGGTGAACGTGAACTACGCCGACGGTTTTCACCGTCGGCTTACGCTGCCACGCAGCGAAGCTGGGAGTCCGCCGGAGAGTCCTGGGTGCTAGATACACCGACGGTAAATACCGTCGGCTTAGCTTGGACACCTACGCCGACGGTAAAACCGTCGGCCTACGCAGCCACGTGGCGGAAGCCCAAGTGCTGGGTGCTATATACGCCGATGGTAAAACCGTCGGCTTAGCTTTTGAGCAAAAAAAAAAACAAGCAATAGCTTATACGACAGCAAACCAAATGAATCATGGATTTGAAGCTATACACCGTTACATATCATATTAATTGTGCCCTGAGTAGCACTAATATTCCAAAAAATTAATAACTATCAAGATTTATAGAGGAATCTAATAACCCAGAACTGCAGCGACTCATGTAGTGATTTCACAACTATGGACAGAATAGGAGCACCACAATTATGTATAATTAGAGATTATAACAAAAGGCAACTCAATACTACGACACTAGCAGCCTATCGACTCCTATATCTTGTAGAACATACACATCATTGTCAAGGAAACCTTGTTTAAATAACAGATCACTATCATAGTCCTAACTAGTCGCCTACCATGGCTGCATGGCTGAATCCCAGAGGAGAACACCAAGCACTACCACCACCAAGCCAGCAACCGCAGGTTTCCATACGGAGCGTGCAGGCACTAGAAGCCACGGCCACAGATTAGCTGAAATACGATTATCAAGCAACCCTTAGTGAAAACTGAAACATAAAGGACTAGTATTAGTATGATAGTATGCAAAAAAGAATATAGCATGTATACTTCACATACATGTACTGTCCATGCACACAACATTGGTATCTATGCTAGTAGCGCAGCTGACAATCACATAATAATTTATTTGACAACAGCAAACATAATCTAAACCGCTTGGTTAGTACAATGCATGCAATCATCTATGGCAGCCGTAAACAAATGTGTATGCATGACTTGTTTATATACGTATGCACACATTCAATTCACCATGATTTGTCTCCGGTGTTTCAACACTATGCATAGCTAGCAGCAAACAATCAAAATATTGAGCAACCTTGAACATACCAGCTAAATTGTGCAAGTAAGCATCCAACCAGAGTAAAAAAAAATGGAGCACATACAGTACCTATACATATATGCATTCAGCTTGTGCAGCAAACATGTATGCATCAGCAGCAAATATACAAGTATGTACCTGACGACAAGTTGTGATTTAGTTAAATGGATTTACAGGTACTGCATATTTTCACGAATGATGTTCTTTTCTCTGCAACCTACACGTTCAATTCAATAGGAAAGAAAGAGGCAATTTTTAGCATGGCTACATGGAGGAGAGAGAGCGCACGGGGAGCAGCTAGTTGGGAAGATCCCTGGCAGCAGCGGACGGAGTCGTGGCCGGCAGCAGCAGGTCGAGGATGTGGCCGCCGGCAGCATCTCGGGGAGGTCGTCGGCAGGAGCTTTCCATGGACGCCGTCAGCAGAAGCTCGGGGAGGCGACCGGCCATCAGGGCGACGGATTGCAGCTCCGCACCTCCCTGCCGTTGGCTCGCACGTACACTGCGCCAGCCTAGCTCGCCGTGGCTCGGCGGCCACAGACACGAGCTCGACCATGGCGGCCAGCCGGCACAGACCCTGGCGCGAGTCCTTCGCATGTACCCGGTGACCAGGAGCAGGGGCACCGAGGCGTCGTACCTGCCACCACATAGCCTAAAGCTGCAGCGGCGTGGCGGACGAAGGCGGCGAGCCCTGGTTGCCGGCGTGCAGCATGCGCCGTTGGTGACGCGGCCAGGCCGGATCGACGGAGCGGCGCCCGTGGATTCCACGCATGGACGCTCGCGCCGGCGAGCAGGCCCAGTCGCGCATCCCCTTGATCTGCTCGTGGGCGTGAAAGGGTCGGGGACGATCTTTGCGGTGCGTCTCCAGATCGCCGCCGCGTGCAGCTGGTCCCTGGAAACGGTGGAACCCATCCATGGTGGGGTTGGAGACGGCCACGAGCGGCGGCAGTAGATCTAACAGGCATAAATTGATAGTACGAAGTTGATTAAAAAAAAGGAAAAGAGCTAAGCCGACGGTATTACCGTCGGTACAGATCTGACAAGCATAAATTAATAGTACAAATTTGATCTAAAAAAGAAAAAGAGCTAAGCCGACGGTATTTCCGTCGGCATAGATTTGACATGCATAATTTTATAGTACGAAGTTGATCTAAAAACAAAAGGAAAAGAGATAAGCCGACGGTAATACCGTCGGCATAGATCTGACATGAATAATTTTATAGTACGAAGTTGATCTAAAAAAAATATAAAAAGAAAAGAGCTAAGCCGACGGTAATACCGTCGGCATAGATCTGACACGTCTAAGCCGACCGTCCTCCGCTGGGACCGTCGGCTTAGCTCTGACGCCGTCGACGCGCTGTGTTCGGAGGGTCACGTGGAGGGGAGCTATGACGACGGCTGTTGTGAGCCGACGGTCACCGTCGGCTTAGCCTCACATACACCGACGGTCTTTTTACGCCGACGGTGACCGTCGGCATAGCTCACGGTACGCCGACGGCCGCGCTATGCCGACGGTTATTTTTTGACCGTCGGCATACCTCTGTTGTGCCGACGGGCCCGACATTTCACCGTCGGCGTAGCTTCTGACCGTCAGCATATCAGCTGATTCCCGTAGTGGTTTGTGCAATTGCCATTTCTCTCTCTTCTCCTATATGTCTCCACTTCGTTCGTGTTTCTCTGCAGGCTTCTAGGTTTTTAAGGAGAGCTGGCTAAGGATAAGTGTGATGCTAGCTAGAGAATGAAAAGATTATCCAAGAATTGAGTATATATTGAGCTAGGCCAGCGTCGAAACATGCATTTAAATTGTGTCTTACGTAGAGGTTGGTGGGTACGGACTACAGTAGCTAATGTTTTAAATCCCAGTTGGTATTCGTATCTTCTAGTACAAAATAAGCTCATATGTGTGTTACAAACTCATTGATGGTCGCTCCAAGTGATAAAAGCACATGAGAGATTTAGAGGTATATATATCTCCAGGATGATATGGGTAAAGCACTAAGGCCGAGAACGAAAGTAGGCTTCAGCTCGAACGTATGGTAGTATGACCTTGCGAACATGTGGAAACATGGGATCACAACTGAGACATGCATGCGTTATACAGTGTGCAGAACGAAATGTGTGCTTTCATGTTGTCTTGAATGAAAATCTTCCCCTAGAACTTTGATGTAATTTCAGTCCACGCGCTTTCGAGTTGTGGAATACTCATGAGGTGCACACTATTAGCGATAGTCGGTTTGTCCCCAACCGACTCTGATATGTGTTCGTGTTGTAATCGTACTCTGTACGCTGTTTTGATCAATATATAAACGAGGCCAGCCGTGTGGGCAAACCACGGCAAACAACTCTTTCAACTTGGTATCAGAGCCGAGATCCAATCTAGGGTTTCGTTGTCTAGTTTTCCCGGCGGCGCGATGTCTTCCACCGCCGGAGCACTGCAGAACTCCACCACCGGCGAGCTTCAGTCCTCAACCGCCGGCGCGCTTCAGTCCTCAACCGCCGGCGTGCTGTAGACCTCCTCCGCCGGCGCCCTCACCTCGGCAGGATCCACCTCCGCCTTTGCTCCCGCCATCCCCATCATCCCCAACACTATCACCGTGCGGCTTGATCGCAACAACTTCCTCCTATGGAAGACCCAGGTCATCCCCAACATCTCTGGCCATGGGTATATGGGCTACCTTGACGGCAGTTTTCCTCCGCCGGCCGAGTTCATTACCTCCGGAACCGGCAATGATGCTGTCAAGGCTCTTAATCCGGCGTACGTCGCCTGGTGGCACACTGATCAGCGTGTTCTTTCCGCGCTGCTAGGATCCATGACAGAGGAAATCCTCGCTCAGATGATCGGGCGCAAAACCTCCGCTTCCGTCTGGGAGTCCCTTAACTCCATGTTCTCCGCCCAAGGACGGGTCAGCATCCGCCAATACCGTCGCCAGCTTACGACGACGAAGAAAGCCGACATGGGGGCGGCTGCGTACTTTCACAAGATGAAGGGTTTTGCAGATGCTATGGCTACCATCGGAGCTCCCCTGCTCAACAACTCGTTCAACTCACACATCACAGGTTGCGGTTACACTTTGTGATAAAAAGCGTAGCTATATATGCTGTTCAGCATATAATTACCTATACTTAACTTTGCTATACTAGTTTAATAACACACTTTGTCCCGTTCAGCGGGGTGTTGGAATGCCAGGTTGCAGCGAGTTGGGCCTCCTGCTTTGCTCGTTGGAGGGGACTTTGCCGAGGAGGAGGTTGCTGGTCGAGGGGAATCAAGCGAGGTGGCGCTCCACCCTGGGGAGCAGCTCACAAATCTCCAATCTGGTTTCGCATTGCGACACGGAGATCTCGGGCTTGACTTCCCCTACATGCAGATCGACACGGAGATATCAGGCTTGACTTTCTTTCACTGGGCGTACTGCAGTGACCGTAGAAACAACATTGAAATGACTCACGAGAAATGTATTCCCAGATTCCTCTCATTTCCAATAGGAACTATGCGTCCAACTACAACTAATCAATCTACTTTGCTATTTGGTTAGTGATCTATCTCCCTTCATGTTGGTTTGGGTGCTAGTACTATATATCTTGCAAGGAGACTGAAGATGGATGGGTACTGGGTAAATAACACCACAACAATAGGTGACGGTGCATTTGGGTCTTTTATAGAGTGGGTCATATAACGTCATATATTAGCTACCAACTATTGACCCCATATATATTAAGATCACTTCTAGTACAAAAAACGAAGAATCAAAAAGTATATCAATAGTTTGTGCATCCAGAATTTAAAAGTATATCAGAGATAGACGAAAGTTTCCAGTGATTGATTTCACTTGCTCGCAAAGCGCAGAGACACCATATGCCAATGTGCACATGTGTGGTTTACACATATTAGAGTATTATTATCATCCTACTCCAAATATATAAAAATAGTGATTCCCCGTGTTCTAGACAAGGCAGTATAACCTACATGACACACTTTTTTCTGATGAACGTGAGGCATCACATAATCTTGAAACAATGGAGAACTCTGCTAGAATGATAAGAGCTTGCAGAAAATGGTAAAAAGATCTTCGCATAGTATCTCATAAAAGTAAGAAACTATACATGAAGACAATAACATGTGTACAACTCTTAACTTGCTAAATAAAAAAGAAGCCCCAACACTTTTTTGGCAAAATACTTTTCATTATTCAAAAGTGCCGGGCAAAGTCAGGCAATAAAGTTGAACAAGTTGACCAAAAATGATAAAAGTCGTAGGACGTCTGCCTCTCTAACAATACTCCACCAAGATAGCAAAGCACCGAAACAAATAAAAACTAAAAAACTTCTAAGCAGAACCTTCAAGAGGGTTCGTCGCACATGCCTCGATGATAATGAGGCCAACCTTAGGACGATCTCGAGGCTTTCATTCTAAAAACTGATCTTGAAGCCACCACCTTTAGGAAGAGCACAACGCTAATGCGTCGTCATTATCTGATCAAATATCTTATGTTTCCACCAAATTACGTGAACTTATAATTTTAAGGGTAAGAAACCAGTTGTGGACGTTGAGGCCCTGCCTGTCCCTCGTCAAAAGAAGCAGGATTCAGTTAAATCCTAGACTAGACCACCAGTTGGATGGGTGAAGCTTACCATTGATGGATCCTACCATGTTTACTGCATGTCGGTTCCTAGATTATTGTGACACTCCTTTATAAGCTGAGTTGCGTGCATGTATGGAAGGTTTGGCCAGCACTCTCTCTTCAGTTCAGTCACCCACCAATTATAGTTGAAATCGAATGTGCTCAGCTTGTGGAAGCTGACCGCTCATCGATGCAGGATAGATCCTCCCTTCTACAGTTGATTTCTGAGCTGTGACTTTGTAGAAGTGGAATAATCGCAGGTTAGGGTTAGCCATTGCCTTGAAAACTTCGCAAGGGCAGAACTTTTACAGCTACGTGGTTAGGTTATAGGTCTGAAGATGTCCTTCATGCTTTAGACCATGATCGTCTTGTACCCTTCCTATTTAATAAAGTTCCTTAATTTTTACCCGCAAGAAAACTCATAATTTTCGGCGAAGCCGTCACTGTTAGTAATATTACTAGATGATGACATCTCGCTAGCAAGACATCGGTGAAGGAGATGCTGAAAGCATGAAATGCACATAGCACCTCGCTTCCTTTCATTGTCTCACCACCTTAAATCCACCTCATGTGCAGATAAAGACATGTCTTCCCATTGACGGCAACGATAGGTTTGGCATGACGACTCCGCATGAGACGCCTCACGTATCACCTGCCGAGCCAGATCGAACCAGATACAAAGATTGAGGGGGCGTCCCATACCATTGTTGGCCTCAAAAGCTCTGTTGTTCCAGGTTTACCATACCAACGACATCCTCATAAAAAAACGCAGATACACAGGTCATTAGCATGTCGATAACTAGTCGCCGCCTCGTCAACAAAACCATGGCCAACCGCCGCTGTCCCGAACCTGTTCTCCTTCTTCTAGCACCGAACAGGGGCGACTACTGCCACACCGCATCGCCCATACAACGAAGTATGACACAACCGCTAAACAAAAATGTCGTGATGATAATCTTCCATAGTTGGTTTACTCCCTGTACTTTAGCATTATGGATTGATAATCTTCCATAGTCGGTTTGCTCCCTGTACTTCTGTACATTTGTAAATATCCTGTAATTGTAACTATTTTTTTGGTTGATCAATAAAGACTATGGGGGACTCCTACATATTGAAAAAAAATGCCGCAATGAGTCAGCCCCACAAAACATTACCCGAGGCTCAATCCGAGGTTAGAAAATGTCAAATTTAAAGCCCTGGAACCCATGACGACAATGTCGGGCTCCACCACATGGGGACATGCAAGAATAATGCCACATGGCATCTGGATGAGCAGGAACCACTGGCGCGGCGTAGTGCAATGCACGAGGCATACGGCCCATCATTTTTTCTCTTTTTTGTATTTTCTTCATGTAGTATCCAGTGCACTCCCATTCTAGTAGTACCACTACAGTACCCGGCCAATGTAGTACAAAGAGAGCAGCGCATTGCACAACATAATATTTTGTACCGTGCATTTTTTCATAGCGCGTGATGCGGGTTACCCTCTTCACGGCATATTCGACACGTTAAGCAATCATACATATCTTGAAGGGTGTATATTTGTGTTGGCCTAACAGTTCGTAGGTACATTTGTTGTACTGTTTGTTGCGGGCTGCGCCTCGTTCAAAGGTAGGACATCAATGCACCAGAATGAAGTGCAAGAGAAGTGCTCGTGGAAAGACACCAAGGCAGTGGCATGCAGTGCAAAACAAATGCCCCGGGAAGGACATAAAAAACATGAAGGCGGGACATCACAAGCACTCAGGACAGGATATCCGAAGTTAGTGCAAAACAACAGCAAAGTCAGTGCACTGAAAAAACTGAAGGCGGTGCACAAAAACACGAAATGCAACGCAGAGGAAAATATAAGGTTGTGCACAAGAAGAAAAAATTAGTGCAGTACAAATCATAAGTCAGTGTGCAGAAAAAAGAGAAGCAATGCAAACAAAAAACACAAGGCACCAATGATGTTGGGGGAGGGGAAAACTATGGGGGCATGCATGGCCCCTGCTCGCCCCTTGGATACGACACTGAGGTCGATGGATCCTTTTAGAAGTAGATCGTCTGGCAAGGGGAGTTATTCGACGTCGTAGGCTGGAAGTGGTGCAGGTCCATAGGGTTATGGTATAAATACATTTATCTTCGACACATAGTATGGGGATTAAAGTACACCATGGTGAGAGAAAATGCTATCTATGACAATTGAACACTGCAAGCTGTAGAAACACTAACCTTTTTAAATCAATAAGTGGCCAAATTGGTATTGGAAACTACCCGCGATTAGGATCGATGGGACAATGGTATCAAGTAAAGCCATTGGACACTACCCGAGGCTGCCCAACATGAACTACATGGAAGTGAACAAAAAAAAGGCGGCGCGGCTAGCGCCAAAGCATCCGGGGACTTCACATGGACGAAAGGCCGCGACGTACGGTAACCCGCAATAGAGCTGGCAGCCGACCTACTGGAAGTCGCCAAGCTGCTGCCATCGCTAACTGTCTGGGCACGTGGTCCTATGTCACCCCCACCATGAAACCGCCGCAAGAGAACGGTATGGATGTATTTCTACCACAGTCATGACTTGTTTCCTTCCGGCCCTCCTTTCGCTTCACCATATCATGTGTCTACTTTGTATGGTGGCAAAAGGAGGCAAGCAAGGGCTCATTCACAACACCTAGAGAGGCTCTAAACGATGGATATATTTCCGGATGCCTCTCATTTCCAAAGTTCCGCAAAAACACGTCGCATTGTAGTTTATGTCATTGTCATTTCTCTCTCTTCCTCCCATGTCTCGACTCCGTTCGTGCTTCTTGGTTTGTAAGGAGAGCTAGCTAGCTAATAGAGGTATGATGCTAGCTATATGAGGAAGATTGCGAAACAAATGGTATATATTGATCTAGGCAGGCGTGGAAACATGCATATGTACTATGTAGCTTATAAATGTGGGTGTGCTAGCTTAGGGGAAGGAAGTTGATGGGTAAATTCATGAGCTAATCTTTTAAATCCGATTTGATCATTGTATCTTCTAGTACAAAATAATATCATATGTTTAAATATGAGTTGTTGATTGACTAATGTTACTTTGGTCTCGATGTAAATAATGCCAACAAGGTAACTAACTATTAATGCATTACATGCCCGCAAATTCTTCGGCCAAGTGCTCCTGGATATTCACACTCACATCACATAGTCCCTGTGAAGCTCAATTTCCTATAAATTTTCAGAAGAAAGTGAAGTTGGATGGCTACACATTCTGATTATCCAACATGGGCATCTCTTCATGTCCGTCCTGCTGAGAAATATAATTTTAGCATGATTATATCTAATATTTAATGATGCACAAGCAATCTTGTATTCACGAAAAACCATGTGAAAACCAATACAGCCAGGGCCAAAGCCCACCCAAATACCAAAAACAGCGCGCGCCCAAACACCATCAGTCAAACCGACCTCCTATCAAAGAAGAAGATAGGACATCGTGACCGGTATGAGAGGAGAAGGCACGGGACGCTCCGGTGACGATGAAGAAGCCAACCCTTCAGGAGAGATGCACCACCTCGACACCAACAACATAACATGAGGGTAACCTCATCCCCCACACAACACGAGGTCGATCAATGGGGTCAAAATTGCAAAAAATCTGGGACCGTCATCCAGCTTCTCTTCCATCACCACCTTCAGGGACACCATCCCGACGCCCCACTACTCGGGCTCGAGCCGCATTGCCGCACGACCCGGCTACTCGCGGCCCAAACAACATAGGGCAATACGCACACCCGGTTTACACCCTCAGAATCGACCAGCCGACAGGGGCATACAACATCAACCACCACCGTTGACCACACCCAGACTACGATTAGGTTCTCCAACAACGCCTTCCGTTAGTGAACGACGCAGAAACGCCATCGTCACTGGACCCAACCAGAAGGGCTAGATCATGGTTTTTCACCCGGGAGAGAAATCTAAGCAAACGCCAAACACAACGCCTTCAAGAAGGGAACGGAACAACCCGTGATTGTCATGTACAACCAATGAAGGTCACACATAGAACTTTCACTCTGGAACTCGAGACTTGGTACTTGAATAGCACCACCAAATTAAAGTTGCCTATGTGTTTCCGTGCCCACTTTTCGAAAAGACGTCGATGCTGCAATGCGCCGATCGTGAAGATGGCAAACATGCGCCATAGATCTAGAATCCAGAACACTGACTCCACCCATACTTTGCGCAAGGATCATTCATGCACACAGTTCAGATATGGACATCGCCACGCGGTCCAAAACCTAGTCCGCACAAAACAGTCTGATAAATGTTGAGAGCTCAGATCTACCATTGTAGATACCGTTACGCAGAGTTCTCGAACATATTATATTGCGGGCGTAAAATGACACATAGAGAAGGAGCTATAGCACGCCGACAACCGATTAGGCGAGCACCTGCAGCGCGCCTCCGTGACTGCATCCGAATCAGATTTCTTTGTCAACCTGATGAGGCCAGCCATATGTACCTGACTCAACACATCTGCGAATTACAGAGCAATATGTCATCATTGCATCACAGCAGCAGCACCTCTACGTAGCTTTTTTTCCATCTTCTTCCTTGAATGCTTCCGCTCTTACAAGCCCAACACAGGTCCCAATCTGGAGGCAGCAGAATGGAGTGTCAGATCTATCATGGCCTATGGGAAAATCACCTCGTGCTGGACACATGCCAGGGTCGCAAGCCATCCCTCAAGCCTGGCCCGAAGCAGGAAGACGGTGACGCCATACTGCCATGATCGATCCCGTTGCCTCACAACCGTCGGCCGTATGGGCTCTGCCCAATAACGTTATCGGACGACGGCGGGGAAACACACAGGAGGAACGCGAGCGACGAAGATCGGACCGCCGCCCGTGTCTCCCGATCCGGACGACACGGGGCCCGTTTATCAGAAAATACAGACCGCTTCTTTTCGTGGACACATGGTCCTATGTCACACCCATCATGAAACCGCCGCAAGAGAACAACATGGATTCCTTGCTACCACAGTCATGACTCGCTTCCTTGCGCTGATCCTTTATGCTTCACCACATCATTTGTCTACTTCGTATGGTGGCAAAAGGCGGCAAGCAAGGACTCATTCGCAACACCTAGAGACGCTCTAAGGGATGGATGTATCTCCGGATGCCTCACATTTCGAATGTTCTACAAAAACACGTCTCGTGGTAGTTTATGTCATTGTCATTTCTCTCTCTTCCTCCCATGTCTCGACTCTGTTCGTGTTTCTTTGTAGGCTTCTTGGTTTGTAAGGAGAGCTAGCTAATATAGGTATGATGCTAGCTATAGAAGGAAGATTGTGAAACAAATGGTATATATTGCGCTAGGCAGGCGTGGAAACATGCATATGTACTATGTCGTTTATAAATGTGGGTGTGCTAGCTTAGGGACACGAAGTTGATGTGGGTAAATTCATCAGCTAATCTTTTAAATCCGATTTGATCATATCTTCTAGTACAAAATAATACCATATGTTTAAATATGAGTTGTTGATTGACTAATGTTAATTTGGTCTGGACGCAAATACTGTCAACAAGGTAACTAACAACTAATTATTAATGCATTACATGCCCATAATTCCTTCGTCCAAGTGCTCTTAGATCTTCACACTGACATCACATAGTCCCTGTTAAACTTAATTTCATATAAATTTTCAGAAGAAAGTGAAGTTGCATGGCTCCACATTCTGATGTTTCATGATTTCAGTTGATTATTATCCAACACGGGCATCTCTACATGTCTGCCATGTTGACAAGAGTAATTTTGGCATGATTATTATCTAATATTTTACGATGCACAAGTAATCTTATATTCACGAAAAACCGTGTGAAAACCAATACAGCCAGGAGCAAGCCCACCTGAATGCCATAAACAGGGCCACGCCCAAACGACACCATCACACCATCTGTAAAAGTGACCTCCCATCAAAGATGAAGAGAAGACGCCATGACTGGTATGAGAGGAGAAGGCACGGGACGCTTCAGCGAAGATGAAGAAGCCAACCCTCTAGCTGGAGGGTTGCGCCACCTCGACACCAACAACACAACATCGATAACCTCGTCGCCCACACGACACGAGCTCAATGGGGTAAACGCTGCAAAAATGGGACCGACATCCAGCTTCTCTTCCATCACCACCTTACGGGACACCATCCAGCTTCTGTTCAACGCCCCCCTACTCGGGCTCGAGCCGCATTGCCGTCCGACCGAGCCACTCATAGCCCAAACAATATAGGGCAAAACGCACACCAGTTTTACACCCTTAGAATCGACCAGTCGGCAAGGGGCCAGGGGTTGTACAACAAAATCAACAGAAATGACCATGCTCGTTAGAGCATCTCCAACAGATGGTGGCGCGCTAAAAAAAATTCCAGTGCGGAATTAGAGTTTTAGCACGTGGTAGGGTGGTTGCTTTTCAAGGGGCTGGATATTTTAGTGCGCGTTGGGTGAGTTTTTGCAAACTAGCATATGAAACGAAGATCAAACAAAGCAAGATAAATAGACTGAAAATAAAATATATTTACAAACCATAGTCTAACAAAGTGCATAAAAATAAACGATGCATAAATTAACTTACACTAATCCTAATACTCAAACTAATCCTAATAGTCGTCATCGTCGGAGGAGCTGACGTCGGTGTCAGTCCACAAATCATCCCACCTGGGATCTTCGTCGTCCCAGGTAGTGTGGCCGTAGACCTGCTTCTCTGTCGCGTCCTTGAGCGCTCGCTTCTCCACCCTCAGCTCCGCCCGCTCGGCCGCCCTGGTCGCCCAGAACTCCTGCTCGGCGGCGACGTCTTTCAGGTGGCGCGCACGCCACTCCGCCATGGCGCGCTCGTCCCTCTCCGCGACGAGGAGACGGACCTAGCCCTGACGATCGAGGCGGCGATCTCCGTCGGTGATGAGGCGCGGGGGCGACGCCAGATCCTGCGCCTGCTACGCGGTGCACGAGTCCTGGAAGTTCATCTGCCGGCGCAGGCGGCCGAGACGCCACGCCGCCGCATCGTAGGCATGGGCGGCCTCGTCGTGATCCTTATGTTTCACCATATCATTTGTCTACTTCGTATGGTGGCAAAAGGCGGCAGGCAAGGACTCATTCGCAACACGTAGAGACGCTCTAAGGGATGGATGTATCTCCGGATGCCTCACATTTCGAATGTTCCACAAAAACACGTCTCGTGGTAGTTTATGTCATTGTCATTTCTCTCTCTTCCTCCCATGTCTCGACTCTGTTCGTGTTTCTTTGTAGGCTTTTTGGTTTGTATCGAGAGCTAGCTAATAGAGGTATGATGCTAGCTATAGGATGAAGATTGCGAAACAAATGGTATATATTGAGCTAGGCAGGCGTGGAAACATGCACATGTATATACCATGTCGTTTATAAATGTGGGTGTGCTAGCTTAGGGACAGGAAGTTGATGGGTAAATTCATCAGCTAATCTTTTAAATCCGATTTGATCATTGTATCTTCTAGTACAAGTTAAATAATATTATGTGTTTAAATATGAGTTGTTGATTGACTAATGTTACTCGGGTCCGGATGCAAATAATGTCAATAAGGCAACTACCAACTACTTTCTCCGTTTCTAAATATAAGATATTTTAAATATTTCAACATAGTTTATATACGAACCGAAATGAGTGAATATACACGCTAAATACATCACTAGTGGAAAACGGGGCAGTAGTCCCGGTTCCAGACGGCCTCTAGTCCCGGCTGGGCAACCCGGACTACCAAATCGGGACTAGAGCCCCCCCCCCCCCCCCTATAGTCCCGGTTGGCTACGAACCGGGATTAGAGTGCCTCCCACGTGGCCACGGGCGAGCCCGCGGGCTGGATGTCTTTAGTCCCGGTCCGTGTTACGGACCGGGACTACCGTTAGACCTTTTTTTTTATTTTATAATTTTTTCAGAATTGCACGGACCGGGTGTCGTGTACTGTGTTTAGTGCCGGGGTTTTGGATAGTTTCGGAAACACGTCGATACGTCGATATAAATTATATTGTACTATGATCACACATTGATGCATATATATAACACACTTACAAATTAATTGTAACACATGAATTTGTCGTCACGTTTCCGTACACAAAGTAATCAAATGCATTAATTATACATGCATGAAATCATAGTACATTTATATATGTAGATAATAGTGCTCTGAATTTTCAGGTATGACATCATCAAGAAGAAATCCCGCCAGCTCCTCCCCAATTGCTCCTATACGGTCATCTGGTAGGAGGCCGGCCCGCTTCATTACAATCTTTAAAAGAAGGAGAAAATTAAACAATTATGAATGAAACTCCACACAATTGATATGCATATTATTTTGTCAAAAAAAACTTGTGAACAATGTATAATTACGTACCTCTGCGTTTCTTCGATTTTCGAATTTTTCATAAGTCATCCTATGAATGTACTCGCAAACGTAGTACCCACATAAGAGGGTCCCTTTTGGCTGTTCCAGACACCACTGTTTCAGACACCACATGAAAATAAAATTTGCTAAGTAGCACCAAAATGAGCTAAAAAAGGAACACCGGAGTGCTAACCGTCGGGTAGATGAGGTGCCGCCAAACTTGACAAATGGTGGAGAAAATAGGGGCCGAACTCGTGGTTGGGAGGAGCAAGGGTTAAGAAAATGGAGATGAACCCGGAGCTCAAAAATGGCCACGGCCTGGCCACGGCCGGGTCGGGGGGTGGAAGATGATATAGAATATATTTAGTCCCGGTCCGTAACAAGGACCGGTACTAAAGTCCCTCCATTAGTCCCGGTCTGTAAATAGAACCGGGACAGTGCATTGTCCGGGCTGGTCCCACCTCTGTCGCCTCCTCCCGCATCCCTTTGTCACCGGTTCGTAACACGAACCGGGACGGTAGGTCCCCTACGAACCGGGACTGGTCCTGGCGGGCGCCCTGGGACCAATGACCGGGACTAGTGCCACGATTGGTACCGGTCCGTAAGGGAACCGGGACGGAAGGGCCAAACTGAAGCCCCTGTTTCCACTAGTGCATCGAGATATATCCGTACCTCTCTCTATTTTTAAAAGTTAAAATATCATATATTTAGAAATAGAGGAAATAATTATTAATGCATTACATGCACTCAAATCCTTCGGCCAAGTGCTCTTGGATCTTCGCACTGACATTCACATAGTCCCTGTTAAACTTAATTTCCTATAAATTTTGAGAAAAAAGTGAAGTTGCATGGCCCCACGATCTAGGTTTGTGATTTCACTCAGTTCATTTTTATCCAACACGGGCATCTCTCCATGTCCGTCCTACTGACAAGTGTGGCACGATTGTTATCTAATACTGTATTTCACGTAGCATTAACGTCGGCTATGATGGTGCGAACAACGACATGCTGGGACGTGCGTGTACGATGGCGCGAGCGCCAGTGGGCCGCATTACTTGTGCGAGACAAGTTGCCACATGGTGGATAGCGCTATAGAGGGGTGGCAGTGTGGCAGCGGCGGAAGCAGCATGCGACGCTCGCCACTACGTCGAGGAGGAAGTGGCATCGTCATCTGTGACAACAAGCCGCAGCGTTGTGCGCTCGCGCGCCACTCCCCACCGCGTGGTTGTCTCTCCATCCTACGGAAGGTGAAGAAGGAGCAGAAGGAGGTGCCGGCGGCATGGCACGTCCACTGGGTTTAGGGACAAAGACGACGATAACATCAATTGGGACACGCTAGCTTGAGAACGGAGACTAGGTTTAGGGGCGTCGGCGACGCCAGATTAGGTTTAATTTTCATTTAAATTCTCGATAAATATCATCAAACGTGGAATAAAATTCTAAACCTATTAGTCTTAATTTTTCATCAATTTATTTTGGTTTGAATGGTGCCACTCAGATAGCACCCAATTATGCCGGACATGTGTCCGATACATCCGGAGACTTCACATGGACGAAAGGTGTTGACGTACGGCACCAGAAGTCGCCAAGCTGCCGCCATCGCTAACTGTGTGGACACATGCATGGGGTCCTATGTCACCCCCACCATGAAACCGCCGCAAGAGAACAATATGGAGCTCTTGCTACCACAGTCATGACTCGTTTCCTTGCGCCGTTCCTTACACTTCACCATATCATGTGTCTACTTTGTATGGTGGCAAAAGACAGCAAGCAAGGGCTACTTCACAACACCTAGATCTACTCTAACATTTCCAGCGTTCTACAAAAACACTTCTTGTAGTAAATTATGTCATTGTCATTTATCTCTCTTCCTCCCATCTCTTGACTCTGTTCGTGTTTATTTGTAGGCTTCTTATAAATTAGCTACCCCACCATTTTTTTTTAGTTCGGTAGCATCTTTTTTTTTTCGAGAAACACTTCTGTAGCATCTTTGTTACCACCTTAGTTACTTCCATTGTGGCTAGTCTAAACGGGGATGGCTGGAGGGGAAGGATCAGAAGTTTGGTAGTAGCAATGGATCCCCGACGTTGGCTGAGGAGCTAGATTTTGTATTTGGGGAAGGATTGCAGATCGAGCTAGAACGAAGCGTTTCAAAGGTCAGACTCATTGACATGTGACGCCTATTTACTAACTAGTAGTAACTAACAACAGATTCCACTTGAATATAGACACTAATTTTATATTCTTGATCAACAGATTCTCAAACAATCGCGGTAAAATAGCAAGTCGTTATGTATCAAGTTAAAGCAATATCTGCCTAAATTAACCTGAATGTAGATGCTAACTCTTGACCAATAGATTCTACGTACCTTGCTAGTAATGAGGAAACAAAACAAAAATTCAGATCTTCTTGCCACTCTAATTTAAATTTGCATTCCCTTGCAGGGTTGCGAGAGCCAAAGGGGAAGCTGCATGGGTAGATCAAGTAACATATCTAGGGGCAAGACGAGAGAAGAGAGCTTCACGGGTGAAACATTTGTGGCAGGACCTCTCTTTTCAACACTCGTTCTACATCAATGTACAGCACCGGGAGGGCCTCTTAGTCAGGCATGGTAAGGTAATACAGGTCCTGCATAGCCAAAGTACCTTGGCTACCCCACCACCAAAGGCGCAACAATGCCCGCCATGTGTTTGATATCTGGCTGATTAGGATCGATGTGACGATTGTGGCAAAACCCAAGGCGGCCCAACATAAACTACATGGAAGTGAATATCAAAACATGGCAGCACGGGTAGCGCAGAAGCATCCGGGGACTTCACATGGATGAAAGGCGGCGACGTACGGTAGGCCGCAAGAGAGCTGGCAGCCGACCTACTGGAAGTCGCCAAGCTTCTGCCATCTTTAACTGCGTGGACACATGATCCTACGTCACCCCCACTATGAAACCGCCGCAAGAGAACGACATGGAGGTCTTGCTACCACATTCATGACTCGTTTCCTTGAGCTTTTCCTTACGCTTCACCATATCATGTGTCTACTTTGTATGGTGGCAAAAGGCAGCAAGCAAGCGCTCGTTCAGAACACCTAGAGACGCTCTAAAGGATGGACGTATTTCCAGATGCCTCTCATTTCCAATGTTCTACAAAAACACGTCCCGTCGTAGTTTATGTCATTGTCATTTCTCTCTCTTCCTCCCATGTCTCGACTATGTTTGTGTTTCTTTGTAGGCTTCTTGGTTTGTAAGAAGAGCTAGCTAATTAATATAGGTATGATGCTAGCTATAGGAGGAAGACTGCGAAACAAATGGTATATATTGAGATAGGCAGGCGTGGAAACATGCATATATACTATGTCATTTATAAATGTGGGTATGCTTAGGGACACATGAAATTGATGGGTATTAAATCCTGCTTAATCTTTGTATCTTATAGTACAAAATAATGTGAAGTTGCATGGCTCCACATTCTGATGTTTCATGATTGCAGCTGATTTTTATACAACGGGCAGCTCTCCATATCCGTCATGCTGACAAGTATAATCTTGGCATGATTATTATCTTATATTTCACGATGCACAGGTAATCTTATATTGACGAAATACCGTGCAAAAACATATACAACCAGGGCCGAGCCCACCCGAATACCACAAACAACATTCGGAAAACCGACCTCCCACCAAAGAAGGAGATAAGACGCCATGACTGGTATGAGAGGAAAAGACACTGGACCGCTCCAACGAAGATGAAGAAGCCAACCCTCCAAAAGAGTTGCGCCACCTCGACACCAACAACACAACATTGAGGGTACCCTCGCTGCCCACACGACACGAGGTCGATGGGGCCAACACTGCCAAAAATTCCAGGACGGACATTCAGCTTCTCTTCCGCAAGCAACAGAAGGCAACACGCACACCCGCAATACACCCTCGGAATCAGCCAGCCGACAGGTGTTGCACAACAAAATCAACCCAAATGACCAGAAGCATAAGCCTGCTTATAGATTCTACTTATGCATAAGCCTGCTTATAGATTCCGGTGGGGAGAAAACTGCGAGAAACTCCTTGGGAGACTTTTTTTCAACTTTTCTGTTTTACTTATTTGGTATGATTAGTTGTAAGATGTCTGTTATGCCCCTGAATTTAATTTGTGCGCTTAATAAAGTGATATATAACAACATATGCTATGTTTTTTTGTAGATATCAAATAAAAATAATACGAAAGGTCATAGTGATTTTGAAATTACAATCGAAAACAATAGAAATGTCACAGTGGTCTCGTCCGGACAATAGAAATGTCATAGTGATTTCGAAATTACAATGAAAATAACTTCTCAAGCTACTATTCTTTGAGCAATGCTCTGTCGTAGTGCACCCATGACGCTATCAGATGGCGAGGGAGCGGTTACACCAGTAAAAGATGCGTTATCCTCGTGAACATATGGGCATCGCTGAAAGTTGTGGAAATGTTGATTATATAGCCTACTGTCACGGATGAAGTTATGCAAACACATGCACACCTTGCAACGGAGGTCGAGGGCGGAGGCCGGGGCGTTGTCGGCCAGGATCTGTGGCCGGGGCGTCGTCGGCCAGGAGCTGAGGTGGAGGACGTTTCCTTTCTCTTTGTTTTGCTCCCAGCGAGGCAGCGAACATGTACCGCTTCAAGGTGACTTTGGGATGGCATTTTCTTGTAATTACGTGTGAAACCAGGGGCAGAGCAGTATACCGTTTCGGTTCCCACTAACAGAAACTCGGGAAACTGGTCCCGAGTTTCTGAGATTGCATTGTGAATCAGATTCGCGGTGGGGAGAAACCAGGCAACAGCCTTCTACCGTTTGGTACCTAGAAACTGGTTGAGAATCATAAAAAAGTCACCTTAGTCAGTTTTACGGCCAGAATTTCCATGGCGAGTTGGCGACGAGCGATAGTCCTTCAGTTGAACAGGGCAAATGTCCAACAAACGGACGGCACAGATTGTACCGGAATGAGGGAATGCATTCTTGCAGCAGGAGAGCACAAAACCCCGAGAAGAAAAAGGAAAAAAGCTAAGCCGCCGCCGCCGCCGCCGCCGCTGCATCCCCTTCTCCTGCCATGGCCGACGAGCTCGATGAACTCCTCGATTTCCTCTCCAATAGCTCCCCGCAGGTGCGCGTGCTGCGTCCCTAAGCCCCAATCTTCCCGAAATCCGCACCGCAAAGCGCTAGCTCCTCTAACTAGCGACGCGTGCTCCTTCCTTGCAGGTGCGGGGCGCCGCGGCGGATATCGTGCGGGGACTCACCGGAGATGCAGACGGCCTGCGCTCTCTCACGGCGCGCGCGGACCGGGCGCTTCCGGCGCTGCTCCGGCTGCTCGCCTCCGTGGGGGGCAGCGCGGGCGAGGCGGCCGCGGACTCGCTCGTCAACCTCAGCCAGGACGGCGACCTCGCCGCCCGCCTCGTAGTGCTCGGCGGCGTCTCGGCAGCCATGGACGTGATGCTCAAGCGCGCCGGCGAGCAGCCCAAGCTCGCGCGCAGCCTCGTCATGCTGCTCGTCAACCTCACCCAGGTCGAGTCCGGCATCGCGGCCCTCCTTCAGGTCCACCCGCCCGCCTCTTGTCTCTCAAATTGGCTCCAGATGTGCTGTTTTTACCTTTATAATTTGAGTCCCTGGCATGTGAGATTGTCAATTCTTGTCTTTCCTTTGTCTGTGGAAATCTGATATATTAATGGCGTTACAATCACCTTCTTATCGAGCCGGCCACGAACTTCTGGATGGAAGAATGCTTTAACTCGGTTGCTCGAGTATATTCCTTTATACTATGTACAGAGCTCCTGCTGGCCTCCAAAAAATAGCTTTAGTTTCCTAATGTCGTTGTTGCTGTTCAAATGTTTTGCTTTTGAGAAAGAGGGAATTGAGTTGTGTTCGTCATATGATTTAGGAGCACTGATTTCTCAAAAGAAGGTAGATAAAAAAGGTTTGAATTCTAACTAGTAAATATCCACTGGAGTTGCACTGCCTGGTATTTGTCGTAGCACATGTGCTGTTGTTGTCAATCGTTCTGATGATTTCATATTGCTGTAAAATTCAACCCCTGGTGTTGTTGAAGTCTTTACATTAGGTAACTCTTAAGTCCAGAAACAGTGAAATTTTGACATCCTTTCAGATTGTTTGATTTAATGGTTATGGCCGGACACTTGACAAATGATGAAGTTACCTATACTATTATTATTTCAATTAATCAACTTTTCAACATTCCTATGTTGGTGGCAGTGAGCTCCCTTTTGTCACTAGGTTTTGGCTACTGTCCACTAAGATCTGCACTTTTGAGTTTTTCTTTTCAATGAAGATATTCGAGTTACTTTGGCAAATCGTTTAGTTGAATTTTGAGGGAAGTCTGGTATCAGATCAGTAAATACTGGTAACGGTAACACATAGAAAAACTTGTGGAATGGATATGCTACTTCTAAGTTCTTTTCTCTTTGTTATTGAAAGGAATAGATTTCAGGTTACTGAACGTAGCTCTCTTCTGTATGAAAGGTTGGTGATGAAAAGGTGCAAGGGTTGTATGTTCTGAAGCTTGTGCGGTCATTCTGTAGATCATCCAGTGATTCTGAAGGTGAATGTGTTCTGTTCTTTTGTTCCTTATTTTCATTGGCTGTATTCATGTTATTTCTGTTGTTAGCTAACAATCGTGCTTTATCTTATTACTGTTCATCCCTCAAATTCTGCAAAAGTTAGTTTGTAGACTTTAGAACATGGAAATGCTGAAGTGTGTCAAACCAGCATCACAACCTAGAATACTGCCAGCGGACATTATATGGTAGGGTAAACTAGCTGAATATTTGTGCATTTCTATGGATCCGATTACAATCACCGCATATTGAACCATGTGGTGTTTCATGCCACGTCCTTGGACAAAGTTGGGAGTTTTTCCTAGGAAGGAACACCTTGGGTGGAACTGAAAATTCTAATTTGTAGTCGGTGGATGAGAAGGACCTGTTTCCGTGCATGGGCATATATGTTTATCCGAAATGTCGATATGGTCACACATATAAGAAGAGGAAGGAGAAATTGAATCGACTGCTGCCACCAATTGCCATGTTTATAGGAGTACAGATACGTTAGAGAATATGGCCGCTACGGCTCAGCTTGAAGGGGTCAGGGTACTAAAATAGGGGAGAGATGAACAACCATAGGTGAGGGAGAAGACTCAGATGAGAGGAAAACTCTTATTTGTTACTGTCTGCCTTCTGAATACGTTTCTTCTCTTTATATCGACAAGGTATGACGTTTAATCAAATAACTGCCGCAGTCGCTATCTCAATCAAATGATAGGAATGCAATTTTATTACTACTAATCAGCCAGCCCTAAAAATGGGCAGTGGCTGTGTCTTGTGCCATCTCAGTGGGATGGGCAAATCACAATATGGTCTCGCAACATGTTATTGATATTGGTCTTCTCGTCAAGGAGATATCTAGATTGTTTTTTCATTGCAAACTAATCTATTTTCTATCTTCCTAATCGCTTTTGTTATTGTTTGGCTTACCTGAGGAGTCATCATCTAATTCACCCATATATTGACTTAGTTTTGCCATTGATACGCAGATGAAGATATTTTTGAACACATTGCCAATATACTTGTGAATATCTCAAAGGTCGAAGCTGGACGGAGAATACTGATGGAACCTAAGAGAGGTCTTCTAAAGCAGATTATACGTCAATTTGATTCAACAAACCAACTTAGAAAGAAAGGGGTATGTGCAGCTCATCTCTTATTTCGAATCTCAGTATTGATGCTGGTGATAGTGGGACATGCTGTGCGCATTGCATGATTTTGTAATATGATCTTGTATCACATGATTTTTCTGCATACTTTGACGAGGTTGTGTTTTATCTATAGCTGAAAAAAAAACTCGACCAACCAGACACTAGCACCTAGTGGTATTATTTGAATGAGAACCACCGAGATATTAAGTTTCATGCATCAAACATTAGAACCAAAATTCTTAACCGATGGAGAAGGTTGGGAAATGTACATATACTTGAGCACCGCCTCTCGCGTGTGGTTTGGGAAGGCCTAAACTTTGACAGAAAGAGGGCAGGAATTTTTTCTTCTAAATTGCAAAAGCCGACACTTGAACCCAAGACCTCTGCCCTGACACCATATTAAGTTTCATGCACCAGTAGAACTAAAAGTACGAACTGATGGAGAAGGTTGGAGGATCCACGTATACTTCAACACGAGACACTTGTCAACTCTACGGAATGAATTCCGCTCCATGGGAGTCCAACCCTTGTGGGCAGGTTGGTGCTGGTGCACCCCAACCAACTGTGCTATGCTCAATTCTAATGACTCAAGCCAACCAGGAATTGGCACCTGGTGACCTTGTTTAAATAAGAATGACCGAGACAGCAAAATAAATTCCGCCCAACTGGAGCCAACGCCCCAGTTGATGGGTGCAAACTACAAAGTGATGCTCGGTCCTCTTAATCTCTTTCACATACCATTTGATAATGTGGTAATTTAACAAGGAAATGCTACTTGATGTCCTAGGGAATCTTAGTACATGAGTAGTAGCGGTGGTTCAGTTTGTAAATTAGAATCATATTGATTTATAACTCTTCATGATGTTTTTTCACACATTTGCCTTTTCAGTACATATCCCAGTATACGTGTTGATTATTTTGGACTTCAATGTTTGTAGGTTCTTCGCAAAGTAGATTTTAATGTCCTAGGCATCCGAATCATATTTATATGCTGAGTAACGAGTGTGTTATGTGAGCTTAAATGCTTGATACTACTAACATATTAGTATTTCATGGTGTCAGATCTTGTTGGATTGGTGCACGCTTCCACCAATGTTCCTGCTTAATTACTTCTCTGAATATATTTGCAGGTTGCGGGCACTATCCGTAACTGTTGCTTTGAAGCTGATACCCAGATACAAAATCTGCTTTCTATAGCAGAATATCTTTGGCCAGCTCTACTTTTGCCTGTAGCTGGAAAGAAGGTGAGGTTCTTTTAACATCTGCGGAATCACTATTTATGTGAAATTAGCTTTGATTGCATTGCATCCCTCCCTTCGGTACGTCATTTTTGTGTGGTAATAATTGGATCTTAGGTCCCTCGTAGGCTGCCAGAACCATAAATACAGGGACCGATCCACTGAACACCCACACAATTTTGCTATGCATTGTCTCTGCCAACCACTTTCTTTGTGTGCATAAATGATGGTTGCTGCCAGCTCCCCCAGCCCCCAACGCACCCACACACACAAGCCTGCACCGATTTTGGATGCACCAATGGAAAATAAAACTTTCATGCGTTTATTTGTCCTGAAAATAGAGCATTCTGTAGAAGACTTAGGCTCTGTTTGGGAGTGGTACATTCAGTGACGTGCTGGCTGGTTCGCAGAGCCGGAGAAAAGTCTAACTACCACCACGTACGTTAGTGCATGCCCATGAAATCATCTGATATAGTTGTAATTCCTGCAACAACTTCAATAGAGATTTGCTTCTGATAGACAATATAAAAAAAAAGAAATTGAAAATACACGCAGCCATTCTTGCGGTGCAAACCCAGTGCACAGAGGCTCCCACACAAGGTGGGGTTTGGGGAGGGATTATAGGAACCTAGTCTTACCCCTGCAAAGTGCAGTGCAGGGAGGCTGGTTCGAACCCAGGACCTCTTGGCACAAGTGGGAAGGACCTCACCACTGCACCAAGGCTTGCCCTCAGGTGCAAACCTATAGAACCGCAAAAAAGTTAAAGTAATGTTAAAGCATTACAGTTGAGAAGGCAAGAGATCAAAGCAGCATACAAAATTAAAAAAAGAATTAGGGAGGAAAATCATGAACTTGCAAGTTATAGTACAAAGAATTGGGTAAAACTTTAACTACCAGCACTACATATATGCATCAACAGCAAGAAGTAATCAAGACAAGCACACAAGTAACATCCATGAACAGTCCTTTGAATAAAGACATATTGTCTGTAGTATGAACAGACAATTATCATCTACCTCGGATATTAGCAGCTTGGTTGGTGTTGCAAAAATCAAATAATATTACCCAGATTCGGTATGGAAGTATCGCTCCATGGCAGCACCAAGAAGAACCTTAACTAAAATGTTCTTGCCAAAACGAGAATCCAAGCAACTAGCATGGCAGCATCAACAACAATGTGCATGTTGTCTCTACAGATCAGCAGTATACAGGCGAAAACTGCATTCCTGGGTCTTGGAATGGGACAGAGGAGGTAGGAGCATGGTAAGGCGACCTAAGGCGAACCCCCGCCACCCTGACGCCTAAACCAGACATAATTGCAAGGTGCTGCCAGGATGCCTTGCCGCCTGACCGTTGCCTAAGCGCCCAAGGCAGGGCGCCTTAAAAACAATGGGTAGGAAGCTGGCTTGGTAGACATTGCCCTAGTGCCGCCTACTCTAAGAGGCAATCCCTTTTATGCCATGGGGGGTGGAACGCAAGGGGAGGGGATAGAATGACCAGAAAGAGTCGTTGGTTGGGCTTTGCCTGTTCCACTAAAGGATTTAAGAGCTCTAGCCCTCTTTTGACAAAGGGCCATTATTCTATATTTCATTTAGAAATGCATTGCGTGTTGTAGTGCTCCCTAACTCCTTCGAATCTGCCATGTCCTTGCTAAAGCAGAACCGTAATTAGAAGTGTGAATCTGTTTCGATGTATGCAATAGGCACGTCTGCTCACCCCCTTGCGAATTATCCATTAGAACTTTGCTTGTCTCCTTTTCTCTTTTTCTTGTGCTGAGTAATGAGTGTCCGTATGGTACCTATTACTTGTCCATATGTAGCTTATATTGCATGATATTGCAGATCTATAGCGAAGAAGATAGATCGAAAATGCCTCTTGAACTTGCAAATGCACTTTCTCATGAACGAGAAGCTGTTGATGATTCTGAAATTCGAGAACGGGCACTAGAGGCTATTTATATGATCGTGATGCAGGTGAGTCTGATATTCCAAGGGAATCGCTTCTGCTAGTAACTATATGTCTTTTTGGACATGGGCATAGCTCCAACATGCAACTTTGACTAGTTTTTGTACGAATATAGTAGTAAGATATATAGAATAACCATATTGCAAATTGTTTCCATGATAAAGCTAATGATGATATTTTCACATGGCAACTCATTACCTGGTTGTGTTGTTTTGTGAGGACGGTCATGTATGGTGTGTCCCTCCTGCTTGAAGATTGTACCTATACCTCTAAACTCTTCATGTTCAACGAAATGAAACGCAAAGTCTCTAGCATTTTCTTGAAAAATGTATTATCAGTCAAACTTCACTTTGTAGGACGTCATCTGTTTCGGAGCAGAGGATACTTTACATGCTTGTATTCAACTGTTCACATTCCCACACATTTAAGTCTACCAATACTAAGTAAACTTCTACCCTAGCAATCTTACTACTTAGTAGTAGTAGGGGATTGGGAGTTAGGCTGTGTTTCGAACACAGGAACAAAAAACACATGAATAGGGAAAACATAGGAAACTGATAACAATGAAAACAGGTGATTGGAAAATTTCCTACTACTACTACTACTACTTTTTTTGAATGTTAGCAGGAGAGCTGCTAATCAATTGATTAGTAAGAAGATGCTCGGTTTATTTGAGGGAAACCGGGCGAAAACCTGAACAACGGCAAGCCACACCTAGAACATCACAAGAAAAACAAGACGCCGACACACACAGCCGGGCACCCGAGCGTCGCTCCGCTACCAAAGTGCGCACCGAAAACTGTTGCATCAACCTGATCTACCTCGAATGACGCGATGATGCCAGAGAGGAACGACAGGTGTAGAAAAATGCAAGAATGTAGGAAAGTTAAAACACAGTTGTAGGAAACTTTCCTTTACCTTTTCTACTATTGTTTCCTATTCCAAACGGCGCTAAAGGGAGTTTTCCCGAGAACCTATGTTCCAAACGGGCTCAACATGTCCCTTTCCGAGCTTAGGCTCAAAGCATATCTGAATTAAAATAACTTAATTCTATTTCCATGTTCACCAACACTCCACCGGTACGTATCGGGGTCGTATCCATATCGGATACGGTATCCGGTATGGACAACATGATCAAGCAGAGTAAATAAAATAGACAGCAATGACAGAACGATGACAATAGTACTTGCATGATAATCGATATCTTTTTCTGTACTCTTCTCTTGCCAGGATGATGGACGAAAGGCGTTTTGGTCAGTTAATGGGCCACAGATACTGAAGGTTGGTTACGAAGACGAAGAAGACTTGAAAGTGATGGGAGCATATGAATTGATTGGTTCTCTGGTATACAACTAAACTTCTAGTATGCCTATATTTTATTCTGCTGTGTTCGAAAAGTGAATACTTTGCTTATAAAACAACATATCTTGTTTTCTTTCTCCTTCAGTCCTCCTGATGTTCAGTTTCAGCATTCAATTAACTTTTGGCAATGTCAAAAGTTGTAAACTAGCTGTTTTCTTAAACCTGTGCTAACTTTGATTACAAGTGTTGGTAAATTCTTAAAATGTTGGTGTTTAGAGAAGTGCCATTATATGGACCTGAAACATTTATGTTCACACTCGATTTAATTTGGAAGAAAAGAAACTAGAAATATGTTAAACATTATATGAACAATGGATTGCTATTGCCATGTAGAATTTCCTCCCTTTTCTGTTCTCTTGACTGCAGTCACTTGTGACCATATAGTTTTGCTGAGTAACAAAAGTACAAAATACCCTTTTTGCCTACACCCAATCTAGAGAGTTTTTGGAAGCTTACACACAAAGTTTAGACATGTTTATGCAAAGTTACATGCAGTTTCTGATGCATAAGTACCATATGGAAATTTCCTATATCTAATCTCCCTAAGATCATGTTATACTGTGCTTCTAATCATTGTTGTAAACCCATGTTTTACATCCTTAGTTCGAAAACCCAGACTGGTAAGTGAACCACCTAGCGTCCTGTTGTTTCACCCAACTGTTGGAACCATGGAACCCTGGCTCTGCAAGGAGTATTTTAGTACTTATATGCCCGTAGCCCTGTACTAAGCATGAAAGCACACCAACTCATTAGTGGGATCCATAAAAGTACTGGTTTATTGCTTGTTGGGCCACTGACCAGTCAGAGCTCTTCTAGTACTTCTATGAATTTTGTTTTGAAAACGATCCAAAACACTGAACTAGGTCAGGCCTGGAACTGATTATGTTTATTTCCAGCTGAATCTCTTGGATTATGCTTAAATGTTACCTTTGGCTACTTGTATTCTTCATTATACATGGGGCCTCGAGATCCTAGAGATTTGGCTCTTGATAGGACTGCATGGAGATCAGCAATCCATGTGCTGGACACTTAATCTACTCGTACTTTGTTTCCTCTTTTCTCCCTCCCCTCTTTTTTCTGGAAACTTGCTTGGGGAAAAGGCTTTGATGTTGTTGTATGGTAATTGTCGGTATTCATTCTTTCCGCTATAGTACCATATGTCCCATTTTTACTTCAAATGACTTGCTCGAAACACATGTCAGGTAACAATTTTTACATGGTTGACTATTTGAATTGGCCATTCTATGATTTTATGAGAGCCAAGTCATAGCTTACTTCAAACTGAACATTGAAGGTCATGTTGTCTATGCGAGCTAACTTATAGTTTATTGCTTGATTGGATGAGGCAAATTATACTGATTAAAGAAAACGACGAGTATGTCAATTAGTCACTCACTTCCATTAAGCTCACACCGAAGCTTGGTCAACCTGAAATAAGCCACGGGTTGAATCTTTCGAAATCTGTACGGAAATGAAAAGTGTGGCCGTCCTATACTTCCTCACTCGAATGAAAATCACGTTGTAATCGCCCGTGTACGGGAGGCACTGCACGCAGAACGGCAGGCTCTTTGTATCTCGCCGATACCCGGTTATCCTTGTCGGCCTTCTGGACCAAAAAGCGAGCGCCTACAATCCAAGGCCTCACCGACCATATCACCGGAGGGGATGTGTTCCTTGATGCCTTGCATTTGCAACATGTGACACACATCCAACTACTCATAATATTCATTGTTCTTTCTCAGTTCTTAATTCTGCATTATAGGATAGTAGGAGACCAAGGATAAGTATGAGGGTGGAGCTGGAGCTCGAGTCACCCTATACACCACTTTACTATGGCATCAAATTTTCAAGCAACAGTCCAAATATAAAAAGGGCTGTGCTTCCGTGTACCCCCCTCCCCTCAAAACTTTAAAAGGGTATGATCGACTTTTCACATTAAGTAATTATTTTTATTATTATAATTAGGTCTGCCCGCATAGCAGTATCCAGGCCCTGTATAAATACCGTAGGCGGCGCTGCTGTAGGCAGCGCGGCCTCGGCGCGCTCCTCCTAGTTCTCCTCGTCAGGGGTGGCCTTTGCATTGCCGCCCTCGAGAAGCAGATCACCAGAGGGGATGTGTTCCTTGATGCCTTCCATTTGCAATATGTGACATACATCCAACTACTCATAATATTCATTGTTCTTTCTCAGTTCCTAATTCTGCATCATAGGAGGGTAGGAGACCAAGGATAAGTATGAGGTGGTCTAAAGCTAGAAGACTACAAAGAAAGTGGAGTGACTCCTTTATAAGTGAGCCAAGGGTCCTGTTTAAAGAAAAGAGCAAAAGTTGGTGGGAGCAAATATATATCTCTAATAAATCACACCCTCAGCCAGGGAAGAGTCCAGAAGAATGAGCAAATAAGGCATGCACATGCACCCACCAAAGTAATGATTTTTGAATGTGCGTGTACTACATTGATGAAACAAAGAACATAATTACTTGGAAAATATGTCTTGCATTTTCAAATTCCAAAATACAACATCAGGCACCAAGGCTTAATAACCTGCATGAAAGTAGACTTAATTTTCAAGTGGAACAAAGTAGAATGACCAAAATTCCAAAATTATAGAACTCTAGTAGCTAAAGTCTTCACATTACCTTTTACATAGAAAATACTTATATGAATTTTGTTTTGAAAACGATCCAAAACACTGAACTAGGTCAGGCCTGGAACTGATTCTGTTTATTTCCAGTTGAATCTTTAATCTCTTGGACTATGCTTAAATGTTACCTTTGGCTACTTGTATTCATCATTATACATGGGGCTGCTTGATAGTACTGCATGGAAATCAGCATTCCATGTGCTGGAATCTTAAATTTACTCGTACTGTGTTTCCTCTTTTCTCCCTCTCTCTTTTTTGGAAACTTGTTTGGGAAAAAAGGCTTTGATGTTGTTGTATGGTAATTGTCGGTATTCGTTCTTTCCGCTATAGTACCATATGTCCCATTTTTACTTCAAATGACTTGCTCGAAACACATGTCAGGTAACAATTTTTACATGGTTGACTATTTGAATTGGCCATTCTATGATTTCTATGAGAGCCAAGTCATAGTTTACTTCAAGCTGAACATTGAAGGTCATGTTGTCTATGGGAGCTAACTTATAGTTTATTACTTGATTGGATGTTGGCAGCTTGTTGGCAAGGGTGAAATTGATCAAGATCAAGAGCAAGTAGAAGAGAAGCCTCAGTAACTCCCTCGAATTTGTCCTATTTACTTGCTGCAAAAATCTGGGTTACATTGCTTGTGATCTTATGAATGTTGTGCTGTATTCTTTTCGTATTTCTAACACCATATATTTTCTTGAACCTTGAAACGGTAGAGGCTCAAAGGCTAAAGAATTTGTTCGACTGGTTAAAGTTATTACTGTGCAACAACAAGGGTGTTGTCTTCGTTGTGAGTGTACCTGCTAGGGTTTCTGTACAGCAGCGAGTCCTACTCCATAGCGATCTTCGATCCGATCGTCGTTTCGTACTCCGATCCAATCCAATAATGTTACACCTATGGACTACTTACGGAATTTGTACGCGCTGACTAGGAATCATACAACGGCTCCGTCCTAGAGGAACCGGCGCCGCAGCTTTCATTTTCCACTGGTGAGCGCCTCGTCCTGTGCTGCGCAACTTGTCAATCTCATCTCAATGAGAAGCACATATGACCATCTGTCTGTGCGAAGGTAGGCATGACACTGACAACTGTCCTCACGAGTGGGCGGTGATTGGACGACTCTAGCATTCTTGCCTTTCATGTAGCGAGGTGATAATGAATACGGTCAAGGATAAAATTGCAGGTGGACCTGACATATGTGCTTAATGGTGATGGCTAGCCCAAGGTAGCTGATCGGAAAATCAGACTGGACCCCTCGGAAATTGGCCGGGACATTGTCGAAATCGACGTCTTGGTGGCGGATAGGAACAATTATGGTTTTTTTATAGGTTTATGTAGAGCAGAGCGTCAACCTCCTAGTGGAGAGTCGAGAAGAAGTCTCATGTTGAGACCAGCCGGCAAAAATAAGATTCTGGCATGGTGAGGGGAGACAGGGAGGACAAATTTCTCAAAACAAATCCGTCACACAAGACACTCGGTGTGCTTGCATCCGAAGTTTCCGTGGCTTGCCACGGTTCGGAGAGCACAACTGTCCATCAACTCAGGTGATTGCAACAATCAGATTCAACACAACGGAGGGTGTCGTTGTGTTGTGAGCGAACTTGGTCAGGGGTGTGTGTACACAGACTGCCGTGACATGCGCCGAAAATTTGAAATGGGGCACACGCCATGCTCCCTTTTTCATCGAACCCGATGTTCAGCGCATGGATCAGGCATTGTGACGGCCGGGCATAGCAAGGCGTGCCCAGGATGTTCACCGATACCCAGTCATCATTGTCGGCCTCCCGGACCAAAAATTCAGCGCCTACAATCCAAGGCCTCACAGACCAGATGACCCAGAGGGATGTGTTCCTTGATGCCTTCCATTTGCAACATAACATTCATTGTGCTTTCTCGGTTCTTAATTCTGTCATCATAGGAGAGTAGGAGACCAAGGATAAATATGAGGTGGTCTAAGCTAGAAGAGTAGAAGACTGCAAAGACTCCTTTATAAGTAAGCCAAGGGTCATGTTTAAAGGAAAGAGTAAAGGTTGGTGGTAGCAAATATATAACTCTAATAAATCATTCACCCTTAGCCAGGGAAGAGTCTATAGAAGCACGAGCAAATAAAGCATGCACATGCACCCACCAAAGTACCATTCATAACTATTTAATCAAATCTTGGATGAGCTTCATCCCTGACTATAGAAAAGCTGAATCATGGCCAACTCATGGCGGAAGGCGTGGGCATGGTCCTCGTGACGCACATGGAAATCAGGCACATGGTCGTGTACAAGAGAGGAACGTCATGCAGACCGACAGGCCATAGAACTTGGCCTTGTATTTTTGTTGGACGTATGGGTGCAGCTAAGAAGAGGCTGAAGGACAGAGTAAGATGGCGTTTTTTCATGGTTGTTGACAACTTTGGGTGGCAGTAGAAGAGACCAGTCACCTATGGTACCACACACGAAGGAAAAAGTATCTATAAATTCAGTAATACTTTTCGAGGCGCTAAACACGTGATGATTTGTGCCGCTATACAAAGAAGTAACAAGTCGTTGTGTCTCAACTTAAACCAAGATGCTGATTCTGGGTTAGTAGATTCTACCTCGCAAATGAAATAATGAGGAAACGAGACAAAAATTGGCATCTTCCAAGGCACCATGGTGACCGTGTCAAAGGCGCTGCACGTACGAACGAACATGAGTTTGATGGGGCTGTCTGCCATGTCCAGTCCAGTGATGTCCAATAAAGCCATTAGATGCACGTCTTGAAGCTGCATCCTATGTCCAGTGTGAGCGCATTGGGGCACTTGACTAGGAAAACGAACGAGGTTGTATCGTACTACGCAAATGAGTTAGCTGACGTGTGCACGGATTGGCCCGACCCACGGTTGTGACTAATCGCCGTGGGTGCCTGTTCCCATGTCAAACCCACGACAGACTGGCCGCAGCAGATGATCAATCTACTTTAGCTACTGTATGTACGACTTGTTCCCTTCATTTCCTTCACTTACTTTGCCATCTCGTTTGTTTTATGGACATGGCAGCGAAAGGCAGCAAGCTAGATCTCCTCTCCAACACCTAGAGTTGCTCAAGAGGAAGGATGTATTTCCAGATACCTCACATTTCCGAATTTCTCCGAGCATGCGTCTAAATCATAGTAGTTTATCTCATTTGGCATTTGTCTCCCTTCCTCCTGTGTCTCGGACTTTGTGTGCGTTTCTCCGCAGGCTTCTAGGTTGTTAAGGAAAGCTAGCTAAGATAGGTATGATGCTAGATATAGGAGGAAGATTGCACAACAACTTGGTATATACTGAGCTAGGTCGGTGTGCTAGAAGATAAGATGGTCTTCTAGTATAGCATACCTACGTGTGCTAGAATTCATGCCCCGAAGAGGGAGATATCTCCCTATGGATAAGGAACTACTCCCACGTACAATAAGGCTCAGTAACTCCCTAAGGCTGAGAAATTAAGTTGGGCTTTGATGGAGCGTACAATATGTACTTTAAACATGTTGCAGGATGGGTAGACAAAAGCAACTACTCCCACGTTCAGAAATCTAAGATCGTTGAGCGTTTTTAGAAATATATATTTGAATTATAATATAGAGTTTTTAATCTTCTATATCTAAATAGTAATACCAGATTTTCCAGCCTCTTTGTGCGTCCACAACTCCATGTCACCCTTTATTTGCCGATCGATGTGCTCTCGACCATCTCTTGTCGCTGCGTGCAAACACTATTTCTCGCTCTTTGTGAGCGGGAGTAAGACCTCGCCCACAGCGATCCGCATCATGGGCCGGCCCATCTACCGTAGCTTCGTTCCTTTCCTTCCTTTTCGTTTTTCTTTGTTTTTTTTTGCTGTTTCTTTCCTTTTTTTTTTTTTGTATTTTCCTGGTTCTGTTTCTTTGCTTTAACGTTTTTTTCATTTTTTTTCTTATTTTCGTTTTTCTTCTTATTTTCGTTTTTTAATTTTCCTCATTTCTAGCAATAAAAGAATACATTTTTTTACGCTTGAACATATTTAAAAGACCTTTGATTTTTTGAATCATAAATATATTTTTTGGACTCATCGATCTACTTTCGGTTCACCTTTATTTTTAATTCACCCGAATTTTATTTACTTTTCGATTTACATTTAATTCGGTTTGTCGATATTTTTGGTTCATCGGTATTTTTGGTTCCCCGACACTTTCGATCACTATTATTTCGGTTCACCGGTATTTTTGGTTGACTACTATTTTCAGTTCACCCGAATTTTAGTTTCTTTTTGGTTCATTATTTTTTTTTGATTCATCGGTATTTTTGGTTCGCTATTATTTTCGCTTTACCGTCATTTTTGTTTCACTATTATTTTTGGTTCACTATTATTTTTGGTTTGCTTTTGTTTTTGGACCATCAACATTTCGGTTCACCATTATTTTTGGTTTATCCAGATTTTTGGTTAACTATTATTTTCAGTTCACTGCTATTTTTGGCTCACTATTATTTTTTATTCACTTTTGTTTTCAATTCATCGGCATTTTAGTTCACCATTATTTTCAGTTTATCTGGATTTTGGGTTCACTATTATTTTCAGTTCACTTTTTTTTGTTTCATCGACATTTTTGGTTCACTATTATTTTCGGTTTACCGGCATTTTTATTTCACTATTACTTTTGGTTCACTATTATTTCCGGTTCACTTTAATTTTTGGTTCATCGGCATATCTGTTCACCATTATTTTCGGTTTATTTGGATTTTTGGTTCACTTTTATTTCGGTTCATCGACATTTTGGTTCACCATTACTTTCGGTTTATCTGGATTTTGGTTCAGTATTATTTCTGGTTCACTTTTTTTTTGGTTCATCGACATTTTTAGTTCACTATTATTTTCGGTTTAGCGGCATTTTTGTTTCACTATTATTTTTGGTTCACTATTATTTTCGGTTCACTTTTATTTTTGGTTCATCGGCATTCAATTCACCATTATTTTGGTTTATCTGGATTTTTTTTCACTTTTTTTGGTTCACCATTATTTTGTTTTTTATGGATTTTTGGTTCACTATTATTTTTGTTTCACTTTTATTTTTAATTCATAGGTATTTTCGATTCACTATTATTTTAGATTTATCAGAATTTTCGGTTCACTATTATTTTCGATTTAGCAGAATTTTTTGTTCATTTAAATAATATACATTTTATAGAAAATGTTTTATTTTAAAGAATGGTTCAGATTTTGAAATTGTTCATATTTTTTGGACTCATCGATCTACTTTTGGTTCACCTTTATTTTTAATTCAACCCGAATTTTATTTACTTTTCGATTTACATTTAATTCGGTTTGTCCATATTTTTTGGTTCATCGGTATTTTTGGTTCCCCGACACTTTCGATCATGATTATTTCGGTTCACCGGTATTTTTGTTTGACTACTATTTTCAGTTCACCCGAATTTTAGTTTCTTTTTGGTTCATTATTTTTTTTTGATTCATCGGTATTTTTGGTTCACTATTATTTTCGCTTTACCGTCATTTTTTGTTTCACTATTATTTTTGGTTCACTATTATTTTGGTTTGCTTTGTTTTTGGACCATGAACATTTCGGTTCACACCATTATTTTTGGTTTATCCAGATTTTTGGTTAACTATTATTTTCGGTTCACTGCTATTTTTGGCTCACTATTATTTTTTCTTCACTTTTGTTTTCAATTCATCGGCATTTTAGTTCACCATTATTTTTAGTTTATCTGGATTTTGGGTTCACTATTATTTTCAGTTCACTTTTTTTTGTTTCATCGACATTTTTGGTTCACTATTATTTTTGGTTTACCGGCATTTTTATTTCACTATTACTTTTGGTTCACTATTATTTCCGGTTCACTTTTATTTTTGGTTCATCGGCATATCTGTTCACCATTATTTTCGGTTTATTTGGATTTTTGGTTCACTATTATTTTTGGTTCACTTTTATTTCGGTTCATCGACGTTTTGGTTCACTATTATTTTTGGTTTATCTGGATTTTTGGTTCACTATTATTTCTGGTTCACTTTTTTTTGGTTCATCGACATTTTTAGTTCACTATTATTTTCGGTTTAGCGGCATTTTTGTTTCACTATTATTTTTGGTTCACTATTATTTTCGGTTCACTTTTATTTTTGGTTCATCGGCATTTCGATTCACCATTATTTTGGTTTATCTGGATTTTTTTCACTTTTTTTGGTTCACCATTATTTTCATTTTTTATGGTTTTTGGTTCACTATTATTTTTGTTTCACTTTTATTTTTAGTTCATAGGTATTTTCGATTCACTATTATTTTGGATTTATCAGAATTTTCGGTTCACTATTATTTTCGGTTTAGCAGAATTTTTGGTTCATTTAAAAAATATATATTTTGTAGAAAATGTTTTATTTTAAAGAATGGTTCAGATTTTGAAATTGTTCATATTGTAAGAAAAAATAAAAATAAAAAAATAAATAAATGAGAAAAAGACAGAAAAACAAAATAAGAAAAGGAAAAGTAAAAAATAAAATAAAAAATAAGAAGTGGAAAGCGAGAAATAGAAAAGGAGATAACGTCAAAGAGAAACAACCCATAATGGGCCGGCCCATGCGGGTGACTGCTGCGGGCTATCGGACGCACCACCTCGCTTAAAGCGAGGTATAGGTGAAAGTGCATGGTTGCCCCCATGTGTGGTTTTGGTAATTAATGACAACCTCTATGGACTAATGTTTGTATTGAGCTATATTTGTAGGTGTGTCCATTTGCATTGCTTGATCTCCATTTGTTGGAATCAAGGCTAAGGGAAGAAAAAGAAGAAGAGTTTGTGTTGATCAAGGCTAAGTGCGGGTTAATCAACACTCATGTCCAAGTGAAGATATGCCGAAGAGTGCTTCTCCCATATTGGTGTATGGGGGAGCAACATGTGAATCCTCACCAAGCGAAGCGCAATCAAGAAAGGTGGTGCGTCTTGAGGAGATGAAGATCGTCTTCTTCGACCTCAAGTGGATTAATGCGCAAGGCAAAGGTATGATCTTGATAGGGTTTTCTATTTTACCGGTCTCATGTTGTCAGTTGAGAGACCGGGTTATAGGATAGATAGCCGTACTATCAAGAGGGGCTCTCGACCGAGTATCTTGTTCGTATCGTCGTAGAGAGCACAAACCTTTGCATCCATGCAATCATCTTTATTGGTTCTTATTTGGCTCTTATCGTGGTGTGGTCTTGGTGCTTGTCGTGCTTGTCATGACAAGACCAAGTTCACCGAAAACGGATTTCGTATGCGTCTTCTATTGCGTTTTCGGTATTGGAGATTTTGCCGGTTCATCCGTTTGGAAGGTCTCACCTTTCCAACCCTTTGCACAATCTCCCTTGCTTGTTTCAATATTTTGACTTTTTGTAGTGTAAGCTCTTGTCGTCCTCTTTCCAACAAAATTGGATTTACTCGATTCGAACTTCATTTGCAAAAGTTATGGGTGTTCTGGATTTACTGTTTGGATCTGGTCCGGAGATGGTCCGGAGTCTCCGGCTCAAAGGACCCGGGCACTCCGGTCTTGTGTTTTTCGGCGCCCTGTGTTCGTTTTGTGGTGCGGTACTGTACCGGGGTCCGGAGGTACACCGAAGATGGTCCGGAGTCTCCGGCTCACCGGAGTCTCTGGCCAAAGGACCCGGAATCTCCGGCCCCAACATTTTTCTCTGCTCTTTGCATCTTTGTGGTGTGGTACTGGATAGGGGCCCGGAGCATCGCCGGAGATAGTCCGGAGTCTCTGGCCTGGCCGGAGTCTCCGGCCCTCTGGACCGGATTCTCTGCTCTGCCTCGATGACCCAGCAAGCCCGGAGCCTGGCTGGAATCTCCGGCCCAGGCCGGAGTCTCCGGCCCACTTACACCGGAATCTCCGGCCTGCGCAGGCTGTAATGGCTAGTTTTTGGGGGAGGCTATAAATAGCCTCATTCTTCCCCAAGAGCTGGCTGCTCACTCACTCCCTCTCTCCTCCATTGTTGCAATCCTTGTGAGCTTGATTCCTCTCAATCCCTCCAATGATTCTTGCCCAAATTTAGGGATTCAAGAGAGGAGATCTAGATCTACAACTCCACCAATCACTTTCTCCTCTTTGTGAGGGAAACCTTTGGATCTAGATTGTGGGATTCATTTGTTGAGTTCCTCTTTGTTCTTCCTCTTAAATCCCTCCATAGCATTAGTTGCTTTGGTTGGATTTTCGAGAGAAGGATTTGACCACTTGGTGTGTTCTTGCCTCTTGCATTAGTTGCATCGGGTTGTGCTCTCCATGAAGATTTGTGGGATCGAAGTTGAGAAGCTTGTTACTCTTGGGTGCATTGTGTTCCCAAGAGCTTGTGCCTCTTGGGTGCATTGTGTACCCTAGACGGTTGGTGGTGCCGCGAAGTCTTCGAGTTGTGAAGCTTCGGGGAAGATTTGGGAGCCCCCAATTAAGTTGTGGTTTTTTGTGCCCCATAACGTTGTAAGGGCTCCGGATTCTGCCTTGAAGGATTCCGATAGTGGAAGGTGAACCAAATCCTTGGGTGCGGTTCATCGGAGAATAGGGTGAGGCCTTTGTGGCATCTTGAGTAGGCCTCTTGTGGCGAGCTCACACCCCTCCAACGAGACGTACTCCCTTAACAAGGAGGAACTCGGGAATACATCCTCGTCTCCGCATACCTCGGTTATTTCTATAACCGAGTTTTACTTATGCAATTTACATTGTGATAGCCTTCGTGCTTGAAGTTTTATATCTTGCTATCACCTTGTTGCTTGCCTTGCTTAGCATAAGTTGTTGGTGCACATAGGTGAGCCTAGTATTTTAGGTTGTTGGCTTGTTAATTTAAACACCTAGTTTTATTCCGCAATTATCAAGCCCTAAACCGGAAAAGTTTTAATCGCCTATTCACCCCCCCAGGCGACATCCTTGTCCTTTCAATAGGGCCACCCGTCGATGCGTCTCTTCTCGTGCATATGTGTTGGGCTGGATGAGAGGACCATCTATGGGTTGTTTCTCCTTCAGAATGACGAGACACCCCACTATGGGCTGTCGCTTGTTGGGCCGGAAGAGACAACAATGCTTTTCCTCTAAGGATCTTAACTAGGTCGCACACACAGCCCCTTTGTTGTCCCTTCATCATCCTGTAAAAAAACAAATCGACCGATGTTCATGTTTCTCCTCTCCGCCGTCACGACCTCCCACTTCGTGGCCACAAATCCTTTCACTTTTACCTATGGCCTCCGTGAAACAAATGTCCTTGGAACTGCCGCATACTGCCCATCATTCATCAACCAATCGTTGGTTGCAAATACTCAAGAAATTGCTCATCTCAGTTGAACTGCCTACCGCCACCTCCATGTTTAAAAAGCTCCTTTTACGAAATGAGGAGTTACTCCGGTCTCTGCATCGAAGAGATGCATATGACTTAGAAATTTATTTTATTTATTCAAATAGACTGGCAAAGAGCCTTACAACGAACAATCATACAAGTCGAAGCGACCAAACAGTGACAGAGCACCACAACTAGACAAAGAATAGACGAAACAATGGAGCCTTATTCCCTAGCCGTGGCTATCGCCGGCTCACCAACACCAAAGACCATCTTGACAGTTCCCTTGGACGATGCTCCATCATCGTGCCGACGACAGCCTGCCGTTGTTTTATCTGTGATGCTCCACCGAGAATCCAATCTCGACCCAAAGGCATTGACTGAGTTTTCATCCCCAGGAAAAGTGTGAATGTAAATTAATCCTCGATTTAATACCGAGTTGGGAGGAACTATCCGGCTGAAATTCAAACGGTCCAGGATTTTTCACCGTAAAGTCATTTATCTGGAGGGACTCGGAATTCCGGTTAACCGCCGGGAAGCTTGGTATTTAGACCTATAATCAAAACCCTACACCGGAGTCACCTAAGGTTTTTTTCGTCATTGATACGAAAATTGATTAGCACAAGTGACTGCAACGGGGAAAAATGATTAGCACAAGTGGATCCAACGGTTTATTAGTATGGGTAACTTATTATTTTTCTAGCATAACTAAGAGCATGTACAATGATATATACTCCCTCCGTTTCACAATATAAGATGTTTTAGATGTTTCACATGTTGTCTAGATTCGGAATAAAAGAATGGAAAGTGGGTGAACACATACACTAAAACATGTCTAGATACATGTGGTACAAATGTGAATGTGGAAAAAGCCTAAAACATCTTATATTATGGAACGGACGGAGTATAAGACAGTCTTATCTTAGGCATTTCCTGCCATTAGAGAAGATGTACAATGGACTTATGGCTTGGTGCTATCCTCAATAATTAATGGTTGCATTTGTAGGACATTACAACTGTGGAATTTTTTGAAGGAAACAATACTCACATCAGGAGGCTCTTAGGCCATCAAAAAAATTAGTCATCAGATCTTTGGATTTAAGAGAACCAATCTGTGATTGGATGGTTAGAAGAGTGGTTGTAACATCAGCCCTCATCTCATCAGAGTTCAAATCTCAGGTTTGACACTGATGTTTCTCATTTAGTCAGAATATTCTTCAGTGGGAGGCGACGTTCCCGTCGATAGAGAGGCGTTTGTGGTGACTTCATCAATTTCAAGACTCGGCCTGCAGACTCAGTATCTCGGAAGTGCTCACAGAGGTAGGATGTGCCTATAAGGGGGCGGAGCCAGGATTTGACCATAAGGGGGGCGAGAACTATAACGCTCACGCCATTGAAAAAAATCACACCATATTAAAAAAATTACGTTGTTATCAGATCATGTCGATCTCACTATTTAAGTTAAATTTAACTCTACAACTACATGACTCATCGAACATGTTGATAATCTCATCAGAGGTGATAGGCGAGCCAAGATTTACAACTGTTCTTGTCTTCTTCTTTATCTTTTGATTTGAATTCTGTCCTATTTCTTAGTTAAGATAATTAATTTGATCAGTGCGGCTGTACACTATTATGAAACTCGAACCACAGTCTCATGCTCTTTCTCAAATTCTTAGAATACTCTAGGTAATACAAACTAAAATAAATAGGCGACTAATCAATATAACATATACTGTATAGGAAGTGCGCCAATTAACTGACAGTGATATAGGTTATAATTCATACGAAAATTCACAAACTAACTAGTAACCTGCGGTATGCCAAAGTTTTGACGGAGCGGGAGTTACTAGCAACGGACGCCGCCGGGCGCGTACCCTGGCGTTAGTCATCGCGGCGGCGGCAGGTAGCCCTAGCTAGCAGCGAGGCACACAGACAATGTTTCTGCAATCTATGGCTTGATCTGGTGACCGATGGAACCTCCAGGCCACAATGGCCTTGGCCGATGGGCTAGTGGGCTTCTAGTTAACTACACACAGATCCAATAAGTGAAGCCTGTGTTAATCCCCCCTAATCTAATTTTTGGTACAATTAAACCCCTAACCTAAATGAACCGGACAAATTTCACCCCAATCCCGATTTTACTTATTCAGCACGGTTCACCGAATTTGTTTGGCCCCGTTAGGATTTGACATGGAGTGTAGTCTACGAGAAAAGTCAAACAGTGCATATCCTTTTTCTCCGATCCGATTGTTCTTGCTGTACCTAGATACGAGCTCTCTTCCGTAGCGGCTCACAGAGACGACTATGGCGTCCCGGCCGTGGTGATCGGCTAAGTGTCAGAAAAAATGGCTAATAAATCAAGTCATTAAACCGGCCATTCAGCGCAAGTCTACGTATTACTCGTACTCCTACTTAGCTGAAGTATATGTTGAGGGGGGCGATCGGTTGGTGGGGGCCCTGTCTCCGCCCCTGTGCGGAATGGCTTTCCCTCAAAGAAAAATACTACAGATTAAACTACGATGGCGCAGATGAATAAGCTTAAGGCCGCACTTGTTACCTTCGATGAACCCTGGGTCACGAGACCCAGTATTCGCACATATCGGCTGTGCGGGCTCAGCCTAGCAGAAACTGCTTTGATTCACTATATGTGACTAGCAATCACTGGATTAAGAGCATCTCTAGCAGATCCCGCAAACGCGGCCTGCATCGCCTGTATGCGGTTTTTGGCGAAAAAATGGACCAGGGTAGATCCCGCATAGCCGCAAAAACCGCAAATTATTTTGTAGGCGTCGGCAACCGCGGCTCTGAAAACCGCACAAAAGCAGATTTGGTGCCCTATGCAGGCCGGTCTGCATCGCATGCGAGGCGTCGGTGCGAAGGGAAAAATCTCGCGCGAAGGAACGTTCAGTCGCCCCTTCCGCCAGCAGCGCCGCCGCTGCCGCACACCGCCGCAGATCCCGGCCACGTCCGACCTCGCCCCCCCCCGCGTAGGAGCGCCTCCGCCGGCTCGCCGCACCGAATCGCCGCTCGCGGGTGGCCGTCGGCGACCCAATCGAGCGATTCCCGCCCGCGATTCGAGCGCCGCCACCCGCGATTCGAGCGCCGTCGCCATCGCAAGGTATGCTTGTTCTTCGGCTTGTTTGACCATTTCTCGCCGGCCTTCGCCCACCTCACTCGCGGCGCCTTTGTAGATGCCGTTGAGCCCCGCGGCGCTGTTTTTAATGGAGGATTCATCGGACTCCTCCGACTCCGACATGGACGAGCTGCTCGACGACGACATGGAGGACACGGTGGTGCTTGTCGCCGCGAAGGAGCTCGCGGACAGGCAGAAGAAGTTGCGGGGCGGCTCGAAGGTCGGCCGCCTTTGCATTCCACGCAACCGCAAGGTTATTACCTTGCCGATGGCATATACCCGGAATGGTCAACATTTGTGAAAACAATCAGAAATCCTGCTAGTAGAGCTGAATCTGAATTTGCAAAAGCACAAGAGGCAGCCCGAAAGGACATTGAGAGAGCTTTCGGTGTTTTGCAAGCTAGGTTTGCAATTGTTAGAGGTCCCAGTAGGTTTTGGGACAAAGAGACCCTCAAGGATATCATGACAACTTGTGTAATTCTTCACAACATGATTATCGAAGATGAGAGGGATTTGAACTTGGAGTTCTTCTTTGACAATGTCGGCACTAGGGTGAAGCCAGCCCGAAATCCTCTCACAAGCAACTCCAGCAAGATCTGATTCAGCATCATTGGATGAGGCATGGTGGCCATTGATGATCATTTGTATTCTTCAATTGATGTGTGATGCAAACATTTATTTGTATTTGATACAATTTGTTTAATTATTCGGATTTGAACTCTTGTTGTAATATGGATTATTGTTGAATTGTGTGCTGTTCAGAACTATGAATTATTATGTTTTATTCTGTTATATTATGCATTAGAAATAAACTATGTTGCATAGAAATGTTGAAATGTGCAAAAACCCTGTTTTGCAGTCTAGTATACAGGTTTCGTGCGTGCTCCGGCCGAGCAGATCCCGCATGCGAAAACCGCATAACAGTTTCGGCCTGAATATCGCGTTTTTCGCGGCCTGCATACGCGCGTATGCGGTTTGCGGTTTGCAGGATCTGCTAGAGATGCTCTAATATATTAAGTCCAGATCTCAAAACCCTAATTTGTGGACTTCGTAGCATCCTTGCCTGGTGCCATGGCCTATACAACTTTGTTGTTGCACTTGTTCCTTATTCGTTGAGGCTACTGGAGTAGCTAGAGCGAGAACGTCGGGACTCGCAACGTATGTTTTTCCAGATTCCTCCCATTTCCAGATGCATTGGATGTGTCCCACTCCGCATAACTATTCTAACATTGTTCATTATTTATTGCTCTATCTCTCCTGCATCTATCTTCACTCCCTTCATGTTGGTTTCGGTGTTGCTATATATCTCGGCAAAGAGAAGGGAAAATGGCAGGATGTTTAAGCCGATAAGAGACGGTGCATCTGCTCCTTTATAATATAAGAGATAGCCATGGTTGGACGTTAAGAGGTTGTTGGCTGCGGTAGCTGCCTACTAACTCTAGTGCACGACGGAATGAAATTCTCAAATTTTAGTATGCATATGCTTGTGCTTCATTTGAATAACTTGTCCACCCGATAATTAATTGCATACAAGAGATAAACGGGAGAGAGAAATGACAGGATAAATTGGAAAATCTGGAAAAAATTGGAAGATGTATTCTTATTGAAAACCAAATCACTTATGCAATTTCATATAGACCAAGGTAAAGTTGACACCCCAATTCGGATTCTAGATTTAGTTTTTTTTCTGGATTCCAGTCAACCAATTACCGTACATAGTGATAATATTGGCTGGAGGAGGTGAATCAAATGTGAATTGGACATGATACAAATAAATGCTCAATGGTCACCTCTGAGTCATAAAAGCAGCATTTTTTACACCCATGACATTGTCGGTTAGCCAAATTATTTTTAGTAAACAAAACTTTTCTAGGAAGGAACCACATGAAAAATTAATTTTGAGAGGTATTTTAAGTTTCCAAAGATATTTCCAAAGAAACATAGTATAAACATTCATAAGATTGGTGTATATAGATTTAACCGAGAACATCTCAAAGTCCGTAATTTCTAGACACAACTATCTGGCACATCATATTATTGTACCATCATTGATCTTTGCCTAAGTGAAGCCATGTGTGCCACTTATGCCCGTCCAGAACAAGCCTGAACTCGATATTCACTAGGGCCTGAGATGATACCTGCGACACTAAAAAAAGGAACTACTTTGCAATCATCTAACAAAAAAAGAACTACTTTGAAATATAACACTTTGCAATCTCATTTTCGTGGTCCATTGTCTAATATATCTATCGTTTACACAATACGTAGCCGATAAATTGTGTGCCATGTAACCAATCAGACGCGATTCAAACTAAAGTGTGTATGATGTTGAAGACACCGCAGACTGGTGACACTGAAATGGTGTATGAAATACATCACATGAGATTGGAAAACTGAACTGTGTTCAATTAAGCGGTCCTTCGCACGGGTGTGGATCCTCTGCTGTAGCTGCGTGCCAATGACAGGTGGGGCCGGGCCCGCCTGGCAGCGACTGCAACAGCAGTGCTGTTACAGCAGAGGATCCCAGCCCTCCTTCGCACACACATTACTATGGACTAGTACAAGTGCACGTGCAATGCACGTTTCATCAATAAAAAATATAATTATAGCAATTTAAACTATATGCCTATAATATGTCTGTATGTAAATTTGCATGAGTCGAAAAATCAGATCTATCAGAAGTTGAATTACAATTCCAGGTATACATGAAATAAATCTGAAATCAAATAACGTCACCACATAACCATTTAGTTATAAGTGTTGGCCTCAACATAAAGGGCTTGTATCTTAGCACATATAACCCAGGTTAAATACAGGGCAGGGAGTATTAGGGTACTTTGTATGCGCAAATTGTAGCAAAACCTATCGTTCGTTGGCAGCTGCACAAATGTTAGTATATAAACTGCAGATGTAAAACTCAACTGATAGTGTGATATCTCTTCCTCGTGAGAAGCATCAACGATCTCTTTTATTTCTAAGAACAACAAAATTAGACATGAAGTGTATTTCTGATATAGTCTTGCAATTTTTTTTTAAACGAATCAATTAATTTATTGAGAGTAGTCGACTTATGAAACTTGCTGGCATACTTTGAAGGCTCTAGGGTGGCTTGCTGGCATACTTGAAGTCTGAACACATACTCCGTGGATCATATATCATAGCGATATCAGTAATAGAGATAGGCAACTTATGAAACTAAAATAGAATCATTGCCAACCAGAAGCCCCAGATTAGGCAAGGATACTGCTATTTACCTATGTACATCACGACCTCATTCCTGGAACCCCTTGGTAGTGATGTTCATGCTAAGTGCGTACTTGACCCCGACCCCGAACCCGCTCCCGTGTCGTCCCCCAGGGCGACACCGGGGCGAAACCCTAGCGCCGCCGCTAGCCGCGCCCCGGCCTGCTCCCCTACCGCCGCTGCCGCCGGCGAGGTCCGCGGTGGCGGCGGCCCCAATGCGCCAAAGGCGCTAGGGCATGGTGGCTCGCGGCGGAGACTCCAAGAGGCGGCTGGGGCGGCCGATGTGGAGCTCGTCCGTGCGCGGCGGCCGGGGCGGCGCCCCTGGCCGTGCGGCGGCTCCCGCCTCCCCTCCTCGCCATCTCGCGCGCGTGGAGGAGCTCCCGCTCTTCGTGGATGGGTGGAGGCTGTGGTGCTGTGGATCTGGGAGCCCGCCCAGATCCGCCGCCGGCGAGCTGCTGGCTGTCGACGGCGCGTTGGGGGCGCCCAGCTGCTCGGGCTGGCGTGCTGTGGAGGTGGTGTTCGGTGCTGTGGTGAGGTCGGCATCCCTCTGCCAAGCGGGCAGAGGCTCGGCGATGTTTGTGCTGCCCAAGGCGCAGCGATGCGCTGGACGGCGGTGCGGCTGAAGGCCGAGGGATGCTATGGCGGACCAGTTGACCGGTGTGGCGAGCGTCTGTACTGAGCCTTGGCTTGCTCCTGCCTTGGCAGGAGCCGACAGCGACGGCGCCCGCGGGCGTCGCCTCCTTCCTGAAGGCGTTGTCGTGGTACTCTGCTTGTCGCCACCGTTCCAACCTCCGGGGGAAACCCTCGATCCGAGTTCTCCGGATCAGACGATGTTGGCGTCTCACCGTCATTTCCCTCATGAGGGCATCGTTCTTGGAGATGGAACCGGCTGGAGGGACCAGTGAGGAGTAGGCGGAGGTGTCGATGTTGGTGTTGGTGTCTGTGCTCACGAAGATCGCGCTTCTACGGAAGGGCTGGATTCTCTCCTCCGAAGACGGCTAACGGCCGGGCTAGTGCCGGGATGCTTCTCGGGTGTCGACTCGGCTGCATGATGCCCTTCGATTACGCTGTTGGTGGTTGCGTAAAGCCTCGGCGGCACATGGCCCTTCGTCCGAGTGTGGACTCGGCGATGTGTTGCCCTTCGGCTGCTCCAACTCCATCGTGGCTGATCTCGGCTGATTGAAGCTTTTCGTCTACGGCGGTGAAGCTCCTTGCGCGCTAGCGTCCAACGGTAGTCGGACGACGATGAGTGTTGAAGGCCCTGCCTGCGGTTTGCTGCTTTGTGCCTTGTTTCTCCCCCTGTATAGTTGTTTTTCTGTCTTGCCTCTACCTGTAATTTCTCCGGCATTTGTCCCGGTTTCCTCTTAATGAAAAGGAGAGCAGTGCTCGCTGCTTTCCGTCAAAAAAAAAAGATGCATAAGATAATGTGCTCCTAAACAATTTAACTGACTGCACATAGCTCGTAGGCGGCGTGGCAGGGCACATCGCGTCAGGCTCAGTTCAGTGGTGGCCACACAGGGAGCAGCGCGTCACCTGTGAATGGCGATCAGTTTCAATTGGGTAAGAATTGAGAAAAACCTGTTCGCATCTGGAACCTGTACCCGGACGCTTGAAGAACACATTGATCTTGGGCTGCATCAGTGCATCTCCGCCTCCTTCTCTCAAGTCTCCTTTTCTAGCTGGAAGGGGTGAGGAATCAGTCTTGGCGTCACGCACAACCCGCTATCGCCGGCGGGCGGCCGCCTTGCCAACTTCCGCGACGCGCAGGTGGGTTGCGCTTGCTCTCCCGACAACTCGCAGCGGACCGGTGTCAAAGGCGGGCGCGTCCGCATCGGGCGTGGTAGCCAGGGGTCGTCCTCGCCCGATCCAGGCATGGCGCGGCGGGGCGTTGGTGCATGCGTAGATGGGATTCCGGATTTGTCGAGGCGTGGAGATTGATTTAGCGGAACGGTTTCGGTGTTTTTCCATGATTTGCGGGACGTCTCGAGCGGGGCGAGGAGTCTGCTAGGCAAAACATTGAATCTGAGCTTGTCGACGCTTGGATTTCGTTCAGTAGATTAGATCGGAGGGTACTCGTTGTTCCGTGTACGATAACTTTGGTGTACTTAGCAAAGTTAAAGTTCGCTCTTTTATAAGTAGTGGAGATAAGGGTATATGAGATATTATCTACGCTTGGCAGACTTTTGGGATGCATGAGGACATTTTCCTAGTGGCACCCATAGCTCTACCTCGTCCTCTTCACACACTTTTTTCCGAAGATGTGTGGTCTTCCGCCTCCGCCGAGCCCCCTATTAATGCTTCGAGTACCCACGCACACCATATCTGCCTCACATCCACACGTTGCATTGCCATAAATGTCTCGTCCGGGATGACTTGAGGCACGGATGTTGGACCGCGTGCCGTCCCAATGTCAACCACTCGCCGAGGAAGGTGGAGGAGGAGCACTCCTCAGTGCTCCGAGCGGCAGTCGCCCATTCCGGTGCTCCCGCCGCTAGTTCACGACACGCCTCCTCCTCCCTTACTACCTCCCACGGATCGCCGTCCGACTCCGAGCCAAACACAGTGATGGACACAAATTTTACGATGTCGAAGGAGTCGTTGAATCACGATTATTACTGGGAAGTGCTTGATCGAAAGGAGGAGCAACAACTCGAGGAGTATCATATCGTGGAGGTGTCCATCAGGACAACGTGTCCTGAATAGGTAATGGTATTTAGAAACCAACCTAAGCTCTCCCTTATAAATTGTTCTCCCACATATTGTCTTAGCAACGTGAAACAAAACTTTATGCACTACAAGCTAAATACCCATGCGTTGCAACGGAGCCGTAAATAAATTTGGATGCGTCTAGGACGTGTGCGCGCCCGTGGTCAACCTGCACACCCCACCGAAGGTGAAGAAGAATAGCCATATCCGTCGCCTGCTGCCACACCGACTCCCCTAGATGGCTACCTCCCACACCTCCATTCCCCCGCCGCCTCTCTTCGGACGAACCGCAGAGTTTGTTTCATCGCACATGTCACACGTGTCAATATAAAATAAATTTAAACATCTGTATACCTACAAAACAATATATTATATATAAAATTTAAATATGGTCATGTGAATATGCATAGAAAAATATAATTCTCTCATTGCACATTTTTTGGGTTCAATATTTCTAATCAAATAAATTGACTTCGTATGGGCATTTAGCTATAGTTTCAGATACTCCACCTTTTTCAAAAAGTGACCTTGTGATTACTCGGTGATGTTGGTACTAATTAATCCTACTACTCCACCTTACTTGGTGCATCAATGATCCAATTTTGGTGATTTTGGGGCTCTTCGCTAGCCTGCGTCGTCGTTCTTTACCCCAACAGATCATCTACGTACTTTACCCTACCGGGAGCTCGTACGCCACCGTCTGCTTTTAGGAACATAGAGAGTACGATTAAAATAATAGACATGTTTGAAAAAAAAATGAAAATCCAAAATCTAAACAAAATTGATGGAGTGAAATATTGTAAAAAATTGTATGTCTACACGTCTTGAAGGACTAAACGCTGTAATAAATAAATCCTACAGACCTTGCCGCCGGATCCGCGGGGTGCAGGGGAGGACACGACACCATTGATGAGTGATGCAGGGGAAGAAGTCGCGTGGCCGACGACCGATCATTTCCGGTTTCACATCTCTTGTCCGATCGGGTGTTAGCTAGAGGAAGCGATCTATACGATGTGCCATGACCTACCATCACAACCATAGGTTTCAACTCGAAAACGCTTTTCCGTCATTTTTTTCCTTTTTCTCTTATGCGTTCTCGTCATTTTTTTTCCGTATAAATGCAGTATGCTTTCGGCGGTTCATTTTCCCTTTACATGGTTATTTTTTTAGTTTCTACTTCCTTTTTACTATTCCCTTTACGCGGTAAAAACAAAAATATTCGATTTTTGGTCGTAAGAAAGTACGCACAATAATTTTTATTTCCTTTTTTGTGACAGTGGTTTTTTATGGTAAATAAAAATGGGTGAGAAATAGGAAAAGTCCACTCTCTAACAGTAAAAAAATTTAGAATAGAAAAGAAATACCACTTTGCACTAGTATAAAATAACAGAAAACATAATTCAGACAATCACACATTTTGGTCATAATAAATTACATATGAACGATAATAATATCTAGAGTAGATTCCACTTTTTATCCCCTATTTGTTATTTTGTGACACCAGTTATCCCATCTAGTTTTTATTTGTAACGTTGTCTCAATATTTACCCCTGTTAATTTTTTCTGTTCCTGACAGCTAGGGCCCAATCAGAAAGCTAGCTTGAAGACGTAATTCATGTTCCTATTTCCTTCGCTAGTCGATCTTTGGACGACGATGCTCTTAGATGGTGCACCACCATATGGCCATAGGCGTCCAGAGTCTTGTGTACGAGACTGACATTTGCGATGGTCGTCGCTACTACCACGGCGCCGGTGTCTAGCGTTACGCAGGGGCACTACTACTGCTAGTTTTGATCACATCAATAAATTTTATGTCGAAGTCTTGGTAATAATGCCTAGTTTTTCCCCGCCTGATAACTTGTTTGACATGCGATTGGTAACATCATATTGGTTTTGCTCATATCGATAACTTCATAGGTTGCAGTATTGGTAATAAAGTTTTAAGTACCCTCGCCTGATAACTTGTTTGATATGCGGCTGGTAACATCGTACTAGTTTTGCTCACATTGATAACTTTTATGTCAAAGTATTGGTAATAATGCCTAGTTTTTCCCCTCTTGATAACTTGCTTGATATGTGATTGGTAACATTATACTTGTTTTTTCTCACATCAATAACTTGTAGGCTAGAGTCTTGGTAATAAAGTTTTTAATATCCTAGCGTGTCACTTGTTTGATATCCATATGGTAACATCGTACTAGTTTTGTTTAACATTTCTAACTTGTAGGCTATTGCCCTGATAATAAATTTTTAGTACCCCCGTCTGATAACTTTGTTTGATATGCGGCTGGTAACATCATACTAGTTTTGATCACATCAATAAATTTTATGAAGAAGTCTTGGTAACAATGCCTAGTTTCCGCCCGCCTGATAACTTGTTTGATATGCAATTGGTAACATCATATTGGTTTTGCTCACATCGATAAGTTTGTAGGTTGTACTATTGGTAATAAAGTTTTAAGTACCCACGCCTGATAAATTGTTTGATATGCGGCAGGTAACATTGTACTAGTTTTGCTCATGTTCATAACTTTTATGTCAAAGTGGTAATAATGCCTAGTTTTGCCCCACTTGATATGCGATTGGTAACATTATACTTGTTTTTTCTCACATCGATAACTTGTAGGCTAGAGTCTTGGTACTAAAGTTTTTGTCTCCCAGCGTGTCACTTGTTTGATATCCATATGGTAACATCGTACTGGTTTTGTTTCAAATTGCTAACTTGTAGGCTATAGCCCTGATAATAAAGTTTTAGGGTGGTAACATCAAGCTCGTTTTGATATGCGGCTGGTAACATGAAGCTAGTTTTGATCACATCAATAACTTTTATGTCGAAGTCTTCGTAATAATGCCTACTTTTCCACTGCCTGATAACTTGTTTGATATGCGAATCATATTGGTTTTGCTCACATCAATAACTTTTTAGGTTGTAGTATTGGTTATAAAGTTTTAAGTACCCTCGCATGATAACTTGATTGATATGAGCTGGTTACATCATACAAGTTTTTCTTACGTTGATAAATTTTATGTCAAAGTATTGGAAATAATGCCTAGTTTTGCCTCACTTGATAACTTGATTGATATGCGATGGGTAACATCATACTAGTTTTTCTCACATTGATAACTTGTAGGCATGAGTGTTGGTAATAAAGTTTTTGGTATCGCTAGCATGTCACTTGTTTGATATCCTTATGGTAACATCATACTAGTTTTATTTAACATTGCTAACTTGTAGGCTATAGCCCTGGTAATGAAGGTTTAGTATCCCCCGCCTGATAACTTGTTTGATATGCGGCTGGTAACATCGTACTAGTTTTGCTCATATCGATAACTTTTATGCTGAAGTCTTGGTAATAATGCCTAGTTTTCCAACGCCCGATAACTTATTTGATATGCGATTGGTAACATCATATTAGTTTTGCTCACATCAATAACTTTGTAGGTTGTAGTATTGGTAATAAAGTTTTAAGTATCGTTCGCCTGATAACTTGTTTGATATGGGTTTGGTAACCTATTACTAGTTTTGGTCATGTTGATAACTTGTAGGCCATATCCATGGTAATAAAGTTTTATTATCCCTCGCCGGATAACTTGTTTGATATATGGCTGGTAACATCTTATTAGTTTTGGTAACAATGATATAATTTTTTATGTCTAGGTCGTGGTAACAATGTCTAGTTTTTTCCGCTTGATAACTTGGTTGATATGCGATTAGTAACATCATACTAGTTTTTCTCACATCGATAACTTGTATGCTATAGTCTTGGTAATAAATCTTCTTAGCATCCCCTACCAGATAACTTGTTTGATATGCGAGTGGTAACATCATACTAGTTTTGCTTGTGCTAGAATCTTGATAATAAATCATTTAGTACCACCCACCTGATAACTTCTTTGCTATGTGGCTGTTAACATCATACTAGTTTTCCTCACATCGATAACTTGTGTGCTAGAGTTTTTGTAATAGTTTTTAGTATCTCACAGCTGATAACTTTTTTGCTATGCGACTGGTAATATCATAATAGTTTTCCTCACATCGATAACTTGTGTGCTATAGTATTTGTAATAAATCTTTTAGTATCACCCACGTGATAACGTTTCTTACTATGTGACTGGTAATATCATACTAGTTTTTGGTCGCATCAATAATTTGTATGCTAGAGTATCAGTGATAAATCTTTTTAGTATCCCCCACCTGATAACTTCTTTGCTATGCGAGTGGTAACATCAGAATAGTTTTGCTCACACTGATAACTTTGTTTTCATATGCGTCTGGTAATATCTGTAGTAGTTTTTTCCTCATCGATAAATTGTAGGCTACAATGTTGGTAGTAATGCTTATGTATAACCCACTTGATAACTTCTTTTTGCTATGTGACTGGTAACAACTTACTGTTTCCTTATCGGTAACTTGTAGGATTTAGTGCTAGTAATAATGACTAAGTATCCCCATTTTGATAACTTGTTTGCTATAGTCTTGGTAATAAATGACTAGTATGCCCCCAATGGATAACTTGTCACTAGTATATAACGACACTATAGACATCCCTCTATGGAAATGGCAGTGATAAAACAATGGTATAAATGAGTTTTGCACGCTGCCGCGGGAGGGTGTAGTAGGTCGTCGATGGACCTGCCACAATAGCAACAGTTGCAATGATATAACTGTTGTCCATATATTGCTGATACGTCTCAAACGTATCTATAATTTTTGAGTGATCCATGCTAGTTTTGTGATATTGTCACATGTTTTTACTGTTATTTATATCATTTTTATGCATTTTGTCAGACTAACCTATTGACAAGATGCCCAGTGTCAGTTCCCTGTTTTTGCTGTCTTTTTGTTTCATGAAAATTTACGGGGATTATTTTTATGCCAAGACGAAGACGGAGTCCGAAGGGCAGCCTCGGAGGCGACCCACAGGGCACACGCGGGTGCCAGCCGCAGCCTAGGGGGACCCGCGGGTCTGGCCCGCCCCTGCCCTGTGGGCACCTCCTCGGCCCCCTCCGACTCCTATAAAATCACAATTAAACTAAAAACATCAAGGCGGCGATTATTTTCCAGAAACTCGACCCCGACGCACCGTCACCGAAAACCCTAGTTCGGGGTCCAATCTGAAGCTGATCCCGGCACTCTGTTGGAGGGGAGATCGATCCCGGAGGGCTCTTCATCGACATGCCTTCCTTCGGGATGATTTGTGAGTAGTCTCACCTTGGACTACGGGTCCATGGTAGTAGCTAGATGGTAGTCTCTCTCTCTTGTGCTTCATGTCTTATGATCTTATGAGCTGCCTAACATGATCAAGATTGATTATTGTTGCTATGTGATGTGTTTGCTGGGATCCGATGGATTACGAAGTTATGTTCAGATTGTGCATGATTCGTATATGAGTAATTTATGTACTTGCATGCTCTCCGATGTGCGTAGTTACTTTGGCCAAGTGATTGTGTGTATCTCCAAGACAGGGTATTTATGCTAGATAGTGGGTTCATGCCCCCTTTTGTTCCTGGGCACGAGTGACAGAAACGTCTAAGGGCGAGGGTGTGCTGTTGCTACTAAGGGTAAAACAGCGGTGTTAATGTCTATTTTGGTATTAGTATTTCTTACATCATGCACTTTACTTAATGCAATTGTCTGTTGCTTGCAACTTATTACCGTTGGGTGACAGGCTGGATAGCGATCCCACGGTGGACTATTTAGACAAAGACGCAGTTGGACTCAACGGTCTTTGTTCCTTGTCGTGATGCCTCCATAAATATTATCATGTCCTTTTTGTCATAGCTAAATTGGGTTTGTGTCATAATCTTGTCAATTGCCTAGCTGTAATTCGTTCACCCATCACATGCATATTTTATTTACTTGAGAGACTCCACTAGTGAACCCATGGCCCCCGGTCCATCTTTTTACATTGTTTACAACCTCATTTACTTGCTTTTAATCATCATTACTCCTCTGGTCACTTTTCATATTTTATCTATTTCATCATACAATTAACCGCTTTGTGTTCCGCGAGACCGGAGAGATTGACAACCTCTCCGCCGTTGGGGGCAAAGTATTTTGGTTGAGTGTGTGCAGGTCCACATCTGTTGAAGGTTAAGCGCCAGAGATCTTCAACATTCACCTCGTTGTTGATTTCAAAGTCCTACTGGTTCGATAAACCTCGGTTCTTTAATTGAGGGAAAACTGCTACTAGCTACAATTCCGCCTTCGCTTGGGGCACCACCCAACTTATTAATATCCACTATCAATTGGCAATGATTATTACTGTTATCTCCGTTGCTGATATGTCCACAATGCCAACGAAATTGTACCAATCTCCGTTGCCCATGTGAAAGCCTAGTAAGCGGTGCGCCTATAAGAACACTCACTCCACTGTATCTCAACTCTCTCCCAGGTCCTAACCTTAGCCGCACACTCTCTCCACGCACTTCACTCCCTCAATGGTGAACCCCTCTGACGCCGACGGAAGGTAGGACGTAGCATCTTCATCTGCCACCCGCCAGAGCCGCCAACTGCCACGGCCGCTGCGACTCCCCTCCATCGTCACCAACCCATCCAGCGACCGATTTCGCGAGTTCTTGCGAAGATGTCATATACCCTTCGGATCCACGACGGCGACGCATTCGGAGGCCCTCCGTTATGAGTACCAGCGGCGCGTTTGGAGGTCCCCCGACGCCCCGATCTCGTCCTCCTCGGATGAACGGGATTCGGGTCTGGAGGTCGGGCTCCTCCTCTCTCGTGTCTCCTTTGAACGCGACCAAACCAGATGGTTGTCTCTTTGTGCTGACAAAAAGTTAACTTGGTTGTTTTTTTGGACACTCAGTTAGTGTTTATTTATCCTTTATTTTTTGAATCACATAGTTATGTTTTTTTAATAATAGTTGTGAATTTTAGTTTGAAGTGCAGCTATTATTTTGATCAAATTTCTGTACTAGCTGGAAGTGCAATTATTATTTTATCAATTTTTTGACTAGTTGAAAGTGCAGCTTTAATTTGTTCAAAGGAAGTGAGATTTTTCAGTTGGAAGTGGGATTTTTCGATCTCCCACCCATTTTTGTTTACCCTAAAATATCACTAGCCCAAAAAAGGGAATTATTTTTCATTCAGTTGTTATTAAAATTCAAAAAATCCAGTATTTTTCCATTCTTCACGAAGAAAGGGAATAGTTTGATTCACGAAGTTCAAAATTTTAATGCTAAATACAGCGGCCGAGATCGTGAAAAGGGAATAGTTTTAACTAGCCGCGTGCGCGAAGCCAACCTGCCAGCCAGACTCGTAGCATGCACGCGGAAAGGGCATAGCCTAGGTCAGAAAAATCAGCTTGCCAATTAAGGCAACAACGCGCGCGTAACCTTTCCCTAATTAGCTAAAAGAGCTGGTCGGAAACCGATCAATAGGATCGGTCCTATCTCGCGCGTGTTTGCTAGCCTTGCCCGTTTCAACTTCTGCTTGGGTACAAACACACACACACACCCACCCTCCCAAACTTCTAGCTTGTAAGGGAGGCGAAATCTAGCATATTCTTCAGTCCAAATATAGAGGTAAATGTTCGTGAGGAAGTCTGTTTGTAGTTAAATATTTTGGTCGAATCATTGACAGATAAATATTTGGGATTACCATCTTTGGTTGGAGTGGATCGGAGCACTAGTGGAAAAACAGGCTCTAGTACCGGTTCCAGAGGTACTATAGTACCGGTTGGGCAACCGGTACTAATTAATCGGTACTAAAGGCCTCAACCTTTAGTACCGGTTTCCTCTGGAACCGGTACTACAGGGGCCTCCACGTGGGCTGGCCGGGAGCCTCAGGGCTGGAGACTTTTGGTACCGGTTCGTAACAGGAACCGGTACCAAAGGGTTGGGACCCTAAACCTGCATTCCCTGCCACGGCAGAGAATTATGCATTTCTCTGCCGTGCCAGAAACGCATAGAATCCAGGGTTTAGGGTCTGTATTTGGACCGTTCGTTGTACCAGTATCGCTTCGATGCGCGAGAAATGCGTTTGGTATATATAAGATATCTACATGAAGATCAATTTGATGCATATCAACTTGGTGCATATATATAACACATGTAATTAATTACATAAGATCGCAAATTAAGTAGTACGACTCTCCGAGTCATACTATATATTACATGTTCCTAGCTCACTATTACATTGAGGCATACTAAACCAAATGGTACTCTTCCCCAGGAGGTAGGACATCCCGAATGAAAAATCCCGCCAATTCCTCGCCAATTGCTTGGAAGCGGAGCTGTGGGGTAAGCTTCTCCCGCTTTCTTGCCAACTGCAAAAGAATGAGATCGAAATGAATACATGTGTCATGTGTATATGTATGTATCAAATCATAATAAAACAATTATGACTGAAACTCAGCAGAACTGATGGTAACAAAATAAATTTGTGAATATTATTTACGTACCTCTCTATTGAATATACTATTCGCTCTCTCGTTGACAATCTTGTGAATGTTCTCACAAACATAGTAACCACACAGATGAGTCCCCTGTGGCTGTTGCGGGCATTTCTGTATAAGAATATAATTCAATCAAACAATAATCAAGTATGATAAATGTGTCTGGACGTAGCTAGGTAGTATTACTTACTCTCGGACGCCATATCAGCTTTGGTTTCCATCCACCTTCCGGATCTTCCGCGATGAACGTTTGCCATACGCTGCACGACAAAGAAAATCAATAAAAGAGTTATTAATTTGTTGACATCATCAAATTAACGATGAAGCCGATAAGAAATAATTAAAATTACCTTGTGAGCATATCAAAACAGTGCTTGTATGTTATAGCCTTCATGGTTAGTGAGTCATATACTAGAACTTCTTCATCGTGTATTTTAATATTGAGAAGAATAAAGTGAAAGCTGCGCACGTTTAAATATGCAGTGTCATAGATATAACTCATTACTTAAAATTTTAACATCTGGCCAAAGTATTTAAATAATGACGATAAAGAAGACAGTAACAATCACTCGAACAAGTAAGGCCAAAGTATTTGTTTTTTGTCACGTTGTCGCTTCAAAAACCTTAGCAAAGTCGCCGGTGTATCCTTGTTATGCAGGGGATCCGTTATGGTTACTTGATGCATTGTCTCCGGGTCAATGAACCCAATGTCGTTGATATCATTCCTTTTGCATTCGAGCATCTTCAATCTGTATAATATAGCGCACAAAAGATTAAATTGAGGACAATTGCAGAAAATGAACGAACTGAGCTAAAGACTTCTCAAATTAAATAAATAAATCACTTACAGACAATAGCAACTGAGCAACGATTTGTCGAGGGCCCGGAGATTGTATAACTGAAAAAGTTCCTTGAAGTCAACGAACACAGCGTATTCTTGGAAGTAGTGCTCCTCCTTAACTCTCACCATGATAGAATCGAACCCGTCCTTTGCACTCCTCAAGTACCAGCTATGCAGTTGGCGCATTCTTGTTGGTAGGGTGGAGAGATTCTCGACCAAGTTATTCCCTTGAACAAATTCAGATGGTACTTCAAAAATGGCGCGATAATCGGTATCAGTTGTTTGTTGTTGACGACTTTGAACGGCCTTATCGTCAAACACCTTGAGAGGGGGGACCGATTGAACGGGTTGTTCTCCGAGCTGGGGAACTTGTTTACTTTTCTTTGACTCGACCACTTGTTTCCCTTTTTCCACTTGGACCACCGGTTCCCCTTTTTTCACCCTGACCATCTCGTCATATGACCTTTCAATAGAACGCGTATAGTCTGATACCACCGGTTCAGGGTCATATAGATTCTCCACGGTACGCACGACTTTCACCGGATCTAGCGTCTTAACAAAAGGTATCTCTGGCACTTTCTTAGCAAAATGGGCATCCACCTGGGCTTGAACGATTGCCTTGTTTTCCTCTTCAGATCTTTCCCAAGGTAACTTCTCAAGAGGCGGCCGTGTTCTCTCCAATCTAGGCATCTTCCTAGGCGGCGAACCGTTCCGCTTAACGGGCGCTCTCTTACGCAGAGGTAACCGAGGTGGTGGACTCGCGCTGGGCCCCCCCTCCGGTAGGTGTGGACTTTGTTGCTCATGTGGACTGCTACCACGAGGAGTCGATGGCCCTTGCTGCTCATGTGGACTGCTACCACGAGGAGTCGATGGCCCTTCCTGCTCATGTGGACTGCCAGCAGGAGTAGTCGATGGCCCTTGCGGCTCATGTGGACTTTGTTGCACATGTGGACTTCTACCACGAGGAGTCGGTGGCCTTGGCACGGGGCTTGAAAAGACGATGTATTGTTTTTTTCCAGAGGGCGAAACCGCGCTTGACATCGCCCAGTGTCTTCTCCTCGTCACCTCCAGGATGATCAAGATCCATTGTTTCATAAGTAGGCACAATGTCATCCACCCCGACAAGAGCACAGTCAGCTGGAATGGGCTGATGATGGTGCGTTGCTCCATCTTGTTGTGGGTAAGCACAGCCGACCGCCACCTTAACGGACATGTTCCTTATTGGCACATGTAGCTCGCACTCTGTCCTCTCCGTGACATAATCCACGGGGTAGCTTGCTCCACATCCTTCAAGATGCGAGGAACCCACGCTGCTTTTCGGCTGAGATGGGGCGGCATCGGCTTGAGGATCTTCTATAAGAAGCTGCTGATCAGGTGCCCTCTGCCGACTAGTTGATTCTGTTAGATTCTGCTCCAGCTGCTGCACCCTAAGTTCCAATGTCGATAATCGGTCAGCGCACTTCTTCTTCGTTCTCGAACGGCTTCTATAACTGTCTGCGCACTCCGGCCACGCATCCTTCATGGTGAGACCTGGGAGGGTTCGTACTCGTCCAACGTGTTCTGAATTCCTCAGAGCTAGTGTCAACTCGTCATTCTCTCTATCGGGAATGTACATTCCCTTTCTAACCTTATCTACTGCATCTTCAAGCTCCTTGGTGATTTTTTCAATTTTCGTCTTCCATTTACCCTTTGCAACGATTCGCCCTGTCTTTGGGTCCAACCCTGCCCCATGCGCGTACAACCAGAACTTGGACCGCTCGGGCCAGTCGTATGTCTATGGCATGACCCCGTTTTTCAGCAGTTCAGCTTCATATGCTTTCCACTTAGGAATGGCACTCTTGTAGCCACCTGACCCCAATTTATGAAAATATTGCTTCTTCTTAGCATTTTCAACATTTATGGCTGATCGGGCCTTATACTCTGACGAGCTCCTATACGCCTTAAATGCGGGCCAGAGGGCTTTTAGCTTCTCAAATCTTCCAGTGAATTCTGGACCTTCAGGTCCATAGTTGTCCCATAATTTTTTCTTCCAGGTCTGGAATTGTACGGCCATCTTCTTAAAAGTCCATTCCTTGAGCTTCTTCGTCTGGCCTTCCGTGAAGCCTACTGGTAGGTTGAAGTATGGCAGCAGACTCCCCCAAAGTACCTCTTTTGTAGTGTCGCTGACGTAACTAGCTTCATCGCCAACCCCCGCCTTCTTCGGCTTATGCCAATCTGGAATGGTGATCGGTACAATGTCACTAACAAGAACTCCAGCTTGACTTATAAATTTTTTGACGTTCTCTGCTGGTTCCACCGGTTCGCCACTAGCCTTAAATGCGGTGAGGGATAATTTAGCCTCGCCCGATAGAGGTTTCGTCGGGCCTCGAGGACCTTGCTTTTTAGCAGATTTGCTCGATGATCCAGAAGGCTAAAATAAAAAAGGTTCGTTAATAAGTGCAATACAAATAAATCAATGCATCTACTAATATAGCATTGCCATAATATACACCTTGCCGGAGTTTGTTAAGGGCACTTCGTCGGCCCTTCTTTCTTCAGACTCAAGTCCTTCACCGGAGTCGTTCAGAAATTGTGTGGTTAAGTCTTCGCCATCGTCATCCTCATATGGTCGGGCATTATTATATATCACTTGTTGCACCAAATCTTCTTCCTCCTCATTTCGGATGAAGGGGGGGGAGTCCGGATCCATAGCTCAATGTCACTACAAAATTTTAAATAGCAAATTCACTTGGCAAATTTGAAATAGAAAATTTTAAATAGCAATTCGCTACAAAATTCTAACACTAATATTTTAATACTAATAATTCTAATACTAATATTCTAATACTAATATTCTATTCTAAGTACTAAAATTCTAATAGTTCTAAGTATCTAATAATTCTAATACTAATTTTCTAGTATTTCTATTTACTTAAATTTATGTATAACAATATTGAGACATTTGTAAGTAAAATAGAAACTAGTATTTCTATTTACTTAAATTCTAATACTAATTCTTAGTATTTCTATTTACTAATATTAATAATCACTAAGAAAAAAAACAAAAAAAACTAGTACCTCTACCGAGGTCACCGAGGTGGAGGCGCGTGGAGGCGGCCGGAGGCGGAGGCGGAGGCGCGTGGTGGAGGCGCGTGGAGGCGGCGTGGAGGCGGCCGGAGGCGGAGGCGGCGTGGAGGCGGCCGGAGGCAGAGGCGGAGGCGTGTTGTGGTGGCAGCCGGAGGCGGCCGGAGGCGCGTGGTGGAGGCGGCGGCGGTGTGGTGGAGGAGGCGGAGGCGCGGGCGCGTGGAGGCGGCCGGAGGCGGCCGGAGGCGGAGGCGGAGGCGCGTGTGGTGGCGGCCGGAGGCGGAGGCGCGGGCGCGTGGAGACGGTCGGAGGCGGAGGCGGAGGCGCGTGTGGTGGCGGCCGGAGGCGGAGGCGGAGGCGCATGGTGGAGGCGGCGGCGGCGGCGCAGGGGCGCGTGGTGGAGGAGGCGGAGGCGCGTGGTGGAGGCGGCGGCGGCGGCACGGCGGCAGCCTGACGGCGTCTCGTCGGCGATCAGGAGCCCGGAGGCGCGTCGGTTCGTCTGCGTTGGATTTGGCCAAGAATGGCCAAGTCCCGCGCTCTTGGACCCTTCTTTCTGACCTTTGGTACCGGTTTGTGCCACCAACCGGTACCAAAGGTTCATTGGTACCGGTTGTAGGTACCAACCGGTACCAAAGATCCACCAAAAATTGCGCGCGAACCGCTGGACCTTTGGTACCGGTTTTCCTCACCAACCGGTACCAAAGGGTTTTCTCTCTTTTCTTTTCCTAATTTATTAAAACAACTATAACTTTTGAAAGAAAAGTCCAAATGACATGAAACTAGTTTCTAAAATTTTGTAAAATTAAAAAATATCAACCCATAATAATTTTGTGATATTTTGTAACATTTTCAAATTTTTAAATTTCAAAATGGAATTAAATATTTCTAGAAACTATAATTAAGTCTAGAAATTTGTCCCGTTTCCAGCAGAATCGGCAGAAATTTGTGATTTTTAAAAGAGGTGGATGGAAATCTTTTCTTAGAAAACAAATTGATTATTTGTGCATATAACATGTTCTAGCATATTAAAAAAATGAATCACCCAAGTTTTGCAACATATTTCTGGTAGGTCCTTCACAAAAAAAACCATTTCTGACACTCGGAAAATGGAAAATGGTTTTTTTATTCAATAAAAAAAACTTCCTTCGTCAACATTGTCCGTGCTTCCAAGATGCATGTTTGTGTGGAATATGGACCCATTCAAACAAACTATGCCATCTATTTGCCATAACACCCGTTATTTCGACAGAAACCCTAGAATGTTAGGAGGAGATAGCTCTTTGTTGTGAACAAGTTTTCAACAGAACTGTCGTACTGCCTAGGACATATTCCAAGTTCCTGAGCCACGGGGTGCTGAGCCTCCGGCGCTGCGCATCCAAAGAGAAGGAACCCTCACAGGGTCATAGCTCACGTGAGAAGGAACCCTCTGAAGAAACGACCACCTACTGTCATACTGCCTATCCAATAGATACATGTAGCGACGGACGTGCTCATCCTCCTCCCTGATACGGCGACGTACCACCTCCTCGGAGGCCGGCTCCCTCTGCACCGAGCGTGGCCCACGCGACTGCCACCACAGAAGATCCGGGTCGACGATGTCACCCGGATTCCTCACCAAGCTGCGCGTCCCGGAAGGTAGCACCTCCCAGTGCCAGCCCGGTGGAGCCCAGTCCCGCACATCGCCCCTCTGGTCCAACATGGACATCGTCGCCGAGAACACCTAAGTCAAAACGCCTAAGTCAAAATTTTGTTTCAATGGAAGAGTGATGAGGTTGCAGATATGAGTTTAGATGTGATATGGCAATCGAGGCCAAGCCTACATATATAGAGTGATCAGGGCCTTTAGTACCGGTTTGTGTTACCAACCGGGACTAAAGAAGCACACGGATCGTGTGTTTCTTTCAAGCGCTTGTGAGCCGTTGGATCAGGGGTGTGTTTCTTTAGAGCGCTTGTGAGCCGTTGGATCAGAAGCACACGGATCGTGTGTTTCCTTCGAGCGCTTGTGAGCTGTTGGATCAGGGCCTTTAGTACCGGTTCGTGTTACCAACCGGACTAAAGAAGCACACGGATCGTGTGTTTCTTTCAAGCGCTTGTGAGCCGTTGGATCAGAAGCACACGCCTATAAATAGCGACGTCCCTGCAGCGAAACGGCACACAACGAGTGGTGGTGGTGGTGGAAGTGGTAGCCATGCCCCTCGGTCGGATCCAAGCAGCTGCAAGGCTCTCTCATGATCTACAACATTCCCAACACTTTTTGGGACGGTCGTTAGATCATGAGAGATGTCTTGCGGCTGCTTGGATCAAAGGTCGATTTGCTGCTCACGACGACGCGAGACGGATGCGCAAGCTTCCGGATGGAAAAAACCAGTGTTGGATCAGCCACATGACCCTATATGCAAATCATTCGGATTCCCGTCATACAGCCCAACGGTGCATTTGATATGCAGGCACTCACGAGCCACCGTTGGGCTGTATGACGGGGAAACCGTGTGCATTTGATAAAAGGTTTAATACATTGTCCGTGCTTCCAAGATGCCTGTTTGTGTGGAATATGGACCCATTCAAACAAACTATGCCAAGTTTATTATTACACATCACCAACACATCCCTATCTAGTCTTCTGAGTTTTCTTCGTGTGTTTCCCTTTCTTCTGATTGCGACGCAACCATGGACAATCTTCGTTATTTAACACGATGCTTGGGTCAGTTTTCACCTTGAAGGGTGCAATATAATCAAACTTATTATAATCTTCTGACATGTCTGTCTTGTCCTCCACTCCCACGATGTTTCTTTTTCCTGAAAGAACTATGTGGCGCTTTGGCTCATCATATGATGTGTCCTCTTGCCTTTCTTTCTTTTTTCGGTTGGTAGACATGTCCTTCACATAGAAAACCTGGGCCACTTCACTGGCAAGCACGAATGGTTCGGTCTCATATGCTAGATTCTTGAGATCCACTGTAGTCATTCCGTACTGTGGGTCTACCTGCACCCCGTCTTTCAGGTTGAACCATTTGCACCGGAACAAAGGGATCTTGAAAGTAGTTTCATAGTCAAGTTCCCATATCTCCTCTATGTACCCATAATATGTGACCTTCTTCCCATTGTCGTCTGCTGCATCAAAGCGGACACCACTATTTTGGTTGGTGCTCTTTTGATCTTGGGCGATCGTGTAAAATGTATTCCCATTTATCTCGTACCCTTGAAAAGTCGATATACAAAAGATGGTTGCTTGGCCAACAAGTATAGTTGTTCTTCAATAGTGGTGTCATTAATGAGATGTGTTTGCAACCAACCGCCGAAAGTCGTCTGGTGTTCTCCATCAATCCAATCTTCACCTTGCTCCGGATATTTTGAGCGTAAAATATCCTTGTGTTCCAATATATACGGAGCCACCATGATGGAATTATGTAGGACTGTGTAGTGTGCTTTAGTGAAAGAATGTCCGTCCATATTTATTTTTGCTCTCTTTCCTAGCGTGCCTTTTCCACGCAGTCTCCCCTCATAGCGTGATTCAGGAACACCGATCGGCTTAAGGTCAGGAATAAGTCAACACAAAACTCAATGACCTCCTCTGTTCCATAGCCCTTGGAGATGCTTCCTTCTAGCCTAGCACGGTTATGAACGTATTTCTTTAAGACTCCCATGAATCTCTCAAAGGGGAACATGTTGTGTAGAAATACAGGACCGAGAACGTGAATCTCTTCGACTAGGTGAACTATGAGGTGCGTCATAATATTGAAGAAGGATGGTGGAAACACCAACTCGAAGCTGACAAGACATTGCACCAAATCCTTCTGTAAATTTGATAGAGTTAGTGGATTGATCACCTTCTGAGAAATTGCATTGAGGAATGCACATAGCTTCACAATGGGTACTCGAACATTTCTGGCAGAAGCCCCCTCAATGCAATCGGAAGTAATTGTGTCATAATGACGTGGCAGTCATGAGACTTTAGGTTTTGAAACTTTTTCTCTGTCATGTTTATTATTCCCTTTATATTCGACGAGAAGCCAGACGGGACCTTGATGCTGCTCAGGACTTCAAAGAAGATCTCCTTCTCTTCTTTTGTAAGAGCGTAGCTGGCAATACCTTGATACTTCTCTGGATTTAGGTTGTCTCGTTCGTGCATACGTTGCTGGTCCTGCCGTGCATCCGGTGTATCTTTTGTCTTTCCGTACACGCCCAAGCAGTTTAGCAGGTTCACGCAAAGATTTTTCGTCACGTGCATCACGTCGATTGAAGAGTGAACCTCTAGGATTTTCCAATAGGGTAGCTCCCAAAATATAGACATCTTCTTCCACATGGGTACGTGTCCGGCACTGTTATTCGGAACAGATTGTCCGCCAGGACCCTTTCCAAAGATCACTTTTAAATCCTTCACCATATCATATATAACATCGCCAGTAGGGCGGGTAGGCTTCGTCCGGCTATCTGCCTCACCTCTGAAATGCTTGCCTCCTCCCATTCTTACGACATGTTGTTTTGGAAGAAATCGACGATGCCCCAAGTACACATTATTGTTTCCCAAATATATACTGTCAGTCTCACCTAAACAGTGTGTGCATGCATTGTATCCCTTGTTTGATTGTCCTGAAATGTTACTAAGAGCTGGCCAATCATTGATGGTTACGAACAATAACCCTCGTAGGTTAAATTCCTTTTGTTCGTGCTCATCCCACATAGGTACACCTTCTTCATCCCACAACTGTAAAAGTTCTTCAACTAATGGCCTCAGGTACACATCAATGTCGTTGCCGGGTTGCCTCGGGCCTTGGATGAGCACTGGCATCATAATGAACTTCCGCTTCATGCACAACCAAGGAGGAAGGTTATAGATACATAGAGTCACTGGCCAGGTGCTATGACTGGAGCTCTGCTCTCCAAAAGGATTAAAGCCATCTGTACTTAGACCAAATCTTAAGTTCCTCGCGTCATCTGCAAATGTCTTGAACTCTTTGTCGATTTTTCTCCACTGCGACCCGTCAGCGGGGTGTCTCAGCATCACGTCTTTTTTACGGTCTTCTTTGTGCCATCGCAACAACTTGGCATGCTCTTTGTTTTGAAACAAACGTTTCAACCGTGGTATTATAGGAGCATACCACATCACCTTGACAGGAACCTTCTTCCTGGGGCGCGGCTCGCCCTCAACATCACCAGGGTCATCTCGCCTGATCTTATACCGCAATGCACCGCATACCGGGCATGCATTCAAATTCTCGTACTTCTCACCGCGGTAGAGGATGCAGTCATTGATGCATGCATGTATTTTCTGCACCTCTAATCCTAGAGGGCAGACAACCTTCTTTGCTTCGTACGTACTAGAGGGCAATACATTCTCCCCTGGAAGCATCTTCTTTATTATTTTCAGCAACTTTTCAAAACCCTTGTCAGAAGTACCATTCTCTGCCTTCCATTGCAGCAATTCTAATGTGGTACCCAGCTTTTTCTGACCATCTTCGCAATTTGGGTACAACAATTTGTTGTGATCCTCTAACATTCTCTCCAACTTCAACTTCTCGTTTTCACTTCCGCAGTTAATCTTCGCATCATGAATGGCCCGACCTAAATCATCATCGGGGTCATCAAAAATGAGCTCTTCTGCGTCTTCGTCTCCCCCCATTGTCATATCATCATGTTCAGTGAACATAGGATAGTTGTCGTTATCCTCTTCTTCTTCGTTGTCTTCCATTATAACCCCTATTTCTCCGTGCTTTGTCCAACAATTATAGCCGGGCATGAAACCGTTCTGTAACAGGTGGGCGTGAATGGTTCTTGAGGTAGAGTAATCCTTCATATTCTTACAGGAACTACATGGACAACACATGAAACCATTCGACCGCTTGCTTGCCTCAGCCACGTGGAGAAAATTATGCATGCCATTAATAAACTCGGGACAACGTCGGTCACCGTACATCCATTGTCGGTTCATCTGCATTATATAAGTATATCAATAACCGTTAATTACACTACTTCATAAATAGATGAGTGACAAAATTAATTAATATTCAAGTTCATCACATTAAAAGCAAATTAGAGTACTGACCAATGTAATACATAGTTCTCATAAAACATACACTCAAACTAACATACAACTATCTAAAAAAATTAAAACCAACAAAAAATGCGATGAAAATCGCAACTAAGGTAACTACTGAACCAACAGCATAATGATACCAAGCCTCTTGATTAATGGCATATTTTCTAATCTTTTTAATCTTCAAGCGCATTGCATCCATCTTGATCTGGTGATCATCGACGACGTCGGCAAACTTCAAGTCCAATTTCATCTTCTCTTCTAGGCATTGCAGACGAAGATCTTCACTTCTTTTCAATTTTTCTTTCAAATCATCATTTTTTTCTCAAATAAATTGAGCATCTCGACAAGAGGGTCGGTTGTAATTTCTGGTTCAACTACCTCCTAGATAAAATATCTATGTCAAGTTGGTCGGCATAATTGTCACATGACAAAATGAAACAAATAGTTATAAAAGTATACCACATCCGAATCATAGACCGGACGAGGGCCGACGGGGACGGATATCAAAACCATGGCACTATACATAAAAAAACAATCATACAAGTAAGAAAATTATAAAGTAAAACTATGCATCTATCACATAAAACTAAGTTTTTTTATAAAACATAAAAACAAGTAGGCTCACCGAGGTGGTGCCGGCTAGGGACGGCGCTGGCGATCGACGGCGGTGAGGACGGGGAAGATACTAAAACCAACAAAGCATACTTTAATTTGAACTCAAATTGCATATAAAACGAATGAAATCACTAACTTAGACATTTCATCAAACACCTTGCTAGCACTAAAAAAGTGAAAGAGTTAAACTATACGAAATGAGCTAAATTAGGAACGCCGGAAGAAAGGATCATGTTGCTAACCCTTGGATAGATGGTTGCCGCCAATCTTAACAAAATGGTGGAGAAAAATGGAGATTTGTTTGGAGTGTGAGAGGAGAGATTTATGTTGGAAATGTGTTGGAGATGAAAAAATGAGCGGGTCGGGTTGATGAAATAGGCTGCACACCCTCTAGTACCGGTTTGCTATGCAAACCGGTACTAAAGGTGCAGCGCCGGCCCCGCAGCCGCAGCATTTTTGGCGCGAAACCCTTTAGTACCGGTTCGTAGCACGAACCGGTACTAAAGGTCTAGCACAAACCGGTACTACAGATTCCCGGCGCACTGGGCTCTGGAGCCGGTACTAGTGCTAGCTTTAGTACCGGTTTGTAACCAAACCGGTACTAAGGGTAACATCCTTTGGCTGTTTTTCCACTAGTGGAGTGATTGCTTTCAACATCTTATTGAAAGAGTTTGTGAACGTATAAATGGGTGGAATGAGAAGCTATTGTCATTAGGAGGGAAATAGATACTCCTAAAAGCTATATAGCACAGGCAATACCGACATATGCTATGTCTGTCTTCAATATACCGAAGCAAGTATGCAAAGGTATTTGTAATGTAATTGTAAAATTTTGGTGCGGAGGAACAGTGACACAAAGGAAAATGCACTGCATGGCATGGTGGAAAATGAGTATTCCAAAGAATAAAGGAGGAATGGGGTTCCGTGATCTTCATTGTTTCAATCAAGCGATGTTAGCGAAATCGTGTTGGCGTCTACTAAGCGATCCTGACTCTCTTTGTGCACAGGTGCTTAGAGCAAAATATTATCCAGATGGGGATTTGATACACGCTACTCTCAAGAAAGGATTGTCGTTTACCTGGCAAAAGCATCATGGCAGGTTTAAAAACCTTCAAACGAGGTTGCATTTGGAGACCGGGTAATGGTTCTGCTATAAACAAATGGTCTGATCATTGGATACCATCTAGTCCAACAAGAATGGTTGTGACAAGGAGAGGTATGTGCCTATTATCACGTGTGGAAGAGCTGATCGATCCTGTTCCAGGAAGTTGGGATGAATTTTTGCTACGGGAGAATTTCTGGCCAGTGGATGTGGAGCGCATCCTTCGGATACCGCTACCTAATTATGGCCAATCAGATTTCATTGCATGGCACCCAAATAAGTCTGGTTGCTTCTCGGTTAAATCGGCCTACCATATAGAGTGGAGAGTGGAATATAGGAGAAGAGCTCAACGATTAGACAGTTCGGATAGAGCAACTCCTCATGAGGTTTGGAAGAAAATTTGGAAAACACCAGTTCAACGTAAAGTTCAGATTTTACGTGGAGAGCGTTGCATGGGATCATACCATGTTACTGCACATTGGCAAATAGACACATTGGTTCTTTGGTAAATTATCCCGTATGTTCAATCAATGCTGAAGACTTGAAGCATATGTTGTTTGACTGTCCGAGAGCGCAGCAGATTTGGCTTGATCTACTTGATTGTGTGCGAGGCGCGCTTGCAATGGACCGTTCAGATTCCATGGTACTGGATGAGCTGATCTGCTCAAGGTCGCCAGGAGGTATAGTAAGCAATATCGAGAACCATACACCTACTGTGATGGTTGCTAGCTGGTACATTTGGTGGTCTAGGCGACAAATCAAGAACAAGGAACCAGTCCCATCCCCGGAGAGATCTATGCTCAATATCAAAGGTATTGTTTCTAATGGTGCCAAGCTGAAGGGTATGGGTAATATTGTACATAGACATGGATGGACAAAACCTGCGTTGGGGTTTTATAAATTGAATGTGGACGCTGCCTTTGATCCGGATTCTGGAAAAGGAGGTACTGGAGCCGTTATTAGGGATTCAGGAGCTAATTTTATTGCAGCTAGTTGTGACTACAACGATTTTGCAATTGATGCGTCTGCAATGGAGGCTTCAGCGTTGCTCGAAGGTCTTCAATTAGCAGAACAATTTGGATCCCAGTCCTTGCTTGTGGAGTCTGATTCCATGGAAGTGGTTGATGATGTACACTGTCCATCAGAGTATAGAGGAACGGGTGCGGTGGTGATTGATGATTGTCGGCAACTACTATGGTCGCTTGGCATGGCAACATTGCAACATTGTCCGCGAGAAGCAAATGAGGCCGCACATGTGCTTGCTCGACACGGATCGTCAATGGGTGTAAGGGAATTTTGGTTTGATGATCCTCCTGTAATTCTTATACCTATACTCGTAGATGATCACGTGATCATTGCTTAATAAAGTTGCCAGAAGTTCAAAAAAAAATTGTACCACTTCATAATAAAGGGTATGATGGTCTTTTGGCTAAGTAGGCTGGAGGACCTTCTGCGACCAGATCATGTTCCGCGTGCTATGTTCAGCGTTTCCTGCAGCGGCACGTCCTGATCGGTAGCGGCGGTAAGCCGGTAACCACCTTGCCGGCGGCGACGTGCATGGCAGGCGCTGCTCCGCGGTCTCGAACGTTGATGTATGTCTCCTCGACTCGTCGCAACCACGCAGGTAGTGTCACAGGTTGAGGAAGATGGAGTTCCTCTCGTACGGCCGAAAGCCCTGATTCATGGCTAGTACTCCCTCCGTTCTATAATATAAGATGTTTTAGCCTTTTTCCACATTCACATTTGGACCACATGTATCTAGACATGTTTTAGTGTATATGTTCATTCTCTTTCCATTCCTTTTAGTCCGAATCTAGACAATATGTGAAACACCTAAAACATCTTATATTGTAGAACGGAGGGAATACTTTATTATTCGGGCTGCCTCGTACCTCTCCTCAGCTGCTCACGATGGACAGGGGACGTGAACCAAAGCAAGGGAGCACGTGTGCGTGTAGCTAAGTAGTAATAGTATTCCCTATCCTAGCTAAATACGATTTGGGCTGCTACTCGGTTTTGTTACAAACGTGCCTACGTAGGAAACATATCTCACGGACCACGGACGGTGGATGATTGGAATTCGAAATCCAACCGTTCTAATGGCATGGAGGATCAATCATCACCATCACCAATCCCAAATTAATAGTAAAGAAAGATTTCCTGAGTGAAACATGACCAGAAAATTCAGAAGCCGTGAGATGATTTCCTAGATCAGAATTCAGAAGCAGAACGCCCGACGAGGGCCTCTGCCTAGAATACAGATCAGAAGAGTTTGCCTATTCTTAAGCACCGATGCATACATCATCGACCCATCCATCACCAAGAACTGTTTTAATTAATTTCATTATTAATATTAGTTAATCACACCAATGCGAAGACAAGTTGAATCTTCACCAAATCAGTATAGAAATCGAAAGCGTGGCCATGCTCCTTCCTCCCGGAAATGAAAATTCCCTTTCGATGACGCGGCTTATAAGAATTCATTTTCAACCGTTGGAGGATAGGGTGGCCGGAAAGCTTGTCCCATGGGAGGGGAGACATGTCAACTTGGCTGGCCGCTCAACCCTCGTCAAATCGGTGCTCACTAGTGTTGCCATTTATTTCATCACCGTCCTTGACGTGCCTGTGGAGGTTGTTGTTCTAAAGATTGATAGCATTCGACGTGCCTACCTTTGGGCGGCAAGCGAGAAGGTCACCGGCGGCAAGTGTCGAGTTAATTGGGAGAGGGTGTGTATTCCGAAGGATTTTGGAGGACTTGGAATCCTCAACCTCAAAAAGTTTGCCTCGGCTCTTCGGTTGAGATGGCTTTGGTATGAGTGAAACGGTGATCCCAAGCCTTGTCTAGGACTTGGCAACCCTTGTACCAAAAATGACAATGAACTCTTTGCGGCTGCCAGCAAAGTGACAATTGGAAATGGTGATAAAGCTCTCTTTTGGAATCGTCTTGGCTATGCGGTTGGAGGCCGAAGGATTTGGCCCCTTTGGTCTATGATATCTCAAGGAACAAGAAATGCACCGTCCAGAAAGCTTTTGAGAACAACCTTTGGGTCACACAAATCAACACTCACGGAGGGCTCACCATTCACCACATTGCGCAATTTGTCAAATTTGGGAGATGCTTTTGGAGGTCCATCTTGCCCCCGATACCCCGGATAGCATTACGTGGAAGCTCACAAAGGATGGGGTTTATTCAGCAATGATCGCGTATCGAATGCAATTTTTGGGGCACACCACCTACACGATGCCGGCTTTGGTTTGGAGGGAGTGGGCACCGCCAAAGTGTAAGGTTTTTTCACTTGGCTAGTTCTCCAAAATCGAGTTTGGATGGCGGATAGACTTGAGAGAAGGGGATGGCCAAATTGCAGCCTATGCAAGCTTTGTAACCAAGAGCAAGAAACAGCGGCCCTCTCCTCTTCCAATGTCGCTTTACTATGAGAATTTGGTCATCATTGAAGTGGCTTGGACTCCACGTCCTTCAATCGAGAGATTGGCAAACCTTCCATTCTGTCAAAGATTGGTGGAGTGAGGCAATTCACAAGAGGGGTGGTGAGAGGAACGTCGTGGCCTCCCTAGCAATTCTTATCTCTTGGGAGGTGTTGTCGTGGTGGGTAGCACGGCATATCCATCAAAGATGGAAAAGAGTATGGGGCAGGCGACGATCGGATGCTCGCGCGGGATTGGGCAACAAACATGCAAACACACGTCAGTTACCCAGGTTCGGGGCCCTCCTTGTGGAGGTAACACCCCTACGTCCTGCTCTTCTTGTTTCTATTGATTGATCACAAAATCGAGCTACAAAGGTTGCTCCTGGAGCTGTATGGCGGTGGTGCCGGCTAGAGGTGTCCAGCCGGCTAGAGGTGGAAGACGATGATCTCCCTCTCTCTGTGTCCTTGTGGAACCTGCCTCGCGCAGGAGGCCCATGCACGCCTTATATAGGCAGCGTCTAGGGTTTTGGGTTACAAGGAGATTACACGATTGCCCCTATGACATCACTACTCCGGAGCCGGCTGGAGCTATATCATCATTACATTGTAGCTGTAACGCCCGACAGGGGCTGGACGATCTGGGCCTACCAGTACGGACCGGTCGGTTGGTAGAGGCCGGCTGCTCTAACCGGCCGTCCGCCTCCGGGTAGGCTAAGCGACTTGCTTCATCCAGCGGGCTTCAGGCGGCACGCTGTAGCCGGCCCTTACAGTTCTTGAAGAAATGGTCTTCTTAGGGATATCCGGGGTTCATATCCCCGACACTAGCCCCCGAGATCGTGGAGTCTTGCCGGCTTGCCGGGTAGACTTCTCGAGCTTCAATGTTTTGTTTGTCGATGTAGTTGAAGTCGTCCGGCTCGAGGCCTGCTGGTTAAGGTGATGGCGACCGGAGGTGGACCGTCCGGCTTGGGGTAGCCGGTCTCCGGTAGCCTGGATGTCTTGGGGATCGTGTGTCGTGGCATGCGTCAGCCACGTTTCGCCGCTTGGTCGTGACGGTTGTGCTCTGCCCGATGTCAGGGGCATGTCGCTTCGGTCTTCGGCGGACTGGATCATCTGTGGCAACCGCCTGCTAGTGGGATCGTTTGTGGACGGCATAGCCTGCCCGCGCCCCACGTGGCGCGTGGAGCGGTGCGGTTCCGCCTGCCCCGCTTTTAAAGGGGAAAAGAGGGGGAAGGCTCGGAACTTTCGCTCCTCTCTCCCGCTTCGTCTTCTTCGCCAGTTCTTGCTCCTCTCGCTCCTTGCCGATTTCTCCGTCTCATCATTCCCGCTTCCGCCTCCTTCACCACGGGCAACAGATCTTCAATGGCGGGCACGGGTGCCTGGATGGGTTCCTCCATCGACAATAAATTTCTTCTGAAGCTTCACCGGAACGGGTCCATGGGGAAGAGCGGTGATGTGGAGGCTCGCGCCCCGCCTCCTGGAGAGATCTCGCCGAGCCCCAAACTGGATGAGTTCGTCATGTTCTACACACATGTGGAGCGGGGGTTGGGGCTCCCCGTCAGCTCGTTCTTCAACGAGTTTCTGCATTTTTACGGGCTGCAACCTCACCACCTAGGGGCAAACTGCATCACGCAGTTGTCCTGCTTCGTCACGTTGTGCGAAGCGTACTTGGGCATTTGGCCCAGTATGGAGCTCTTTGGCATGTTCTTCTTCTTGCGGTCCCAGGTGTCCGCTGGGCTGCCACGGGACTGCGGTGGCATCTCCATCAGCGCGAAGAACACGCCATTTCCCAAGATCCATCTGCCCGAATCCATCAAGAAATGGCAGAATACATACTTCTATGTCAAGAACGCCACTGAGGTTAACCGGATCAAACTCCCCGCCTTCGCCAATACGCGTCCGGCGGACAGATCCTGGAGCCGGAAGCCGGCAGTCGACGAGAATCTGCAGGCCACCCTGTTCGCCCGCCTGGAGAAGCTGGTGGCGGAGGGCCTGACGTCCAGGGACCTGACCATGGCCTGGACGACAAGGCGGATGTTCCCGCTGCAGGAGCGCTCGCACAAGATGTGCTTCTACTCCGGCGTCCGGGATCCCACTTGTGCTTCCTTGAACATCCCGACGCAGGAGGGATTAAGCACGTGGGTTTCCCGTCTCATCACCGACAGGCTTGGGGATGATTGGGACTTCGGGCTCGATCCCTTCACCCGCTCGGACCGCGCTCCTGAGGTGAACTTTTTTCCCTTCTTTTGCTTCCAATTCCTTTTCCGGCTGCCGCCTGATCTAGCCGGCTTGCCGGGTAGCTTTGCGAGGTCCAGATGGTTGAAGATTTTGAAGTAGTCTTCGAGCCTGATGTCCAGGGTCCCCTTTCTGCGGCGCAGACGGCCATGCTGGAGGAGGAGAGCGCCGGCGAGGAGCAGGCGGCGGGTGGAGGTGCGGACACTGCCGCTGGAGGCGAATCCGGCGGCGATGCCCGTGGCGTCGCGGGAACACGCGGCGACACCACCGAGTCGTCGGGTGGAGGTGCTGATGCCGGCGGCGATGATGGGGGCGATGACGACGCCACCCGGACTGCAACGAGCCCGGCCCCTGCTGCCGGCGCCGACTCCGACTCGGCCGCCTACAGGGACGAGGACCTCGAGCATGACGATCCGCCTCCGGTTTCGTCGTCCCGTGGTAAGTCTTCTGGGCCCGGGGTCGCCGGGCAGGCTGACGATGTTGCGCGTGTCGTAGTAGATCTCTCCACTGGCTCTGAACCGGACTCAGAGGGTTCTTCCTCCGTGCCAGCCTCCAAGCCGGCGATATCCACCCGCCGGACCAAGGAGTTGGAGGCGGCGGCGCGGAAGAAGGTGGTCCTCCCCCGGCGGACCGTGAAGGAGAGGCGGTCGAAGTCGGCCGCCGATGTCGATGCAAATGCGCCGCCCAAGCGGAAGGGCGCATTTGAGAAGCGAGGCGTGCATTCCGCCAAAAAGCGGGCTTCGACGTCTTCCCGGCCTACCACAGGCGGCCTGTCGCCAGCCGGTAGAACGAGGGCGGAGACGTCTGAGACTGAGGCCAGGGCGGACGAGATCATGGCCGACGTCCGGGCTGAGGTCGACGCCGAAATGGCGGAGGAAGAGGAGGCCCAGACTGGTGGGGCAAAAAACGAGGTGATTGGTCCTGCTTTAGGTGGTGATTTTATTTACGATTCGAATCCGGATGACTTGGAGAGGGAGTTTTACGCTCGGACGGCGCAGGCAGTCTTAGCCTTGGGAGCATCTGATGCTGACTTTACTGTGGAGCAGCTGCTGGCCTCGAGGGAGGACGAGGAGGGGACGAAGGCGGCGGACGCGGAGAGGACCGAACCCGCCGCCGGCAAGACCCGCGCCCAGGTGGTTAATCTTTCTCCTCCTTTTGTTCTTGGCCATGACTCGGGTATTGATGATATGGAGAAGGCTATTTACGCGGAGCTGGCGCAGGCGGACTCGATCCGGGCATCGATGGATGCCCAGGCGGCTGCAAGGCAACCAGCGGCTGCCAAGGCGGCCGAGGAGAAGGCGGCAGCGGGCACGGAAGCCGGCGATTCCGCAAAGGCCTCTGCCGGGGCCAAGGTGGTGCCGGCTCGCACGGAGCGGCCGGTCGAGGACCCTGTCGTCCCGGCGAAAGGCGGCGATGCGCCTTCCGGAGGCGTGAAGCGCCCGTCCGACGCCGTGCCTCCTCCCCCACCAAAGCGTACGAAGAGGAGGACGGCCAAGGCGCTGGGCTCGTGCGTCGGGTAAGTCCTTGTCTTGTGGTAGGAATCTTCGCAACTTGCACTCGTTGGTGACGCCTTCCTTGTTTCGTAGGGCACCGCTCCCTATAGCGGAGACGGCAGTTGTCGCGGTAAAGGAGTCGGCCTCGGTGCCTGTCACCGAGGTCCCCGTGGCGCATGCGGCTGATCCGCCTTCGGAGGCGAAGACGTCGGAGGCGGCCAGCCGAGTGCTGGAGGAGGCGGCCCCCCTTGTAGTCGACTTCAACCCTCCGGCTTCAGGTGGAGATGCCGAGACGCCAGTGGGCGCTTTTCAGGTGGTTCCCCAGCCCGGCGTCGGGGCTGGGTATACCGCCTTCCCCACTCCTTCTTTGACTGTGGCCGTGACAGCCAAGGATAAGGCCATCGCGGAAAGCGACTGCCTCGCTCCCCGGCCCTCGCCAATCAACCTTGGTGTCTTCTCCGACGTACTCCGGACCGGTGCCGGCTCGGCCCGATGCGTCGGGAAAGTTTCCCCTCGCCGAACTGGCGGAGCGAGTGGCCAGGGAGAACTTGGCCAATGTGACGTTGCTCTGCTCCTCCATGGAGCAAGGCCTTGCCGCGGCGAATAAGGAGGCGACATTGCTCAAGCGGGAGCTTGAGGCGGCCAAAGGTTTGGCTCCCCTTTTTCTTTCCGCACTTTGACCTGCCGTTCTGCCCTTTTCTCTTGCATGTCTTGGCTTGACGGTGACTTGATCTCCACAGGTGACTCCACCTCCCGCGCCGGCTTGGAGAGGCAACTGAAGGAGAAGGATGCCGCCTTGACCTAGTCCAAGGCCGATCTCCAAGCGGCGGAGAAGGCATTAGAAGAGCGCCGCCTCGAGGTCGTCCGGCTGGACGAGGAGGCGGCAAAACTGCGGGAGGCCGAGCGTCGGAGGCAGAGCGAGGTCGAATCTCTCCGCGGGGACGCGGCCAAGCTGAAGGACCTGCTGCAGGCTTCCGTCGAGAATAACGACAAGCTCGTCCAGGAGGTTAAGGCGCGAGAGCTTGAGCATGAACAACTGGTGAGCGGCCTGGTCAAGGAGGTTGAGGGCGTAAACGAGCTGATCCTCGGTAAGTGAAGTCTCCTTTCTCCTTGGTTTCTTGCTTTAGGTCTTCTACCCGGCCTTACTGATTTGAAATGCAGGCCTCTATCCCGAGGTGGATGCGCAACTCCAACAAGACGCTGCCTCGGCTCGCTCTCGACCGGAGTCTTCTGGTGCCGCTGCCGGGTCTTCTCCGACTACCGCTTCCCGCCTTCTGCGACTCGGCCAGGAATTCAAGCGGCTGAAGGAGGCGGCAGAAGGCGTGCTTGAGAATCTGTGGCCGGATACTCTCCTGCCGGCTACTCTCCATGACCTATGCGCCCGGCTCGAAGGAGCGCCTGCCGGCATCAACGATCAAGTGGAGATGGCGGCACGCGGAGGCACCGACATGGCCCTGGCCGTGGTGAAGTCCTGGTACCCTGGCCTGCAGACGAGCAGGCTGATGGACGGCTTCCGCGACGGGACGTCCTTCGCGAACTTGCGTCCAGAAATTGCCGAGGCTTCCAAGCGGATTGCCGAGGCGGTTGACTTGACGGCGCTGGTACCAGCCGAGCCATCCTCGATGCCGAAGCCAACTGAAGATGCTGGAGCCGGCGACGCTACTGCCGCTACTGACGCCGCCTCCGTTTGATTCGTTCACCTCCCCGGGATGCCGGGTGTAATTGTTATTCTGTGCCGTTAAATGCCTTGCCACATTAACTGCCTTGTTATTTTGGACACCTTTGAAGGTCATCATGTAAAAATTTGCTATTCTGCTTCCTGCCATGGTCTGTTGTTGTGAGTGTCGCTTTCTCTGCGACTGCTGGGCCTTTGTGCTATAATTCGTGTTTGTTTTTGGTGGTGATTATCACCATCCCTAGCCCCCGAATTTTGGGCCGGTTTGAGCATCAATCCGGGTCGAAATTCCACATTTCCTGCTTATCGCTTATCTTCTGTCGTCGTTATATCGTGCAGCCCCCGAGTCCATGACTTGGGGTGATTTAGATATACGTCCGGGTCTGCGGAGCCGGCTTGCCGGCTGCGCAGCCCCCGGGAATCTTTTGCCGGCTAACGGCTTCGCAGCCCCCGAGTCCATGACTCGGGGTGTTTTTATATATGTTCATCCGGGTCTGGGCAGCCGCCTTGGCGGGTGCGCAGCCCCCGGGTATCTTTTGCCGGCTGACGGCTTCGCAGCCCCCGAGTCCGTGACTCGGGGTGATTTTTATATTCGTCCGGGTCTGGGCAGCCGCCTTGGCGGGTGCGCAGCCCCCGGGTATCTTTTGCCGGCTGACGGCTTCGCAGCCCCCGAGTCCGTGACTCGGGGTGATTTTTATATTCGTCCGGATCTGGGCAGCCGCCTTGGCGGGTGCGCAGCCCCCGGGTATCTTTTGCCGGCTAGCGGCTTCGCAGCCCCCGAGTCCGTGACTCGGGGTGATTTTTATATCCGTCCGGGTCTGGGCAGCCGCCTTGGCGGGTGCGCAGCCCCCGGGTATCTTTTGCCGGCTAGCGGCTTCGCAGCCCCCGAGTCCGTGACTCGGGGTGATTTTTATATTCATCCGGGTCTGGGCAGCCGCCTTGGCGGGTGCGCAGCCCCCGGGTATCTTTTGCCGGCTGACGGCTTCGCAGCCCCCGAGTCCGTGACTCGGGGTGTTTTTATATGTTCATCCGGGTCTGGGCAGCCGGCTTGGCGGGTGCGCAGCCCCCGGGTATCTTTTGCCGGCTTGGGCTTGTCTCCTTGGCTTCCGCGCGTGGACCCGGTTGCAGTTACTGAAGGGTCCCGTCAACTGTTTCGTCGCCACGTGTAGATCGTGGGATCGTGGGCGACGGTTGGGTCTCCCACGTTGTCCCTTGTTTGTGCTATAAATCTTGACCGTTTTCTTCCTCTCCTTCATTCGCGCCTCTTTGCTTCCTCTTCGCCTTCCTCGTCTCACTTCCTTGCGCGTCTCAGCCATGGTGAAATCTGAGCCCATGGACGCTGTTGCCGAGGAGACCCCCGCTGCGCCTCCGGCGAAGCGTCCTCGCGGTCGTCCCCCCTAAGAGCGGCGGCCGAGGGCGAGGAGAAGCGGTCGCCTCCGCTGCCACCTGGTAGCATTGCTGGCCGCGTCAAGGGCGGCGGCCGTGCTGGCGCGAGGAGTGCGGGTGCCGCCGGTGGCGGCATCAGCATCGTCGCCGGTCGTGGCAAGCAGCTCCTCGTTCTTGACGGCACGTCGAGCGAGGAGGAGGCCGCTCCTGTTCTTCCACCTCCGGGCTTCGACCCGATTCCGAAATACGCTCCTTCCGCCGTCGCCGACGTCGAGGAAGAGAGCACGGAGCTGTCTTCCGCTTCTTCCGACTCGCTGGAGAACCCGCGGCGCCCGGCTTGGGGTGTGTTCCCCATCGGGGAGTTCCTGCTGATCCTGCACTCGCCAGTTACTGGGCCAGTGCAGCGGCTTCCCGACGCCCTCGCCGACGCGCTGCCGGGCGCTGGCCACTTCAAGTTTAAGCTCTTCCGTGAGGGTGCCTCCCAGGGTCCGTGGGATGCGACCGTCCGGCTCACCTCCCAGGTGGTGGGCAATGCCGTCGTCAACCGGGTGGAGTTCGTCAGGGGCTGGGACGAGTTCGCCGACTTCTACGAGCTCGAAGCCGGCTTCATCCTCTGCTTCCGCCTCCGACGTGACAAGGGCGTCTTCTTCGTGAAGGTGTTCGACGGCACCCTCTGCATCAAGCATGGGCCGGCAAGAAGATAGGCGGATCCGGGAAGGCGACGGTTGCCGTTAGGGAGCTCTGCCGGCTCCGCCTTGTAGTTGCGCGGGGAGGATCCGCCTGTGGACCTCCCCTTTTTGACTTGTTGTTTAGCCTTCATCTGTAATGCCTCGCCCTTTATGTTTAATGGTACTTGCTCTTGTTCCTGGATTTGTTTACTTGTACGCAATTTTCATTTCCTGTTTGTCGTGCCTGTGTCCGGCTTGGGCTCTCGAAGCCGGTTGGCGGCGTTTCCGCGTGTAAAATGAAATGTCGAAGCGATTAGTTTGCTGTTATGATCATAGAATATAATTTTACTTGTACTTGACTCCATTTCACACTCGCCTGTAGCCTTTCCCGTCGCCGTTCGTGTGCACTTCACCGTCTAGCGGGATCATGCACACTACTACAACGCTAGGGTCCGGTTTGTTAGGCCAGAGTTTTCTCAGCCGGTAACGACTTCTACTTCTTACGTCTTTCGCATACACTCCGCCTCCAGCTTATTCTCTTGCCGGCCTTAACCGGATCCGAAGAGTTAGCCGTTTAGCATTGTGTAGTTAATCGTCCGTATTCGGAGAAGCGGTTGCCGACTGCCGGCTTGGCCGAGTTTGCAGAAGAACGTTATTTCAGCCGGCAGGACTTCCCTTTACTGCGTTTTTCACGTTGTTGACCCCCTCCAGCTTGTTCTCTTGCCGGCCTTAACCGGATTCGAAGAGTTAGCCGTTTAGGGGTTAGCCACGCTACACGGCCGCTAAAGGCAAGCTTGCCGGCTGCCGTAAAAGCCGGTTAGAAAATGCAGAAAAAGTTGCGAAAAACTGCTCATGTGTTCATCATTCTCGTTTCTTTTATTGATAGCATAGGTGATACATACATTGTTCTTTCTCAAGTGTAGAATCGACGCAAGAGTGCCGCGTTCCATGGCCTTTCCGTTTCATCGCCTTCCTTGTCCATCGTGTCCTTCTTGTGCTCGCGGGCGTCGATGAGGTAGTAGGCATCGTTGATGAGCGCTTTGCTGACGATGAATGGTCCTTCCCACGGCGATGACAACTTGTGCATGTTTTTGGTGTCTTGGATGAGCCGGAGCACGAGGTCGCCTTCACGAAAGCGGACATTCTTGATGCGCCGACTGTGGTAGTTGCGTAGCTGTTGCTGGTACATCGCCGACCTTGATTCGGCAAGTTGGCGTGCTTCCTCGAGCAGGTCCATGCCGTCTTCGTAGGCTTGCTTAGCTTGCGTTTCCGTGTACAGCACGATCCGGGGCGCGTCGTGCTCGATGTCCGTTGGCATGACGGCTTCCGCCCCATGGACGAGGAAGAAGGGGGTGAAGCCGGTTGAGCGATTCGGCGTCGTCCTTAGGCTCCAGAGGACGGAAGGCAGCTCTTCTTCCCACGCGCCGGCTGCCCGCTCGAGCGGTTCGAGCAGGCGAGGCTTGATGCCGGCTAAGATGAGGCCGTTTGCTCGCTCGACTTGCCCGTTTGACTGCGGGTGTGCGACCGAGGCCACGTCGAGCCGGATGCCGGTTCTGCCGCAGAACTTGGCGAATTCTCCCTTGACGAAGTTTGTTCCGTTGTCCGTGATGATGCTGTTGGGGTAGCCGAAGCGGTAGATGATGCTTTTGAAGAACTTGACTGCCGTTGGTCCATCCAGTTTCTTGATCGGCTTGGCTTCAATCCATTTCGTGAACTTGTCGACTGCTACTAGCAAGTGTGTCATGCCTCCACTGGATCTCCTCAGTGGTCCCACCATGTCGAGTCCCCAGACGGCAAACGGCCAGGTGATGGGAATTGTCTTGAGTGCCGAAGCCGGCGTGTGCTTCTGCGTTGCGAATCGTTGGCAGCCGTTGCAGAGTCGGACCAGCTGGTTTGCATCCGCCAGCGCAGTCGGCCAGTAGAACCCGTGCCTGAATGCCTTGGCCACAATTGCCCTTGAGGATGCGTGATGGCCGCATTCGCCTTGATGGATCTCCTTGAGGATCCTGTTTCCTTCTTCTTGGCTCACGCATCGTTGGAACATTCCAGATACGCTGCGCTTGTATAGCTCGTTGTTGATGATGGTGTAAGCACTTGCCCGGCGTTTGATTTGCCTGGCGATGAGCTCGTCCGCCGGGAGCTCGTTGTTGGCGAGGTAGGCGAGGAAGGGTTGGGTCCATGGCGGAGCCGCTTCGATGACGAGAACCTCGACGGGCTCCGTCTCGCCTGGAGCCGGCCCAGCCGACTCCGTGTCAGGCGGCATCCGGATGGAATCGGAGCCGGGACACGGCGTGATGGATGGTTTGTAGAGCTTCTCGAGGGCGACGCCGGGTGGGATTTCCTTGCGAAGAGAGCCAATGTTCGCCAGGGTGTCGGCCGCCTCGTTGTTGGAGCGGTGGATGTGGATGAAATTCGCATCCCTCGAAGTATCCCGCGAGCTGCTGGACGAAGAAGCGGTAGGCGGCCATGTTGGGGTCCTTGGCGTCCCAATGACCAGTGGTCTGCTGGACCACCAAGTCGGAGTCTCCGTAGCAGAGGATTCGCTTGATGTTCATAGCCTTGGCGAGCTTGAGGCCGTGTGCGAGAGCTTCGTACTCGGCTACGTTGTTGGACGCCGTGAAGTGGATTTGGAGCACGTATTCGAGTCGGCCCCCCTTTGGTGAGGTGAGGACAACTCCAGCGCCGAGTCCCCAGTAGTCTTTTGGAGCCATCAAAGTGCATGAGCCAATGCTCGCCGGAGCCGGGTGGCGGCGGTACGTGGTCCGTCTCCGTCCAGTCGGCGAGAAAGTCCGCCAGCTCCTGCGACTTGATCGCTGTTCTCTTGTCGTACTCGACTCCGTGCGCCGTCAGGTTAATCGCCCATTTCGCAACCCTGCCGGTTGCATCCTTGTTGCCTATGATCTCGGCAAGCGGTGCGTCGCTTATCACTTTGATCGGGTGCTCTTGAAAGTAATGCTTCAGCTTCTTCGTGGCCATGTACACGTCGTATACGAGCTTCTGGTAGTGCGGGTAGTTTTGCTTTGACTGCGAGAGCACCTCACTGAGGTAGTAGACTGGCCTCTGAACCGGCCGCTGCTTGCCGGGTTCGTCTCGTTCCACCACTAGGACCACGCTGACGACTCGATTGGAGGCGGCGATGTACATGAGCATGGGCTCCTTTGGAGTCGGCGGTGCTAGGACTGGGGTGGTGGTCATCGCCCGCTTGAGTTCCTTGAAGGCGGCGTCGGCCGCGTCGCTCCAGACGAACTTGTCCGTTTTCTTCAGTAAGTGGTAGAGCGGGAGAGCCTTCTCCCCGAGCCGGCTGATGAAACGGCTGAGGGAAGCTAGGCACCCGGCGAACTTCTGGATGTCCTTGACGCTTCTCGGCTGTCGCATGTTGTCGATGGCGGCGATTTTCTCCGGGTTGGCCTCGATCCCTCGTGCCGACACAAGGTAGCCGAGTAGCTGTCCGGCTGGAACGCCGAACACGCATTTCTCCGGGTTGAGCTTCATCTGGAAGCGGCGGAGGTTGTCGAAGGTTTCCTTGAGGTCGAGGAGGAGGGTTTGCTTCTCCTTGGTCTTGATGACGACGTCGTCGACGTAGGCATGCGCGTTGCGACCGATTTGGTCGTGCAGGCACTTCTGCATGCAGCGCTGGTATGTTGCTCCCGCGTTCTTCAGGCCGAACGGCATGGTGGTGTAGCAGTACGGGCCGTATGGGGTGATGAAGGCGGTCTTGAGTTGGTCGTCCGGGTTCAGCGGAATTTGGTGGTAGCCGGAGTAGGCGTCGAGGAGGGAGAGGAGGTCGCAGCCGGCCGTGGAGTCGATTACTTGGTCGATGCGCGGCAATGCGAAGGGGTCCTTAGGACAAGCCTTGTTGAGGTGGGTGTAGTCGATACACATCCGCCATTTCTTGTTCTTCTTTTCCACCATCACCGGATTGGCTAGCCATTCCGTGTGTTGCACTTCTTTGATGAACCCGGCCGCGAGTAGCCGGGCTATTTCTTCTCCTATGACTTGTCTTCTTCCTTCCGCGAAACGTCGCAGGGACTGTTTTACCGGCTTGACGTCTGGCCGGACGTGAAGAGAGTGCTCGGCGAGTTCCCTCGGCACACCAGGCATGTCCTTGGGGGACCACGCGAAGATGTCCCGGTTCTCACGGAGGAACTCGACGAGCGCGCTTTCCTATTTGGGGTCCAGGCTCGCCCCCACGGAGACGAACTTGGACTTGTCGCTGTCGTCGAAGTAGATCTTCTTTGTGTCCCGGGCCGCCTGGAAGTTCGACTCGCCAGCCGGCTTGGCCGACTCGGGGATCTCCAGCTTTTCCTCACTAGCCTTGCGCTTGAATTGCTTCATCTCCTCATTGCAGACCATGGTCTCGGCCACCTTTGCGCTGTCGGAGGCGCATGCGATGGAGCGTTTATAGTCTCCGGCGACGGTGATGATCCCGCGTGGGCCTGGTAGCTTCATCTTGAGGTAAGCGTAGTGGGGTACCGCCATGAACTTAGCGAGCGCCGGCCACCCGAGGATGGCGTGGTAGGCGCTGGAGTGGTCGACCACCTCGAAGGAGATGGTCTCGCGGCGATGGTTGTTCTTGGTGCCGAATAGGACGTCCAGCCGGATGAGGCCCATGGACGATCCGGCTCGCCCCGGCACGATACCGTGGAAGACCGTCCGGCTCGGCGTCAAGCTGGACTCGGAGACGCCCAGCTTTTCCAACGTGTCGCGGTAGAGGATGTTGATGCTGCTGCCTCCGTCGATGAGGACGCGCGAGAAGGTGCAAGCGCGCTTGGTGGGAGAGATGATCATGGGCTCCAGGACTAGAGCATAGCCGCCTGGGTTGGGCATCAGTTCCGGGTGGTCGCGGCGATCCCACGTGATCGGCTCCTGCGACCAGTTGAGGTACTGGGGGACGGGTGGAACCACCGCGTTTACTTCCTTGAACCGTTCGCGCCGGCTTCGCTTGTCGTCGCGCTCGCTGACGAATACGATGTAGGCGGCATCCGGTTCTGGTAGCCGTCTGGACCCCTTGGAGGTGGATCCGGAAGGCGCTCCCTTTCCTCTTCGCGTTGGCGATCATCGCGATCCCTGTCTTCGCGTCGCCTGTCGTCGCGTCTTCGATCGTCCCGTCCGGCTTCATCCCGAGGCGGGTTTCGCCGCTCATATGGTGGCGGCCTCGGGCGTCCGAGAGTGCATTGCCTGACGGTGTGGTTTGCTGGCCGGTCGCCATGGTTCCGGCACGGTTGATCGAGCATGTAGTCGTAGTTGTTCCTCGCCCTTGTCCGGCGCATGTCGCCGCTCGTCCTCATGCGGCGGTTGTCGAAGCCTCCTGCCGGCCTTCCTTCGGTCGTAGCGACGACCTTGGACTCGACACGGTCGTCTGCAGACTTGCGCTTGCCGGCCGCGTCGGAGTCTCGCCGGGTCGATTTTCCTCCGTCTTGGTTCTCCGTCCGGCTGCGGCGTGCAGCCGGCTCCGTCGTGATGATTCGTCCGGCTTCGTCGAGTCGGATCGGGTTGGTCATGCCCGCGTCGGCAGTGGCGTACTCGTCGGCGATTGCCATGAGCTCTGCCATGGTCTTTGGGCTCTTCCTCAGGAGCCGGTGCTTGAGCAGCGTCTGATCTCGGCACCCTTGGATGAAGTATTGGACGGCTTGGAGCTCGAGTACTCCTTCGCAGGAGTTGCGAAGGCTTGTCCACCGGGTGAGGTAAGCTCGGTCCGACTCGCCGTCCTTCTGCTTGCACAGCGCGAGCAGCTGTGCGTTGCCAGGGCGCAAGTAGGTGCCGGTGAAATTGCGGTTGAACACCTCCTCGAAGTCCAGCCAGCTGTTGACGCTCTCCTTCGGAAGGCTGTTGAGCCAAGTCCGTGCCGATCCCTGAAGCATGAGTGGCACGTAGCGCACGGCCACCCGCTTGTTGCCGCCTGCGATGTTGACCGCTGTGACGTAATCGGCGAGCCAGTCTTCCGGCTTCGCTGTGCCGTTGTACTTGGGTGTGTCCCTGGGGAGAGTGAATCCCTTCGGGAATCGCTCGCTCCGGATGCGGGGTCCGAAACAGCGATGAGCAGCGATGTCCTCTTCCTCGATGATGCTTGACAGCTTGAGCACATCGATGCGGTGGCGTGCGTCGTCGCTGGTTTCAGGTCCTAGCGGTCCCAGGCGTTCGTCGATGGTGACCTTGTGGCCGACTCGCTCCTTGACGTTCCGTCCGGCTCGAGGCTCGCTCCGGTTGCCGTCTTCACGCCGTCCAGCCGGATCACGGCCGTGATCACGAGGATGCGAGCTCGCGCTCCCCTCGCGATGAACTCGTGGCTGCTTGTCCTTCGCCCTTCCGCGGCTCGTGGACGACGCCTCTGCGCCTTGCTTGGACTTGCCGGCTGCATCGTAGCCTGGAGGCGGCTCATGGTGTCCCTTGCTCGCCGTTGCCTCCGTTTCCCGCTGCTGCCGGTTGGCCGTGTTGATGAGTTGCCGAACCCGGCACATCTGTTGACGTAGTTCTTCGCCTTGGAGATAGGGTAGCTCGGCGGCCGCTGCTTCCGCCGCCCTCATGTTTTGCGTAGGACAGCTGTACTCGGGGAAGCTGAGGTCGGTGAGCTCATGCGCCTGGCCGGCTCGATTCATGGCGCCACCAAGGTCTCCTCCTTTGCGCCTGACTTCATTCAGCTTCTCCGCGTTGCGGTCCGCCTGCTCGAAGCCGTGTGCCGAATTGTACTCGCGAATTGTGGCGCTGAGCCGGCGCTGCGTCGACGCGAGATTTAGCGCCTTGTCGTAGATCTGCTGCCGCATCCTCTCGAGTTCAGCCGCCGCCTTGACTGGATCAGCACTCGGCGTGATGGGGGTGCTTAGCAGCTCGAAGTCGGCCTCCAGGTTGCGCTGGTAGCGTGAAGGTTCGCCAGCTTCATGGACGGTGGTGGTGACGGGGCCTCCTGCCGCCGCGTGCTCGACCATGTGCACTTCGGCGTAGACGTTGAGCTTGGCGACGTCGCGGTCCGCGTCGCCGGAGTTGAGGTAGCCGAAGGCGGAGTCGTCGTTGCAGATGCTGGCGTCGAAGATCGAAGGAGCCAAGCTCGAGTAGACCACCTCCGGGTACTCCTGGGCGGCGACGGCGACGTAGACGTGGAAATCGCCAAGAGTGACGATCGCTCCTCCGCTGGCGACGTCCACGTCGGCGAAGCTGTTGGTGTTGTCGAGGACGCAGCCGACGGAGCCGATGGAGAGCACGAGGCCGGAGACGATCCGCCGACCCTCCACAGTCCGGGATCCCGCGCAGAACGTGACTCCGTTCGCCGCGAGCCCCACGGTGGGCGCCAAATGTCGTGGTGGGTAGCACGGCATATCCATCGAAGATGGAAAAGAGTATGGGGCAGGCGACGATCGGATGCTCGCGCGGGATTGGGCAACCAACATGCAAACACACGTCAATTACCCAGGTTCGGGGCCCTCCTTGTGGAGGTAACACCCCTACGTCCTGCTCTTCTTGTTTCTATTGATTGATCACAGTTCGAGCTACAAGATTGCTCCTGGAGCTGTATGGCGGTGGTGCCGGCTAGAAGTGTCCAGCCGGCTAGAGGTAGACGATGATCTACGTATCCGTGTGTCTGTTCGACGTGCCTCGCGCAGGAGGCCCATGCACGCCTTATATAGGCAGCGTCTAGGGTTTTGGTTAGGGTTTCTAGGTTACAAGGATATTACATGATTGCCCTTATGACATCACTACTCTGGAGCCGGCTGGTACTATCTCATCATTACACTGTAGCTGTAACGTCCGACAGGAGCTGGACGATCTGGGCCTACCAGTACGGACTGGTCGGTTGGTAGAGGCCGGCTGCTCTAGCCGGCCGTCCGCCTCCGGGTAGGCTAAGCGGCCTGCTTCATCCGGCGGGCTTCAGGCGGCACGCTGTAGCCGGCCCTTCCAGTTCTTGAAGAAATGGTCCTCTTAGGGGTATCCGGGGTCCATATCCCCGACAGTTATAATTGATGAACATGCGGGGAAACGTGAGAATTATATTTTCCATAAACGCTACTGTACTAAAGTTGCAATGTGGAGTGAAATATGAGATAGGGAAAGTGTAACGTGTTTTCTGCAAAATTTGAAGGACCTTAAGATACAAATTGGATTTAGTTTTGGACTTCTCTACAAACACCTGTGACCAATCCCCTCAAACATGTAAACTCCCTAGAAACTCTGGCCTCTCGTGCGTCCACGGCATGGACCCGCATGTCAGTGGCTCATGATAGGGTCGGTTTCTAGGACGGTGGCATTTCTTGCATGCCGGCCGCGTGTCTTCCGTCGTTATTTTTCTGGTCTCTGCTGCGTCCTGCACCCCGTTTCTTTCGTCTCCGCTGCATCCACCGCTCTGTCTTGCGACGCCGGTGCTCTGGTACGATTTGATGGCGGCTCGCGGATCCTTTCTTTTCTGTCTATTTTCGCTTACGGTTCCGTTGCTTTTCTGCTGCAGTGCCGCTGCTCTGCCCGCCGTCCTCCTCGCCGCCCAGGCCTCGTCCACGGTCCCGCGCTCCGCCGGCCGTCGCCTCTCCGTCCACGTGCTCCGTTCGTGGTCGTCGTTCGCGCGCTGCCCGTCGCCCTTGTCCGCGTGCCATCCGTCGTCTGTCGAGCCGTCCGCCGCGAGGACCGCGAGCATCGGCCATGCCTCCCCTGTCTACGGGCGTTCCACCACCGCGCGCGTGCTCGCTACTCGGAAGCCGCCGTGGTGCGGCCTCGGCTCTGCAGGTCATCCGGCCGTTGGCGCGCGTGCTCTCCCCAGGTCAGCCGCCGCGGTGCGGTCTCGGCTTTGCGCGTCTCTCGGCCTCCTCCGCATCGGTTGTTCCACGGTCGGGGTCTTCACCGGCGCCCTAAGACAGAAGGCCGTGTACCTCAAAAAAAAAAAAGACAGAAGGCCGTGGACGCCGGATCTAAAGGCCGGGTGCGGCGTCCATGTCGTGTAGGAGGTCAGGCTTCTCGCCCCCAAGCGACCTCGACTCTGCCGTCCGTGTATGCGTCGCAGCGGCGAACGTGATCCAGTGGAGGCGGAAGGAGGTGTCGGCGTCGATCCTGGGCGCGGCGACGGCGGCGTGGGGCCTGTTCGAGGTGGCGGAGTACCACTTTCGGACGCTGGCGTGCTATGGCGCCATGATCGCCATGCTCACCTTCTTCATATGGACCAACGCCTCCGCGCTCCTCAACCTGTACTGCACTTTTTTCTTCAGTCTTACAGTTTTGTTTCAGACTATTGTTTCATACCGTACATTTGGGTTGTGGTTCAGTGCAATAGTGCACTTCAGCAAGTTTTTTTAGCCCATGCAAAGCAAGGATGATCACTTGATAATCAGGCTCAGTGAACATCAAATCGGCCTACTAATAATCCAAATCTAGCTTCGATATTATTCTGAAATCCTAAGCATTATTTTTTTAGTTCCGTGATGTCAACTGCAACCGTGTATGCCTGGCTGATCTGTATATGAGTATCTGACATACATGCTACTTCAGACGGTGGTGTTTCTGTACATCGGTTCAGTGATTGCAATACATCGCAGTACTGGCACTTTCAGAGGTTGTTAGCTCTTCAGAATAGAGCAGGAGCTTGAGAGATGGTTCTTATGGATGCAAGCGGGCAGTCCAACGGGCAGGGGCGGGCAGTCCGCTCCAGAAAAAAATACGTAAAACTTAGCTTTCGTATACGAATACAGATCATGAGATAACTAGGTGCTGAATGAGGCGGACAGTCTGCATCCGCGTAGCGGACGTCGGCCTGCATCCCTGATTCTCTTTGTTCGCAGTGGTGGTGGTGTGTGTGATGACGCCCAGGAGCTCCTTGGCATCGGCATCCAAGGTACCTCCTTGATCACAGCTCGAGTCAATTGATCCGTTCGTATACACTCCAGGAGTAGTGAAAGAATCAAGCATCATGGATAATTTGTTGTCAAGCTAATGACTGAATGTATTGCAATGATCTTTTTAGGGTTCGTTTGGGCAGCAATTCGATGTGTTAGCGAATTTCAGTTCAAAATTGCGATTGCGTTTCTTTCGGCTCTTTCCAAATTCTTGATTACAGTCAGCCATCTTGGAGAACTTAATAAATTTCTACTTGCTTGCTTGCAGTAGGTGTATTGTTTGTGCTTGCTTGTGCAAGCTTAACTGAATATTTTACTATAGTGATTTTTCCTTGAATAAATGCTTGCTGCTTGTTTATCTGAAAATCATGCTGTAAATGGAGTATAGTACACATTGTTTGCTTTTACTCTAATACTCGAGCCGCATATAGCTAGTGCTTGCTTGCACTGCTTGCTAGTAGCAGTAGCAAGTGCTTGCTTGCTTAAATATTGCTTGCACTAAATGCTTGATGTAGCAGTATCAACTGATTTTTTTTTTCAGTTTAGGAAATTGTTTCTATGCTTGCTGCAACAAATAGCATTGCTTGCTTGCACAGTAACATGCTGCAAATATTTTCACATAAATACTCCCAGTTGCTTAGTTTACTGATATGGTTTTACATTCAGTCTTTGTGTATGCCAGAATATTTAAATTCACTTAATTGATCTAAAAAATCACCTAATTGACTCTTTGGTTCAATCAAACTGAGTAGTGTGGTTTGCTTCCTTGAGGTGTGGTCACACTTCGGAGGATGATCTATATTGTGCGTTGTCTCAATCCGATGAACACTGATTTTCATCTATTGCCCTCATGGCTAGGAGTAGCTGTTAGGTCGTTGTATCAAGCTCACATATGGAGTATGAATTAAAATGTGAGGAACATAATGATACAATAAATTGATAAACAGACAAGGTTATCTTCCAAAAGTTTGCTTGCATTAAAGGAAGCAAATTAACCAAAGAGTGCCGGAGTACAGTTTAGGTTCTCTTCTTCGGGAGGTCCACTTCTTCAGGTGGAGTACAATTCAGGTCGAGAAGAACCATGTTGATCACCAAATCTTGCAGGGTCACTTCCTGGACAAGAGCACGTGAGGCTAGCTGTTGTTTTTCATACGGCATTGTGCTCAACTCCTGTTATTACTATCAACCATGCTACACTTACGGTATGATTCTTACGGAAAATTGCCTATGGAGTGACGTGGTTGGTGGTGAATCAATTGAAGGAGTAAAAATCGGAGCAACTGCAGGGGCTTTGCTAATCACACAGTGTCACGACGTGCGCGTAAGGAGTCCGTAAAACCATCCCGTAAGTGTAGCATTATTGTTTTACTATTTGTGCTCAACTCCTGTTATTATTATACGTCCTGGATGTGTCGGCAAGCCGACTTGAACTATAGTGATGCCTCCCTATATTAGCACTGCACTAGTGCTTCCCCTGTTGTCTGTGTTGTGTTAACTATAGTCAACGGCGGCGCCACTAGGGGGTCGAGCCTGGTCGGCCGACCCGGCTGACCAAAATCAGGAATCGATACCCCAGGTCAGTCGTATCGGTAAGGCAGGAAAAGAAAAAAAAAAAGACAGCTTCCTCGCCTCATCCCCACGACCACGAGGCCACGACCCGAGCGAATCCCTAATCCTCTCCCTGCTCTGCTCCCCCACGCCACGGCAAGCCGCCGCCACGCCGCGCCTCCTCCCCCGCCGGCCGCCGGCAGCCCGGCACGCCTCCTCCCGCCGCCGTGCCTCCTCTCCCGCCAGCCGCCGGCAGCCCGCAGGCGGCAGGCCGCAGCCCGTCACGCCTCCTCTCCCGCCGGCCGCCGCCGTGCCTCCTCTCCCGCCACGCCGCGCCTCCTCTCCCGCCGGCCGCCAGCAGCCCGCAGGCGGCAGGCCGCAGCCCGGCCGTGCCTCCTCTCCCGCGGTCCCGCCACGCCGCGCCTCCTCTCCCAGAGCCAGACTCCCAGTCTCCCGCCGCCGTGCCTTCTCTCCCGCCTCTCCCCATTCGGGTTCCGGTCGTCGTCGGCCGTCACGGACTCATGGATGCTGAAGAGGAGGCAGCTTGGATAAGGGAGCAAGAGGAAGAAGAGGACGCATCTGAGCAGTCGTCTGAGCAAGTCGAATCCGCAGGGGAGGCTGGGGAAGGAGTGGCAGCGCTGCAACTTGGTGGAGACGGGACTGTCGGGTCTTCAAGAAATTGCAGGAGGGCAGGCACCGGAGAGGTTAAATTTCCCTCTCTTATTTCAGTTTTTTACTTTAGTTTTGATATGTACTTGTGTAGTTGTGTACAGCACTGCTTGTGTAGGATATTGCTTACTGATTGCTTACTATTTGTAGAATTCTCAACAACCAAATGTTCCTGAAATGTTTGATCTAGCAAATGTCATCGCTGATCCTGGAATTCGGAAACCAATTGATAAATTTGGTACCTCAGAAATCAGAGATAAAATGAGATGGGCATATTTGTCGAGAGGCCCGAGTCGATTGTTTGGTCATAAATTTCCCAAAACCAAATTTGGTCCAGATTGGCGGGGATTTCGAGATGTATGGTATACCAAATATGATTGGCTAGAGTATAGTGTGGAGAAGGATGCTGCATTCTGTTTTTATTGTTTCCTTTTCAAATCTTTAACACAATCTGGACATGATGCTTTCACAAAAAAGGGGTTTAAAAATTCGAAGAAAGCCTCGGAAAATTTCACGTCTCATGTGGGTGGGCCAACTAGCATTCACAACAATGCAAGAAATAGTTGTGAAGATTTCAGAAATAAAAAGCAAAGTGTGTCATATGCTATCACTTCTCAGGAGGAGAAATCACATATTGATTATGAAATTCGTTTGAGCGCTGTTGTGGGTGTTGTACGGTTTCTTATTGAACAAGGTCTAGCTTTCCGTGGGCATGACGAGTCTAGCACTTCCAAGAACAAGGGTAATTTTCGGGAGTTGTTGGATTGGTATGGTGCAAGATGCAAGGATGTAGCGGATGTGATCAATGAAAATGCTCCTGGCAATTGTCAATTGACATCTCATGAAATCCAACAAGATATTACACAAGCATGTGCGGAAGAGACTATGGAAGTCATAATGAGTGAGCTTGGAAATTCTAGTTTCTCTCTACTTGTTGATGAGTCTCGTGATGTATCGGTTAAAGAGCAAATGGCTGTGATGGTGAGGTTAGTTATACTCTCACAACTTATAATACTAGTTGCTAGTTTCATTATACTCTCACAACTTATAATATATGGTCTTGCTTGCAGGTTTGTGAACATAAAAGGAGAGGTTTTGGAGAGATTGCTTGGTGTTATGCATGTTGTTGATACTAGATCGGCTTCTTTGAATATGCGTGGGGAGCTACATGGTTTAAAAACATTGGTGTTGGCTGACAACCCTCATGCTTTTTATGTGCATTGCTTTGCCCACCAACTTCAGTTGGTGGTTGTGGCTGTTGTGAAAGGAGTTCTAGCTGTTGGTAATTTTTTTGGTTAGTTAAATAAGATTGTCAACATGGTTAGTTCTTACAATATGCACATTTTTCGTCATTGTCGTTTGTCAAAATGGTCACTCTATATGGCATTCTAATTTATAAATGCACATTTTTGTAGGTGAGTGCCTCTTGTAAAAAGAAAGATGCATTATTGCAAAAGCATCATGACCATATGGTATCACTACTTGAGAGTGGGGAGATCTTGCCAGGAAGAGGCCAACATCAAGAAACAAGTTTAGCAAGACCGGGTGATACACGTTTGGGTTCACACCATAGAACTCTAATCCGGATTCATCAAATGTGGGATTCAGTGATTTCAGTGCTAGATAGTATTTCTCATGATGGGACAGATGCGGAGGAGAGAGGTTTGGCTTCAGGTTATATGATCAACATGGAAACCTTTGAATTTGTTATTATCTTGCATTTGATGCTTCGAGTACTTGGTTTAACAAATGATCTGTCATACGCATTGCAACAAAAAGATCAGAACATAGTTTGCGCTATGAATATGATTGTCTCTGTGAAAAGTCTATTGCAGAAATTGAGAGATGATGGATGGGAGCCTCTCTTGCTGGCTGCTACTAATTTTTGTGGTGGAAGAAATATTATAGTGCCGAATATGGATGATAACATTTGTGCCAGGGGTTATCCAAGGAGCTCACGCAAGATGGTTACTTGCTTGCATTATTATAAGGTACAAATCTTTAATCAGGTGCTTGATAGAAACATAGTTGAGATGAACAACAGATTTGGTGAAACTTCTACACGTCTATTAATGTGCATGGCATGCCTTGATCCTAGAGACTCATTTAGCAGATTTGATCATGGCAAGCTAGTTGAGCTTGCAAATATGTACTCTGCTGATTTCTCTTCACATGATTGCTATCTCTTAAGTGACCAACTCAACATATACATTGATGTCATGAAGAGAAGTCACGAGTTTTTAGCTTGTGATAGTTTGAGTGGTCTGGCTCTCAAGTTTGTTCATACTGGACATCATTTGATCTTTCCATTGGTATATCTTCTCATTACACTTGCATTGACATTACCGGTGGCCACAGCATCAGTTGAGAGAGCTTTCTCTGCCATGAACATTATAAAGACAGACCTTCGAAACAAGATGGGTGATGATTGGCTGAATAACTTGATGATTTGCTATGTTGAGAAAGAGATATTTGCAAAAATTGATGACAAGAAGATTATGCTGCGTTTTCATTCCTACAAGGAACGTCGAGGCCATCTACCTCAACACTTTCGTCTTCCTGGCATAAATCCAACTTAATGGTATGATACTATTAGTTTAAGTCATTTAGATGTCTTTTCGTGTTTTTGGTAGTTCTATTGTATAAATGGTGAAAATTGGATCTTCTAGACCATTTCTTGTGTTGTTGTGTGTTGTATAAACATCCTTTTGTGCCTTAAAAAATTTAGACCTTATATGTTCGACCCCCCTCGTCTCAATTCCTGGCTCCGCCACTGACTATAGTGATCCAGTCGAACTCTATATTTACCACCTGTAATGAATCAGTTTGTTGTCCTTCCCTGACTGTTTGGGCCTACTATAGTATTTACACTCTATGCTTAAGTACCTTCTCAGGGAGCTCGTGCCTACTATAGTATTTGCACTCTATGCTTGAGTACTTTCTCAGGGAGCTCGTGGATGCTAAGTTTTTCATAAATCTTTTTTAGGTCTTCATGCTACAATTTCGTTTTGCTTATGCGTATATGTGTTTCTAGCTGACTAACTAGCTGCCTATCGAGATAAAAAGGGAGAATTAGCTAGCTAGGAAGAAAATCTACATTATCTAGAAAGGATAACTAGAGTAAATGAGCATACATGGCTCGGTTACGTCAAAGCCCACTGATCTATCTCGCCCGCGAGTCCATACGGCAATGTGGGACAGGCAGCGCGGCGAAGCGCGCCTTTTCCTTCTAGTCTTGAAGCAAACGGAAGAGGAACAAAGGTAGGGGATAAGACGGGGACACGCAAGCCCAGGAGGGATTGTATTGTTGCTGTAATCGCCAACTTGGTGAGGTCCTATGAGAGGAGGGCGTATTTTATTTTGATTTTTCGCCAGAGAAGAAGGCGTGGGTGTGTAGCTGCAGCGAATCTTCCGATAAATTTTTCTTTGTCCTTGTCACTATAAACCCTACGGCTGTTCACCAATCCGCCTAGTGGCACCACTACAAGAAAACATACAACTTGGTACAACATGGTGAAAAACAGTAGGAAACCAGTAGCTACTCCAGCATGAATCAATTAATTTTACTAACTCAAAAAACAACAGAATAACAGTAGGAAAACAACAGCATAACTTGATTATCCCAACATGAATCAATTAATTTTTCTAACTCCAAAAACAGCAGCATAACAGTAGGAAAACAATAGCATAACTTGATTGTCTCAACATGAATCAATTAATTTTTCTAACTCTAAAACAGCTAGGAAACCAGTAGCATAACTTGATTGTCTCTAACATGGTTAAATAATTTTTCTAACTCTAAAAACAGTGCTAAAACAGTAGGAAACCAGTAACATTGCTTAATTATCTCTAACATGGTTACATAATTTTTCTAAGTCTAAAACAGTAGAAAACCAGTAGCATTGCTTAATTAACTCTATTCTTTAACATGGTTAAATAATCTTTCCAAGTCTAAAAACAGTAGAAACCAGTAGCATTGCTTAATTATGCTAACATGGTTAACTAATTTTTCTAACTCTAAAAACAATGCTAAAACAGTAGGAAACCAGTAGCATTTCTTCATTATCTCTAACATGTTAAATAATTTTTCTAACTCAAAAACAGTAACAAAACAGTATGTAAACGTTAGCTTATCCTACATGATCCAAATCAAATTCTACCCAAACAGTAAACCCTACCTGCAGCATTAATTATTGCCATGTCCACCCTCCTCATGATCGTCACCACCTGCCTCCGAGTCCGGCACCACTAGACTCGCCAACGTACAGAGGGGCATGGCCGCGCCCCCTGCCGCTGCTCAACGGGCCAAGGGCATGGCCGCGCCCCCTGCCGTTGCTCGACTCGCCATGAAACATGAAGGGAGACCATGGTGACGCTGATCGGAGACCGGTGAGGCCGAGAGTGCCTCGTCCTCGGCCGTTGCCCAAGTCCACCCTCATACGATTCTCTTCATCTAACAATCCTAACCTGATTTCCACCGTACGATTTGGGAGCGATCAGCACCATGGAGTTCTCCCCAATGGATGATGAACATCTTCCTCTCCGATTGGGAATCAAACGGATCATGCCTTCGCTTGATGTCGCATGCGTAAGGGAGAGGGAAAGGGAGAGGGGGCACGATCGGGGAGAGATAAAGAGAGAGAGAGGCGCGATCAGGGAGAGAATAGAGATACGGCACACAGCGAGAACCGGCGTCCGGCCAACTAACGAGAGACAATTAAGGAGAGAGGTGCGTTGCATGCGGGCAAGATGGGAATGTTTTTACGCCGCCGATAGCTCCTTAATCGCCGCGCCGGAAAATTTGCGCCGTAAGCATAGGAACGGAGGGAGTAGCCTTTTCTCCAATATTTGGAAGCCCTAGAACACCCACCCTCTGTTCTGCTGTCTTTCCTCTCCTGTCCTGCTGTCCAGGTTTTCCCCTTGACTCACCCATCTGCACCACCCCAGCCCCAACCCCGACCTTCTCCGCCCCCTTCCTTGGACGCCATGGCCGATCCTGTCATGAACCTACGGATCCATGGATTCGTCACCCGCATACACACAGAGAGTGAGAGGAGGAAGGGGATCGGGATCTGAGGAAGGAGGGGATTGGAATTGCTTGCAGGAGAAGTTCATACAAATGATTCGATACCCTCTCGCTTCCTACCTCACGCCATTTAACACATACGACTCTGGCCACACCAAGGTCCAGACTTACACGGGCTCCAGCCCACACCGGTGCACAGCACCCACGGCCCAACACACTCAAACCCACACGTTCCCGCTCAACACGAGTCAGGGCTACTCATCAGTAGACGTAGCCGTGACAATGCCGCCTCCTTGAGAACCAGCATGCCCCCATGCTGGTGCCGTCTTGAACCGTGCTCGGATGACATTGTAATCTTCCCATGTAGCCGCCTCCACCGGCAGATTTGCCCACTTGATCCTCACCTGAACAAGAGCAGAATTGCCGCGCTTGACCAGCCTTCGCTCCAAGATCTCCTCAGGAAAGACGTCCTCTGCATTCAGCTCAATTGGTGTTGGCAGAGATGAAAACACAGGAGTGTGGTCAGGCACAAAAGTTTTCAGTTGAGACACATGAAATACTGGGTGAATCTGGCAGGTGTCAGGCAACTCCAACTTGTAAGCAGCTTCCCCAATTCGAGCGATGACTTTGAACGGTCCATAGAATTTGTATGCTAGTTTCGGGCAAGGACGAATAACCAGGGAGTTCTGGGTATAAGGCTGAAGCTTGAGCAGAACCATTTCACCAACAGAGAATACCCTGTCCGAGCGCTGACGATCAGCAAATTGTTTCATGCGTTCTTGAGCACGCTGCAACTGGTGTTTCAAAAATTCAGTGTACTCTGCTCGTTCCTGCACCACATCCAGGACCTCTGCATTGGTTGTAGGAGGAACAGGTGGAAGAATTCCCATATTAGGTTCATGTCCATACAATGCCTTAAATGGAGAGCAACCCAGAGCAGTGTGATGATTTTTGTTAAACCAAAATTCAGCCATTGGCAACCACTGAGACCATTTCTTCGGCTGGTCATGGATAGCACACCTCAAGTACATCTCCAGGCACTGATTAGTGCGCTCAGTCTGGCCATCTGTTTGAGGATGGTAAGCCGAGCTCATCTGCAGTTCTGTTTCAAAGATCTTAAACAATTCTCTCCAAAATGAACTGGTGAAGATCCTGTCTCTGTCAGACACAATAGACAGAGGTATGCTGTGCAGTTTAACCACTTTATCCATGAATTCCTTAGCAACATAAGCAGCAGTAAAAGGATGTTTCAGAGGCAGGAAATGACTGTACTTTGTAAATCTATCCACTACTACCAGAATGCAATTGTACCCATTTGAGGTTGGCAATCCTTCAATAAAATCCATACTAATATCTTGCCAAGCTCCTTCAGGAGGTTTGAGGGGAGATAAGAGTCCAGGCAACTTACAGTGCTCATGTTTTGCCTGTTGACACACCAAACACTGCTTGACAAAATTTTCTACAGCTGGCTTCAAACCTGGCCAAGTAAATTGCTTCTTCACCCTTTGGTAGGTTCCCAGAATGCCAGAATGTCCTCCAATGGGCGAAGCATGGAATGCCTGAATAATCTTCGTCTGCAACCCAGAGTTTGCGCCCACCCAAATTTTCCCTTGGTATCTGATAAGCCCATCCTGATAAGAATACCCAGGGTGATCTGCACTAGAAATTGCCAAAGCTGGTATCAATTCCTGAGCCACTGGATCCAACTCATAAGAATTGAGAACTTCTTGAAGCCAAATTGGTTGAGCCACAGAGACAGCTGACAATTCCATAAAATGACCCACACGGGAGAGAGCATCAGCAGCAATATTATCCACACCCTTCTTGTACTGGAAACTATATTGCAACCCAATGAGTTTTGTCATAGCCTTTTTCTGTAATTCAGATCCCAGCACTTGGTTTTCCAAATAGCAAAGACTTTTATGATCAGTTTTAATTACAAATGGACCATTCTGCAGATAGGGCCTCCATTTAGTCACAGCCATCATGATAGCAAGAAACTCCTTCTCATATATGGATAGTCTCTGATTTAGTTCCCCCAAAGCTTTGCTGAGATAAGCAATAGGATGACCATTCTGACTGAGCACAGCCCCTATTCCTGTAGCACAAGCATCTGTCTCCAAACAAAATGGCAAGGAAAAATCTGGAAGTGCCAACACAGGAGCACTTACCAGGGCCTGTTTCAAACAGTGAAATGCCTTTTCACTATCTTCTGTCCACACAAAGGATTTCTTCTTCAACAAGTTTGTTAATGGCTTAGCTATTATACTGTAGTGCTTCACATGTTTTCTGTAATAACCTGTGAAACCCAAGTAGCCTCTCAATTCTGTCACTGTTTTGGGGACAGGCCAGTGCAAAACTGCCTGTATCTTAGATGAATCTGTGGCCACTCCTGCTGCAGAGATGGTGTACCCAAGGTATTCCACTTTATCTACTGCAAAAACACACTTGCTTCTTTTGGCATAGAGCTTATGCTGGTGCAGCACTTGAAAAACTTGCTCCAAATGAAGGACATGCTCTTCCAGAGATTTACTATAGACCAGAATATCATCCATAAAGACCAACACAAATTGTCTAATATATGGAGCAAAAACAGTATTCATGAGACATTGAAAAGTAGCTGGGGCATTAGTGAGTCCAAAGGGCATCACCCTGAATTGAAACTGCCCATGATGCGTTTTAAAAGTTGTTTTGATCTCATCAGATTCCACCATTCTGATCTGATGATACCCAGACTTGAGATCCAATTTGGAGAAAATTTTGGTACCAGCCAACTCATCAAGAAGCTCATCAACAATTGGCATTGGAAATTTGCTTTTAATAGTGATTGCATTAAGACGTCTGTAGTCCACACAAAACCTCCAAGTGCCATCTTTCTTCTTGACCAAAAGTACTGGGGACACAAAAGGACTCATACTAGGCACAATCAGGCCACTTGCTAGCATTTCTCTGACTTGCTTTTCAATTTCAGATTTTTGAAATGGTGCATATCTGTAAGGCTTGGAATTTACTGGAGCAGCATCAGGCAGAATGTGTATAGCATGATCATACTGCCTGTGGGGAGGTAGTGCCTTTGGGTCTTGAAACACTGACGAATAAGTGTCTAACACTGTTTGAATAACTGAAGGAGGAGTAGTGGAAATAGTTTCTGTGACTGGATCCAACAATGCAGTTGCCCAAACCTCATTCCCCTTTTGCCATTTAACAAACTGATCCACAGAAATTTCAGTAACAGCTGGTGGTGATTCAGGGGATTGTAACCCTTGCAGTTTTATCATCTGCCCTTTGTACACAAACTGCAGCCATTTTTCATTCCAGTGGCAAGTCATAGGCCCCCCACAGAGATAGCCAATCCATGCCTAAAATGGCATCATACCCACCCAAATCCAATATCTTCAAATCATACTGGAAAGTGTGACCTTGCACCCACCAAGACAAGTTGGACACCTGTTTATCACATGTCATAAGCTGCCCATTTGCTACTTTAACCGAGGTACTAGTTATTGGAGTGACATGACATTGGAGTTTAGAAACCAGAGAGGAATCAATGAAACTATGTGAACTTCCAGAGTCAATCAATATCAACATAACTTTGTTGTCCACCAAGGCCCTTAAACGAATGGAATTGGAATTGGTAGTACCAGACAGAGCTTGCAAAGAGACGTGCATCAGTTGCTCTTCATCAGTGTCCTCCCCTTTAGTAATGGCATCCAGCACTTCATCAGATAATATTTCCACTTGTTGCATGACTTTGACTTGGGCTGCTTGCTGAATGGCACACTGATGTCCAGGTGCATATTTTTCCCCACAACGGTAACACAATCCATTGGTTCGACGATAGTCCTTCAGCTGTTTCGCCTTCCACAGTTCCCCTTTGTCAAAACGAGCTGCAACTGCTTGTTTGGAACTGTGATCCTGCCGGCTCCCTGAAGACACAACTGACTTTGCTCTCGCCAAAATTCCTTCCTGTACTTGTGCCAACAGACATGCCTGCTGCACAGTGGTGGGCATCTGCAGTTCTACTGCTGCCTTGAGGGAGTCCTTCAGTCCATCAATGAAATGGGAAACCAACATCAGACCACCAAAGGAAGGGTCATACAAATGAATTTGATATATGATTAAATCAAACTGTCGACGATATTCTAACATAGAACCAGTCTGGCGGAGGGCAAGCAACTCCCTGTTCTTGTCCCGTTGATTGTCACACTCGAACTCGACAAGCAGATCATGGCAAAACTTGTCCCAATCATGGAAACCTGCAAGTTTCTTATACGACTGGTACCAGTGAGCAGCGCCCTCACGCAGATACATTGTGGCGGCAGCAACCCTAAATCCAGCAGGAATTTGGTACAGCTCAAAGAAAGTATGGCACTGATCTATCCAAATCCGTGCATCCGTGCCATCAAACTTGGGAAAATCCATCTTCGACACCCAATTGGAACGTCTACTTGACTCCGCACCGCCCCCAGAATTCTCTGTATACTCACGCACAATAGGTGTAGGAGGTGGAAATTCAACCTGCGGTCCGTTGCTCGGGGCGGTGATCTGCAGATTTGGGCTAGGGCGACCTGGCGGTGGTGTTTGAGGTGGAAGCGTATGCCCTGGGGCATGACCGGCGATGCCGGGCCCAGCGCCGTTGTCAGGTATCACCAGAGAAGGCGGTACTGGTCCATTGATGCCGCGCTGTCTGGCCTGCTCTCTCGGCGGTGAAATCACCCGCTCCGCAGCCTCCGCACGATCCTGCTGCACCTTGCCGAGAGTGTCCAGCGACAGATCGACCTTGACCTGCATCTGCGTCATCCTCGTGGTCTGCTCATCCAGCTGTTGCTGCAGATCCGAGAACTGGGAGGTGAGAGTCTCCTGCTGCGTCTCGAAGCGCTTGTTGATTAGCTCCAAAATCCGCGCCTCCATCGCTTCCATGGATTCCACTACTTGCCGAACCGCGAGCGTAGGTTTCTTCGGAGCCGTGTCGACAACCTCCGCTCAGCCAATCAACCTCAGATCGGTATTACACCAGCGGAGCGAATCCACCAGCAACCTCTCGTCGGAATTACAATCAAAGCCGAGCGTGAAGCGAGGAAAAATCAACCTGCTCTGATACCAGATGTCATGAACCTACGGATCCATGGATTCGTCACCCGCATACACACAGAGAGTGAGAGGAGGAAGGGGATCGGGATCTGAGGAAGGAGGGGATTTGGAATTGCTTGCAGGAGAAGTTCATACAAATGATTCGATACCCTCTCGCTTCCTACCTCACGCCATTTAACACATACGACTCTGGCCACACCAAGGTCCAGACTTACACGGGCTCCAGCCCACACCGGTGCACAGCACCCACGGCCCAACACACTCAAACCCACACGTTCCCGCTCAACACGAGTCAGGGCTACTCATCAGTAGACGTAGCCGTGACAGATCCCTCCTCCTCTGCCGTTCTGAGTCCGCCTTCACTCCCCGAGAGCGATGGCGATGGCCACGACGCCCCAAACTGGGTCCTCCTCAACATCCTTGGCTATATGGGTGACTACGGCAACCCCTCCTTCGCCGAGAGCTACACGAGCACCGGCGAACGCATCAAAGTGTCCTTCTACACCGCCCGCCCGCCCAAAGTTTCCCACTTTTGTGTCCACTGCCCAGATCTTGGACCCGCCGGTTTTGTGGTGCCTCCCAAGGTTATCAGCGCTGATTCTGATCTCATCCTCTTCCAAGTTTCCGTGTGCCCCCAGGTCCCCGCTTCAATCCGCGTTACTGCGACTACTTCCTCTACAGAGCGCACCCTCCGAAGCCATCACTCTACCTTGTTCCGCACCCGTACCCAACCAACAGATTCAAAGATCAGGAGGTCGCCCTCCTCAGCTTGGGCAACGACGGCGAGTACGCCGTCGCCGCTCTAACAAGAAAGTACGAGGATATGACGCCTAACAAGGAGTTCAATCTCCACCTTTACCGCTCCTCCAAAGCTCTGGAGGGGTGGACCTCCAAGGTGGTGGCGGTGGCGGAGCCACTGAGGGACAAGGTGTGCCCTGTGGATTTTGCGCCCTATCATGATATAACGAAGGTGATCATACTCGGGCGCGGCACGGTCGGCTGGGTTGACCTCTGGCGCGGCATCCTCGTCTGCGATGTGCTCCAGGTGGATCCTGTGCTCCACGACCTACCACTGCCGCTGCCAGCGCGGTGTAACCGGAGATTCTACTACAAATGCAGCCTGTTAGTCATTCGGGACATCACCGTCAACCTACTTAAAGATTCCATCAAGTACATTGAGATCGCAAACCCACTGAAAAAGGTGATTAGCCCTGACCACCCTTCTGATTCCTCCGTTCGCCAAAAGCATCGCAGAGCGCCCAGTAGAGCCTGGAAGGCCACCACATGGAGCCGACCTGCCCGGATTGATTCATTGGAGGAATGGCATCGTGACTGCAGCTTCGATGTTGCTGACATCATTATTGACCCAATGCTTTCTGACCAGCTGCCTAGTCTGCGCAGTACGGACAACAGCCCCTCTGAGGCAACATTACCGGCACAACTCATTATTTTCCCCACCATGAGCATCGAAGATGATGTTTTCTACCTGGTTTATATAGCCAGCCGCGCGGGGTACGAGGATGCATGTGATGATTTCTATTGACATGAGGAAGAATACACTGAAAGGATTTGCCAAGCTTGCTACAGAAAAAGACTTCACTTTTCCGCGTATCTGCACCAGTGAAATCTCCAAATATCTTAGTAAGGACGAAGGTAATTTTGCTATACTAGAACCTGCATGCTCCGTGTTTCTGTTACTATCTGTATGAATGGTCTGCTTATCCTATATGTCGAGTCTTGATGAAATGAAACCCTATTCCTATGCATTGGTTCTTGCCAAACCTAGTTTCCTGATCAGTATAATGTCTTAAGTTTTCACAGCACCCTGATTGTTAGGACAACGGAGTTCACCAGGACTGAAATTTTAGACACTCCTGTAAATAAGGTTGCACATTGTTAATTTTGAAAGAGCTAATTGCTATGGCCTTATCATATAACTCTGTTGCGTAGGATACGAGTTTAGCTTATTATGGCTAGGCGTCCAAGGTTGTTTCCCTTTTTGTTTTTGCTTCAAGACAACTATAGAAGTTAGTGGACTTCATTCAGGTGTGTTAGCCTGATAACGATGATGTTGTGCAATAAGAGGGACTGCTGCGGTTCTATTCCGAATTGTGTTGTCTGAGTTTTTACACCAGGTGGTAACACAATTCTAAAAAGTAAATTATGTTCAATTGATATTTTGTTGCTTTTCTATGTTGAGCAGTCATTTTACTAATAGAGTGGTGGAACTGGTGTACAAATAAACTTAGAGGACTTCTAGATTTTCTTTAATGGTGGTTACAAAGGATCTCTGCAAGGCAGTTTCCAATGGACATGAATGGCAAAGTTTGCATTTTCATTATAACGGCTGAGGAAATGCATTCAAGTAAAGGTGTTTAAAATATACCCCTAGCCAGATGCAGCACAACATAGGGTATTTCAGTGCCATTTGGGAGAAGTTTCCGTTGGGGTTTAATAGTTCATGCACTCTTTTTAGATGCTGTCTTTGTATCAATGCAGTCAGCATACCGAAAATTTCACCTCTAATATACATGTAAGCATCTGAATTTTCCCATGATCAAATGTTATTTCTGGATTATGACATAAAAATATTTTCACCTCGTTATATATGTATATTCTGAGAAGGGCAGGCATGGCGCATTTCGAGCCTCTAAAAGCGGCAAAAAACAAACTGTAAGCGAGTTATTAAGGCCCGCGAGATAAGAGGTCTGCTAGAGATGCTCTAAGCATATGGATTTTGCCATGCTCAAATGTTATTTGTGGATTTGACATAACAGTATTATCACCTCGATATATATGTATATTCAGTAGCATCTAAATAGGTGAATAATTGTCAAATATGTATGTCGAACTTGTTGATTTCCAGAACAACAAATAAAAAGAACATACACATGGATAATATGTGATCAAAACAAACTTTTATAAGTATTTGGTCTGTAGTTTCCTTTTCTCTATCTGGATTCATTATGCTGTATATTGTGATTGCTGTTTTGTACTATGAAAGGACAAGATCAATCTTCATTTTTTGGATTGAAAAGAAAACCAGTGTTTCTCTAGGTCATTTTGTCAAATCCTGAGCTGTTTTATATGATACAGGCACAAGAGAAGCTTCAGAAACATATGCAGGAACTTGATCAGTAGAAAGAGGCGTGCTGGCAGCTGGTCAAGATGGGACAGGGAACGTACTGACACCTGCAATGGAGTCATTGGGCTCGGTGCATAGGACTTGAGTTGGTTGGCGTCCAGGTTGCTTGTATTTTGAATTTTTTTCGAGAGTATGCGATTGTGTACCGTAATTTTATAAAAGGCAGAAACAATATTTACAAGAATGATCCTCTACTAGAGTACGGACCAAGAACTCCAAAAGAAAAACTCTAGCTACTCTCCTGCAGCAGGGTCTCCTTCTCTCGCCTAGTTGGCATTAGCAAGTCGAGCTCCTCTCTGGTCATCAAGACTAGCCTACTAGCTGGGCTTTGTCGCTGCGGATTGTTGAAGCATCAATCATTTCTGTTCTTCCACAATGCATAGCATACGGTCGCTTGTATGCAGAGCATTTCTGACGTCAAGCAAAGAAACGAATGGGTGGATGAGGAATAGATAACCGGACCAACCGCTCGCGCTCACTTTGGAGTTTTTGTGAGTTAGAGTCGTTACTGAGAATATAGAAGGTACACTTAAATAGGCCTTGAGATAGAGTATTTATATCAAAAAGAAATGAAAATATGTCATATCGTTTCAATTTAATTTATTTGTGTTGGTTATTCTAACCACTAGATGACCCATTGCGCAACTGTGCAACTACCGGAGCAACAAAATACTGTATTGTTGCCATAAGCTCTCTTTGTTTTGCTACCACCACTTGATTGAAATTAAGCCGGTTTTGGGCAGGTAATTATCTGTCATTTTCAGTTTGATATGGCACGTCTCATCTTAAAAACAGATGGCACCACCAAGTTTTCAGTTTTCAGGTATTGTAGTATGTGTTTTTTTTTTTGACGCACATTACAGTAGGGATAGTCCCTGTGCCATTTTTCATTATATAATCAAAAGGCAGAACAGGGGGTTATTTACAATGGAGAAAGAGAAAAAAATGGAAAAATTACAAGCTGCATTCCCTCGTTTAGTAGCATAGAGGTATGTGGTATTTGATGTTTTTTATCGATTAGAAAATAGAGTGGAAGAAATAACTCAAGCAACTAATTTTCTCCATATGTAGCCTGGAAATGTTGAAGCTGTTTAGATGAAACATCAATTAAAAATGTACTTTAAACCGGTGAAAAGACACAACAGAAACAAATTACTGAATAATATTTGATTTAGGGTAAACCCCTTTTGACCAAATCCTCGAGTGATCATTTTGATCGAAACCACTCCTTAGAGCCTTTGAAGCACCTTTTCAACCAATTCAAATTTGATTCCAGACCAACCTATTACCACACATGGCAATTCCCAAACCCAAATACATTGATTCTTTTTGCATATTGGATCATGTGTTTAACTTGGACCACTAACCTAGTTGTGTTTGTTGTTGTTCATCTTTGATGCTGTGTTTGTATTATTTGATTGTTTTATTGTTGTTTTCTTTTATTGTATAGATTTAACGGAGAGCATCGTCCTACTTTGAAAAGAGTGTATGAGAAACGACAACTTTCAAAGGCATGTGATACTCCAACATAAATGTCCTATTATTTTCTTATTGCATTTTAGTGATTTCAGTAGTATGCATGATAGGTGTACTACTATATATTGCTATGCAGACCTGTTTATTGTAGCATCCCTATTCATGTTGGTCTAGGAACCCATTTAACTTGGTAGATTGCTAGAAATGCAATGCTGAAAGTTATATTGTAGTATGAAAGGATAAAAACTCTACTAAGTTAATTAACTACCTGGGTGGATTTCGTATTGCTTTGGTTGTTTACTGTTGAGTGGCTACTTGGGACTATTTCCATGGTGTTTTTCACCCAAGATTGGCTACTTGCGGATGGCCACCCAGGATCAAAGAGATTCGATGTCACTCTACATTTAGATTGCTTCCAGTGTAACCACTTGACATTATGGGCTCTGTCTTGACTAAGTAAGTTTTAGGATCTTGATTCCAGCAGTTCTCAGCGGATGAACGTCTTGTATGGGTCTGCCCAGAGGAACGGGGGACTGTTTCTAAAAGGTCTTGTCTCAATCTTCTCCTTTCCTTTTCATTACATGAGGGTTATGGATAGAATGGGTTGATTGAGTCTTGTGGGGAAAGTGCACCAACTCTGCAGAGCAGCAAAACTAAGATTTTAGCCATGTCCCCGGTTACGAACAATTCTGAGCAGCTGGACAAGGATGTCGATGGAGAATCTCATTCAAATTTCTATAATAAAATTTTAATGCGTGAACAAGGATAGAAGGGACACTGGATATAAATCAGGAATTTCCTCATTGTTGGCAATGGAATTTAAACCAGGAATTGCCTCATTGTTGGCACTGGAATATATGCCAGGAATTGTCTCATAAGTTGTTGGAAAAGAAAAAAGATTTTTAGAAATATAGTACAAAATTGGCTTTATGCAACTAGCCATGAAATCCACCAGCAAAAATATGCATGTAGGTACTAGAAGTTGCCTTTATGAGACCACAAGTGTCAATTGCGAGTACAATTCTAATTGTACTGACCAATTTTTGGCTGTAACCTACGTGTTGCAGGATGTTCTGCGAAGATTAAGGAACGTTAGAGGTTTCGAGTCTGCAACCAACATGTATTCTCGTGGCACATAAAGATGATGAGGCTCCATGCTATTTATGTTTTCCGCCTGCTGAACTTTGTATTATGCTAGCCTTCGGCTATGCAATTTGTAAAGAACTACTTTTTTTGGATCTTCGATGTAATAGATATTTGATGCATTTGCATGATATTACATCTTGAATTGTGGTGCTAGCTATTCGATCTAGGAACTAGTACAAAACATAGGGATCTTGGCCATTTTTAAAAGGCAAGGTCGCTACACCTGCGGCCCAAGGCCGCCCCTGCTCCTTGGCTACCTCCTCCGGCCCATTTTTTTGGCTCCTTCGCTTATTTCTGAAGAAAATAAATTTCTGAATTTGCTGTAATTTTTTGGGCGTCCGGAATCAGGGTATCTTGACAGGTGCTTTTTCTAGCTGAATCCTGACTCCGACGATTAAATCCCGGAAACTAAAAAACCAGAAAAATAAGATAAAATAACATAAGTAAAGTGTTCTAATATGAAATATATCAGTAAGAACAAATTATGATATAAAATAGTGATACAAAATGGACGTATCAGTCTAACAGTGGGAATCATTATGAGCATCCATGTATCCGCTATTGATTATTGATCAGAGAGAGTCGTGAGTCATGTCTACTTGTTATCGAAACTGTAGGATCACACGCTTAAGTCCTGTATAGTCATTAGTGCATATTAGATGGTTTGGAGTATGGAGAGAGTGTCACTAGAATAGTTCCAAAGTGAAAGGACACGGATGTCGCCTAGAGGGAAGTGAATAGGCGATTAAAATTATTACGGTTTAGGCTTGAATAAATGCAGAATAAAACTAGTGTTTAATTTAACAAGCACAGAACCTAAACAAGCTAGGTTTACCTATGTGCACCGACAATTTATACTAAGCAAGATAATCAACTATGTGATAGCAAAGTATATAACTTCAAGCTCGAATGCTATCACAAAGATAATTGCATAAATACAGATCTCGGGTATAGAAATAACAAAGTCAGGCGGAGACGATGATTTATCCCAAAGTTTACTTTCCAATGGAAGCTAATCTCCGTTTGGAGCGGTGCAAAGTCACAAAGTGATCCCCGAATAGCCGTCAAATGGCACACCGTATCTCCTTCGTGCCCCCACCAATGTGGAGTGCCACGAGCCACTATGGGACACTTGAGGGTGGTCACCGAACCCGTACAAGGTCGGGGCAATCTCCACAACTTGATTGGAGGCTCCCAACAAATCCCGCGAGCCATCAAAACTCCAAGATGAACAAGGTTGAGTCACACTCCACAACCTAATTGGAGGCTTCCAACAAATCCCGCGAGCCACCAAAACTCCAAGATGAACAACGACCGTCTAGGGCACTTCAAGTACCCAAGAGGAACAAGCTCTAAGGCACTCCAAGTACCCAAGAGTAATAAGCTTCTCAACTTCAACTTCCACGAATTACCGTGGAGAACTCAAACCGATGCAACCGATGCAATGGCAAAAACACAAGAAGTGCTCAATTCCTTCATTCTCAAATCCCACCAAAGCAACTAATGTTGTGGAGGAAGAGGGAGAAGAAGAACAATGGAGGAGAACACCAAATAACTCCAAGATCTAGATCCAAATGTTTCCCCTCACTTAGAGGAGAGATGGATTGGTGGGAATGTGGATCTAGATCTCCTCTCTCTTTTCCCTTCAAATAGGAGCAAGAATCATGGAGGAATAGAGAGGGACAAGCTCTAAGAAGGTCAACAATAGGGTCCAAAAACGAGCTAGAAGAGTTGGGGAACTTTGGGGAAGAAGCCCCTTTTTATAGGTCAAAAGGAAATCATCCCATTAGGCAGTTTTCGTGCCCGTCTAGAATAGATTCGGAATATTCCGGATCAGTTCCGGACTCCCGGAATGTTCCGGGTTCATTCCGAAACACTAACAGAGAGGAAATCGGGTTCACCTCGGAATTCGTCCGGTAGATCCGGAAAATTCCGAATATCCGGAATAGATCCGGAATTTTCCGAGTCACTCGGAATGTCTGAAATACACATACAAAATACGCGATATCTTTTGCATCCGCACTCCGTTTTCGATGATCTTGGGCTCGTTGGAATCGCCATGACGAGCTCTACAAGATTACGCAAAGAATCATCAAAGTAAAGCAAGATAAGGTAAAACCAAATGGGGAAGGTTAGACCTCTCTCTAAAAGAATAGCCGGTAAACCTCCAAAATAAAAAACGCAATAATGTTTTATACGAAATCCGTTTTTGATTCACTTGAGCTTGTATTTAAGATCATGACAATATCTGAAACCTCACATAGAGAAAAGCCAAATAAGAACAAGCAGTGGAGATTTTGGTATGGGTAAAGGTGTGAACCTTTCCTCACAGGTGAACCGGAAAATCTCCACAACCGAAAACGCTATAGTATATGCAACCAAATCTCATTTTTGAAGGATTTATGCTTGTCATGAAGATCACGACAAGCATCAAGACCTCACCACAATAAGAGTAAAATAATAACCAAGAAAGGATGATGCCAATGATGCAAAGGTTTGAGCTTTCTATGACCGATACGCTAAAGTTTGCTTAAGAGCCCCTCTTGATAGTACGGTTACCTATCCTAAAACCCGGTATCCCAAGTAGCACCATGAGACCGGTAAAATAGAAACCCTATCAAGATCATACCTCTGCCTTGCGCATTCCACTTGAGCTAGATGATGAAGATCTTGATCTCCTTGAGTGGGCGAAAGTGAATGGTTGCCCCCATGCATGGTTTTGGTAATTAATGACAATCTCTATGGACTAATATTTGCATTGAGCTATATTTGTAGGTGTCCATTAGCTTGCTTGTCTCCATTTGTTAGAGTCAAGGTCTTGCTTGTTCTCCATGTGTTGGAGTCGAGGTTAAGGGAAGAAGATCATTTGTTGATCAAGACCAAGGTGTTCGTCATCAAGATAAAGGCCAAGTGAAGATATGCCGAAGTGGTGCTTCTCCCATCCTGGTATTGGTGTATGGGGGAGCCACATGTGAATCTTCACCAAGCGAAGCGCAATCAAGAATATGGTTCGTCTTGAGGAGATGAAGATCGTCTCCATCGACCTCAAGTGGATTAATGCGCAAGGCAAAGGTATGATCTTGATAGGGTTTCTTTTTTACCGGTCTCATGATGTTTAGTGAGAGACCGGATTATAGGATAGATAACCGTACTATCAAGAGGGGCTCTCGACCGAGTAACTTGATCGTATCGTTCGTGGAGAGCTCAACCCTTTGCATCCTTGCATCCTTGAAATCATCTTCATTGGTTCTTATTTGACTCTTATCGTGGTGTGGTCTTGGTGCTTGTCGTGCGTGTTATGACAAGGCTAAGATCACCAAAAACGGTTTGCATATGCGTCTTCATTTTGCATCTTCGGTATTGGAGATTTTGCCGGTTCATCCTTTTGGAAGGTTTCACCTTTCCAACCCTTTACAAAATCTCCTTTGCTAGTTTGCCATTTTCAAAGGTTGCTTTTGTCGTCCTCTTTCCAACAAAATTAGTTTTGCTTCATTCGGACTTCAATTGCAAAAGAAACGGTTTTTCGGTTTGCGAAAAAGAGCTTTTAAACTTTCCCCATTTGGTTTTACAATATTTTGTTGGACTATGATGTTTCTTTGCATAATCTTGTTGTGCTCATTGTGATGATTCCAACGAGTCCAAGATTATCGAAAACGGAGTTCATTTGCAAAAGTTATGGGGCTTTGGATTTGCTATTTGGATCTGGCCCGGAGTGTGTCCGGAATCTCCGGCCTGGCCGGAGTCTCCGGCCCTCTGGACCGGAATCTCCGGTCTCCTGTTTTTTCGCTGCCGAATGGATTTGTGTGGTGCGCTTCAGGACTAGGGTCAGGAGGTACCCCGGAGATGGACCGAAATCTCCGGCCCACCAGAGTCTCCGGCCCAAGGGACCCGGAATCTCTGGCCCCAGGTTTTCTCAGCTCATTTGCGTCTTTGTGGTGCGGTACTAGATAGGGGTCCGGAACACCCCCGGAGAGGGTCCGGAGTCTCCGGCCAGGCCGGAGTCTCCGCCCCTCTGGACCGGAATATCCGGCCCACCCCGATGATCCGTAGTGCCCAGAGCCTGGCCGGAATGTCCGGCCCAGGCCAGAGTCTTCGGCCCACTTACACCGGAGTCTCCAGCCTGAGAAGGCTGTAACGGCTAGTTTTTGGGGGAGGCTATAAAAAGCCTCCTCCCTCCCCAAAACCTTGCTGCTGGTTCTTGCTCACTTGTTTTCCTCTCTCCTACATTGTTGCTAACCTTGTGAGCTTGATTCCTCTCAATCCCTCCAATGATTCTTGCCCAAACTTAGGGATTCAAGAGAGGAGATCTAGATCTACCTTTCCACCAATCAAAATCTCCTCTAAGTGAGGGGCACCTAGTGGATCTAGATTTTGGGGTTGCTTTGTGTTCATCCCCTTTGTTCTTCCTCTCTTATTCCCCCAAAGCATTTGTTGCTTGGTTGGAATTTGAGAGTGAAGGATTTTGACCACTTTGTGTGTTCTTGCCTCTTGCATTTGTTGCATCGGGTTGCTCTCCCTACGGTGATACGTGAGGATCGACGTTGAGAAGCTTGTTACTCTTGGGTGCATTGTGTTCCCAAGAGCTTTGTGCCTCTTGGGTGCATCGTGTACCCTAGACGGTGGTGGTGCCGTGAAGACTTCGACTTGTGAAGCTTCGGCAAGGTTTGGGAGCCCCCAATTGAGTTGTGGGTGTGTGCCCCAAGAAGAGTTGTAAAGGGCTCCGGAATCCGCCTCGAAGGATTCCGATAGTGGAAGGTGAACCAAACCCTTGGGTGCGGTTCATCGGAGAATAGGGTGAGGCCTTTGTGGCATCTTGAGTAGGCCTCTTGTGGCGAGCTCACACCCCTCCAACGAGACGTACTCCCTTAACAAGGAGGAACTCGGGAATACATCCTCGTCTCCGTGTGCCTCGGTTATTTCTATACCCGAGCTTTTACTTATGCACTTTACATTGTGATAGCCTTCGTGCTTGAAGTTCATATCTTGCTATCACCTTGTTGCTTGAATTGCTTAGCATAAGTTGTTGGTGCACATAGGTGAACCTAGAATATTAGGTTGTTGGCTTGTTAATTTAAACACATAGTTTTATTCCGCATTTATCAAGCCCCTAATTAGAAAAAGTGTTAATCGCCTATTCACCCCCCTCTAGGCGACATCTCGGGCATAGCTTGTTCTTTCAGTGGGCATACCTTTCCTGATTGCGCTTCGCTCGGTGAAGACTTGTATATTGCTCCCCCATACGCCAGTATGGGAGAGACTCTCTTAAGTTCATCTTCACTTGACCATTATATCCAAATAGGTGTCAAGCTCCAAGCATGTGATCTCTTCAAGATGCTCATCGTGGACTTGCACTTCTCTCTTCATAAAGATGATGTCTTGAAGGTAAACATGAATGTTCACTCAATCTTAATCTTCAAGACATGCTTGCAATATGCTCAACACCATCATGATCATTCTTCGGATAACACCTTGAACATCTTGGTCATCACTTAATCTTCTACTTTCCATCTTGAAACCAACACATGGTCTTCTAGCATTGCCTATGGACAAGTCTACAAACACAATTCAATGCAACCATTAGTCCATTGGAATTGTCATTAATTGCCAAAACCACACATGGGGGCGCCATGCTCTTTCACAAAGTAATCAGAATCATTCAGGGAGAAGATCGGATTTTTCTGGGGTATCGAGTTTGGTCCGGAACTCCTAGAAAGGGGTCTCAAAATTTCTGAAATGCCCGGAAATGGTTCGAGGGGATCTATGGGCTACACCCGGTGGGTTAGACCCATGTGGGGGTAGGAACATGGGCCCAAAGGCCCACCCAAAGGGTCGGCCTCCTCTTTGCATGCCCCCAAGGCAGCGAGGGGGTGGGGGCAGCAGCGGCCACCAAGGGGACGACGACTAGTGTTAGGGTTCTGCCCTGCCCTAGGTCGGTCTGCCCACTTGGCCCATGGGGGACGACGACGCATGGGGAGGAGGCAACCCCTCCTCCAAGGCGCCCCTCACCCTTCCCCTATATAAAGAGAGGACCCCTCCTCCCCTTTGACAAACAATTGACATGGGTTTTGAGGTGTCCTCCTCCAATATCTATTCCTGGAGTTGACATACATGTGCGAATTCTCGACGAGATCACACTGTTGATCCTTGCTCGGTTGGATCCAGAAGCCTGGATGCGGGGATTCAACGACATTCTCACCTTTAGGCATAGCCGTGAGAATCTTCAACAGGCTGCACCGATATCTATACCGACACATCCTTCCACTACATTGTGTTGGTATGATAACAAGATATATTCTCTCATTTGTATCTTCATAGATAGATCTTGTTTGTTATGTGTAAGACAAAATTTCAATTCCTGCACTTAACCCTGTGGACCTAGCGTAAGGCTAAGCTGTATGGTTGTATGCCATTGCATTGTATTAAACCCGGTGAACCTCTGGGCTTTTAAAACTCAAAGTCGGGTAATAAAATTTCTTTTATCTAAGAAAATGTATAGATACAGAGATATATGTATGCAGTATGCTTTTAGGTATAAGTTTTTGAATAGAAAAAACCATGCCAGGCTGAAGAAGGTGCTGGAGCAAGACACAGACGCCGATAATTTAAGAATATAAGCAGCAAGACTCATCAACAATTCTTTTACACCATACAAGCTAAATGAAGAGGAAATTAAACAATTCAGTCGTCTTGTTCTTCTGTGAAGTCCGGCTCCATGGGCTTCTTAAGCGGCTTGCCGTCGATACTGTGGCGACGGCACCTCACGCGCCCTCCCGTCCGCCCGTCGCCAGCCTCGGACATCCTCTGCTCCATGGACGCTTGGCGACGCTTGTGGCGGCGCCATGCGGCCTGGATGAAGCACGCCGCCCACGTCCGCCACTGGTGCGAGTAGAACCGGAACCTGTGCCGGATCCGCGCGCTGTGCAGGCGGCGGAACTGCGACGCCACGAACCTGAGGTCCTCGGCGACGAGCGCGAACGCCTCGACCTCGGACACGGCCCGCACGGTGCGCGTGGACCGCGGCAGGTACTCCGACGGCCGCGGGTCCAGCGCCCACGTCAGGAGCTCCTCCCCGCAGAACTCCCCCGCCCCGATGCGGCACGAGTTGAAGAACCCGGACCTCCCGCCCTGCGTCGTGTACGAGTCGAGGTACCCCCGGATGATGAAGAGCATGGAGTCGACGGGGTCCAGCTCGCGCACCAGCCGCGTGCCCCTCGTGTACAGCGCCGGCCGGAGGCGCTCGCAGATGGCCTCCAGCGTCCGCTCGTCCATCTCGTCGAAGAGCGGCACTCGCCGGACGAGGTCGAGGCAGAGGTGGCGCTTGATGTCACGGCGGATGTCCATCGGGAGGTCCTTGAGCAGGGCCTCCTCGTCGACGCCCCGGGTTGCCACCCATTTGTACTGCTGGTACCACCTCACGCACTGCTTCAGCGACTGGGGTATCTGCCGGTGGTGCATCCAGCGCTCCATGTCTGTCCGCTTCGTCCGCCACTCCTCCAGCCGGATCATCGTCGCTTGGAGGTAAGACTAAGTGCAAATTAAGGCAGGGCTACATGTGTCAGTAGTTGTTGTACAATCTTGTTTTTTTTTCTCTGCACTGCATGCACGATTGATTGAGCAGAAGGAACGAGTTCTTACCTGCATATTGCCAATGAGCAGGGCAAACAAGACCAGCCCAAGAATGCCAATGACGATTGCAAAGCTTATCTCTCCGATGAACAAGCTCGTCGCCAGATTCTGTCCTAAGCAACTGAAACGATTGTTTTCTTTTGCATTAGTTAGTTACTAATTGAGCAAGAATTCACATGCGTAGATTCATATAGTTTCTAACCTCAGGTTCTTTAGTCCCCACCAGAAGCAGTAGAAGCACTTCTGAGTGAACGCCGACGTCGTCAGCTTATAATCGAACGCTTCTGCGTAGATCCCAAACTGGTAGAAGCTATTGCTCGGGGTGCACAAGCTTGTTATGTTGCTCAGCTCGTACCAGATCGTCCTGTTGCTGCTGACAGTATTGCAGTCGAAGAACTCGGTCTGACACATGGGGCCCTCCAGATGGCACGCCTCTCTCCAGCACGCTTCCTGCCTCTGCACCGAGAAGAGATACCACAATGCTCCCAGCACCTGCACATCCAATAATCCCATGAATGTTTAGTTAGAATTACGCATACTGGAAGAAATGGATCGAATTGGAGAAACCCAGTGGCGCACGTGGCTTGCGAGCATGTAGAGTATGAGGTTGTATGCGGCACTGGCCCATGCGTTCTCCGTCATGGTTCCGGTCGCCATGACGATCTGGCTCGTGAGTGGGAAGATCTGGAAAAGCCGGGGGAGGTACTGGAAGATGATGCTGAAGCGAAGGATGTCCTTCCGGTTTGCTGTTGCAGATTCCTTCATCTTAGGCACAATAACCCAGATAACAAACTGTGGATGGCCAAAAACACACATAGTTCAGAACATTTTGCAGAAGTTGTTTCAGTTGTGCCGCATCATCTGATCGACGTTACCTGTGGCAGAGGCAGCGCGGTGATGAGATCGAACCAGAAGGTACCTGACAGGTACCTCCTGGCAATCTTGTACGGCTGAATCTCAAGCTCCCCTCTCCCAAACACCCGGGAGGACGGCGCGATGAAGGCCGTCCTGAAGCGGAGGAAGATGTGGACTGTGTAGAACACGTCCAGGAGCGTCCGGATCATGGAGAGCGTGAGTGCCAGCGAGTACTTGAACTCGATGCACATGTTCTGCTGCGTGCCTGTGAGGTACAGGAACAAGGGGTCGACGAAGAGCGAGAGCAGGCACGCCGTGAGGAAGATCTTGTTCCACAGGTGGATCACCCGGCCCCGGGGGTCGAAGAGCAGTTGGTTGCCCGCCTGCATCAGCGATTCTAGCTCCTCCGAGAACGCACGCGACAGCACCCTGTTCTTGAGGGTTCGGCACGGCCTCTCCGGGTAGCCCCGGGAGCCCAGCTTGCATTTCTTTGGCTCCTGAGGTAATTTGCCTTGCTTTCTGCTTGTGGATGGGCTCTCCAAGGAGCTTGCTTTCAAGTGCTGGACCTCGAGATCGTTCTCAAACCTGCAGGAACACAGCAATGCAGATAAGAGATGAGAAAATAGTTTATAGCATACTTTACTAAACTATGATATTAGACATGCCTGAAATTAATACTGATACTATATGCAGTTAGCGGTCTGAAATATATGATCAGCAATCTGGAAGTAAGAGATTCTAGTTTGTACTGGTGACACCTAATACGTAAATCCTTGATAAAATGAAATGTTAAACCAACAATTTTACCCTGATAAGCAAGTAGGTGATTCTGGTCGAGAGGAAGCTAACCTGACGTCTCGTGAGCCACAGCAGGCCATGCGGCTGTTTAGCAGGTTCTGGTCAAAACTATCACATATACATGGCTGCCAACTTATAAGCAATGAGTACTGGTATATTGATGTGCAAACAGGCACACCACAGGAATGTCTTCTTCGGCCAAAGGGGAAGAAAGTTACGGCAACACTGGGCTGAGGCACGGGAACTGATAGAAAGGCTATCGACAACTAATTTTACAGGTATCTTGTGATTTTGTCCTTAAAGGCAGATCGACCAAAGGAAACTTCTGTTGACATTGTTCATTAGGACAGGCAAACACCGACAACATGTGATCAGGTTACCAACATGCATGTGACGATTTCTTTAATGTTTATGTTTGCTTTTCTACGATGTTAAAGAACAAAACCTAGAATACCTCAATCTCCAACCATTTGTGCATCTCTAATGATTATGTCTGAACGAAAAATTCGTAGCATTTGTCAACGGGAGACGGAATATAATATGATCATTTGTTTCGAGGTAATTAAGCTAATAAGCCAACTTGAAACGAGTAATCAGTGAATGTTTTCCCATATTTTGCTTTTCTAGGGGGTGTGCTGAATCATGTGACGCACATGTTAATAGTTATTACGCACTAGCAAGTGGGATGTAGATAGAAATGTGACGATGACTTTGTTCTCGAGTTGAAAAATGCACAGAGCTAAATTACGTTCCTTCCTATTCCGTTCATGTGTAGATCTAAAGATTTTATATACACCATTCAGTACACCTGTAAGTATAACCTGATGAAGAACGTAAGGTGATACAACCTCTATTCTATATTATAAGCCGTTTTGGCTAACTAAATTAGTTTGCCAAAACGGCTTATAATATGGAACGGAGGGAGTACATTTGTAAATCGGTACTCCTATGCCCTCCCTTACGTGGGGCTCGTTAGGTTTAAACATAGACCAAAGTAGATTGTATTGGATTTCAAGTTTTGGGGGAACGATCATACCTTCTTGGAGGCAATCGGTACGTGTTTATATAGGGTAGGAAAAAGCCCCTACCGTAGCAATACAGAGGGGTATAACCATGAGTTGGTGTACTATACCATACTCAGTATTATACGGTACAAGAAGTTCAACAGCCCCCCTTAATCTAAACTTTTAGATTACGCTTAAACTCACTTAGCTCTCTAACAGGAAGAGCTTTAGGGAAACCATCAGCTACTTGGTCTTTGCTAGAAATAAACTTGATTTCTAAGTTTTTACTTGCTACTCTTTCACGAACAAAGTGATAATCAATCTCGATGTGTTTTTTTTCCGAAATGGGGGAAGAAGCCCCAGCCTCTGCATCGATCGATGCATGAAGCCTTTATTAATTTTATTAAGATCAAGTTCTTACAAAAGAATACATCATGGGTCACACAAGGTCGATATATAGATCAACCATCTAAAAAAGGAGGACAACATGGCGTGACACTGCATCAGCATGCTATCCTAAGATCAAAACGCCAGTTACACCGGTTGTATAAATCCCGTGAAACCCATTCCAGCCGGTTGCACCCAATATCCAAAGCCTGTCGCTGGTCCATTGGATGTTGTCCATTGGTTGCAGGTAAGACCACATAAGGATCCAGTGAGTTGCCAATGGAATAACCTGCATAAAGGAAGTAGATTTTGCATTGTTAAAGATGTAATCATTAAGTATATTCCTGATGGCCCATAATAAAGCGCATACACCCACTCGGATTTGCACTTTATTTTTTTGTCAATGCCCCTTAACCAATTCCCAAATAAGTTATTTATATTGCTTCTGGATGAATATTAAAGGCCATAAAAATAATACGCCAAACCATTTTTGCTAAGGGACATGATATAAACAGGTGTTGAATCGTCTCGTCTTGATCACAAAACAACACTTTTTACAACCATTCCAGTTCCGCTTAGCTAAATTATCTTTAGTAAGAATCACATTACAATAAAGAAACCACATAAAAATCTTAATTTTTAGTGGCACCTTCATTTTCCAGATATATTTATGTGGGAAGGTATTATTATCACACATATAGTCTAGATATAAGGATTTTACCGTAAACTTTCCTGATGTGGTCAACCCCCACTTAAACACGTCATGGGCATTACATAATTGCACCTCCATTTACCGACTGACTAAGTGTAACCATCTATTCCACCTATTGCCAGTTAAAACACGGCTAAAACTAACATTAAGCGGCGGAGCTTGTGACATGACTGAAGCCACCGAGACCTCTTTTCTTTGGGTAATGTTATATAAGGATGGATATTGGCTAGACAGTGTCCCCGAGCCAAGTATCCTCCCAAAACACGGATACTTTCTCCGTTTCCCACCACAAAAGAACCTCGGGAAAAAATATTCTTTTACTTTCATGAGGCCCTTCCAAAATAGTGAATCTGTTGGGCGGACTTTAACCTGAGTTAGAGATTTAGATTGTAAATATTTGTTGTGGATGAGTTCATGCCAAACTCCATCCTCCGAAAAGACATTTATTTTTAAGTTCTAAAACCTCTTACAGAAAAGACATTTATTTTTAAGTTCTAAAACCTCTATCCCGAGCCCCCCTTGATCTTTAGGTCGACAGATAATGTTCCATTTGGAAAGTCTATACTTCCTCTTATGGCCATCACTCTGCCAAAAAATCTGGATCAAAACATATTCATTCTTTTACGTACCCCTTTGGGCTCTTCAAAAAACGAGAGCATGAACATGGGTAAACTTGTGACAACCGAATTTATCAAAATAAGACGATCCCCATACGATAAAAGTTTCCCAGCCCAGCTAGCAAGCTTCCTCTCAAACCGGTCCTCGGCAGGTTTCCACTCCCCATTTTTTAATTTTCTAAAGTGGATAGGTATTCCCAAGTATCTAAATGGAAATGATCCAGATTCACAACAAAACAAATTTATGTATTGTTCTTCTATCTCTTTTGCTTTTCCAAAGCAAAATAGTTCGCTCTTATGAAAGTTTATTTTCAGCCCTGATAGCGGTTAAAAAATGCATAGGATAAGCTTCATATTGAGGGCCTTTTCAATGTCGTGACTCAGAAAATAATGGTGTCATCGGCATACTGTAATATTGATACACCGCCATCTACAAGGTGGGGTATAAGTCCATCTACCTGTCCATCTTCCTTCGCCCTCGCGATTAAAATTGCTAACATGTCGGTGACAATATTGAACAATATAGGAGACAAAGGATCTCCCTATCTTAAACCCTTGAGTGTTTGAAAGCAATGACCTAAATCATCGTTAACCTTCACTCCTACACTACCACGACTAACAAAATGTTGAATCCACAGACACCACTTAGGATCAAACCCCCTCATGCGCAATACCTGTTGTAAAAAGGGCCATTTTACGTTGTCGTATGCTTTTTTAAAATCAATTTTGAACAAAACACCATTCATTTTCTTCCTATGAAGTACATGGATAGTCTCATGAAGAATCAATACCCACTCAAGGATATGTCTCCTAGGCATGCAGGCCGTCTGAGTTGGTTGAATAACTTTTTGGGCTACTTCCGTTATTCGATTAGTTCCAACTTTGGTGAAAAATTTGAAGATTACGTTAAGCAAATAGATAGGACGGTACTGCTGAATCTGAGCAGCATTTTCCTTCTTGGGGAGCAGAATGATTGTTCCATAATTTAAATGAAACAAAGGCAACTCGCCTCTTTGAAAGCTTTCAAATAACCTCATCAAATCCTTCTTAATAACGTCCCAAAACTATTGATAGAATTCAGCTGGAAACCCATCAGGTCCCGGTGCTTTATTCGTTTCCATTTGCAAGATTGCCTCATGCACCTCTTTTTAGTAAAATCGGCTACAAGAATTGCATTTTCCCCTTCAGAAATTTGTGCGATATTTGACTGTTTGGCTTCCACTAAGGAAAAATTGTTTTCGGGCGATGCTCCAAACAATCTTTTATAGAAATCCGTGATATAATTGTTAATATTTTCGTGTCATGTTATAATTCCCTCATTTTGTTCAAGCTGAAATATTTTTTTCCTTCTATGCTTGTCGTTGTCTATTAAGTGAAAGTATTTAGTATTGTTATCCCTTCCTGAATATGTTTGACCTTCTCTCTTTGGGCCCATTTGGACCATTCATCACGTCTCATAGACACCACTTTATCAGTGGCCTCTCTCATAGCCTCCCGCTCTGATACACTTAGAGGTATAGTCTCCGCCTTGACGTCTAAACTGTCAATTATGAGAAGCAACCGAGCTTTCTCCTTTTTATAAGCACTACTTTGATTCTTGGCCCAACCCCTCAAAAGAACGAAGATGGCAGATCTTGTTTTGCCATACTTTCATCGGAGTACTACCATACAGACTCCCATTCAGTAGCTACCATTTCAAAAAACCTGCTTGCCGTAGCCAAGACAATTCAAAAGAAAAGTGTGCTTTATTTCCCAGGTGAGCTTGTTCTCCTGATTCTAAAAGCAAGGGAGCATGATCTGACCCCGCTCTTGTTAAAGCCTGCACACTTACTAAAGGAAATTTTTGTTCCCAAGATACACTTGCCAGAACCCTATCCAACTTCTCATAAGTAGGAATTGTTCCACGACTTGCCCAGGTAAACTGTCTACCTGTAAGATCGATCTCGCGGAGGTCTAGGGTCTCAATTATTGCATTAAAGATAAAGGGCCAACGTGCATTGAAATTATCATTATTTTCTCGCGTTGTCGTCGAATAATTTTAAAACCACCGCCTACCAACAACGGCAGAATCTCGTTCTCACATATACGTACTAACTCCGATAAGAACTCCCCCTTTTGGGCGTCTTGGGCAGCACCATAAACAACTACAAGAGACCATTCAAAATTATCAAATTTGGATAAGAGATGAAACTTAACACCTCTCTCACCCAGCTGTACATTATTAATGTCAATGGTCTGAGAATTAAAACCGACAAGGATGCCGCCCGACCTCCCTTGAGGTGGTATACAACACCAAGCATAGTCCAAATCACCCGCAAGATTATTTAAAAAGGGTGTTGAAAAATTATATCTGCCTGTTTCGATGACTGCGAAAAAAATCCAGTTTGTGTTCGGCAATAGTCTCAAACACTACCGAATGCTTTGCCGTGTTTCTAAAACCCCCACTATTCCAAAAGCATCCTTTCATTGTTTTTTAGTTCAGTTTCGAGCATGTGTTTTGTTTTCAGCTTTAGTGCTTGAACGAGAAACTGCAGCTTGTTTGGGAGAACTCCATGAAACTAAAATTGGTCCAATAAAGATTGCAAAACCTCCAGTGGATCGTCTGTCCTCAAGACATCCAGTCCAATCTGCATCTGAAAAGGCACTCAGAAGAGTGTGAGACAAACATGTGAATGTTAGACCAAGTTGAAGAGTATCCTTGACATATCTAAGTATTCTCTTTGCAGCTGTCCAATGTGTTGTTGTTGGTGCATGAAGATATTGACAGACTTTATTGACTGAAAAAGACAAGTCTGTGCGGGTGAGAGTTAAATACTGGAGACCACCAACAATGCTCCTGTACTGTCTATTGTCTTCAAGGCCAAGAGGCGTTCCTTCATGAAGGGACAGTTTCTCATTGGAAGACAATGTTGTAGGGGCCGACTTACAGTTTACCATGCCAACTCTGGCTAACAAAGCCATTGCATATTTTCTTGTGTCAAAATCAATCCATCTTTGATTTGCTTAACCTCGATACCCAAGAAGAATGCAAGTCACCATGATCTTTGATAGCAAAGTGTTTATTAAGATCTTGAAGCAGAACAGACGTGGCCTCATTTGAAGAGCTTGCAACTATAATGTCATCAACATAAATTAAGACAAATATAGTAATACCTGACTTTTGATAAAGAAATAGAGAAGTGTCAGCCTTTGATGATGTGAAACCAAGATCATGCAATTTTGAGCTAAGCCGAGAATACCAGGCCCTTGGAGCTTGTTTTAAACCATAGAGAGCCTTGTCAAGCCTACAATAATAATGTAGAGCATTAGGATCTTCAAAACTCGGGGGTTGTTTCATATACACCTCCTCTTCCAGAACACCATGTAAGAACGCGTTCTTGACATCTAGCTGTCGTTAATTCCATCCTCGAGATACTGAGATTGCTAGAACAATCCGAATGGTAGCAGCTTTAACAACATGACTAAAAATATCCTCATAATCTATACCATATCTTTGTTTAAAACCTTTCAACTAACCGTGCTTTATACCTGTCAACTATGCCAGCTGCATTCTTCTTAATACAATAGACCCACTTATAGTCAATCAGATTTTTGTTTGCACTTGGTGGAACAAGATGCCAGGTTTTATTTTGGAGAAGTGCATCATACCCTTCTTCCATCGCCTTTCTCCACTTGGAATCATTCAGTGCCTCAGATAAAGAACATGGTTCACCTGTGGATGTTAGCATGCCATATCTAATAGAATTTTCATCCTTATGAATTTTAACTTGTCTACCATAAGTAATGGTGTCATCTTTATATTCTTTCGGTTTTCGAATACCTCTATGTAGACGTGTGCGAGGTGCAAATGTAAGTTTAACTGCAGGAACAGATACCGCAGAAGATCCTGATTTTGCAGCACCATCAGAGTCAGCAGCCGACTCGGCCACACCAGGAGATGATGTAGCAGATCCTTGAGGGCTGGGCGGCGAACCAGGGGGCAACACGTCAGCGCTGTCGCAGCCCCCTTCGCTGGCACTTTCGGCACCCATGTGCGGGGGCGGGGACGGGGACCGCTCGGGGGTCCCGTCCGAGGAGGATGGCACAGAATCGCCATTGGGATCCTCATACGAAGCATCTTCAGGATCAAGACTTACATGATCCGAGGCTGCTCCAGAATCAGCATCGGTGTCAGCGCCCATTTCATCTTCTTCTGAATTTTCATGAGCTTCATTTTCTTCATCATTTTGAGTCATTTCTTCACCAATTTGAGCATAATGTTCTTCATTGTTTTCTTCAGTGTCTTGGCCATGATTAGTAACAGGCACAATAGGCAAATGCATATAGTCATTAACGTGTGCATCCCCATATGGAGTCGATGTAGGAAGGAGAAGAATTTCTTGACGGAGACGTTTACCTGATTTGAATGTAATGATGCCAAAGGAAAAACATTTTCGTCAAAGACAACATCTCGAGATATATATACACGACCTGTAGATACATCAAGGCACTTAATTCCTTTATGACGGGGACTATATCCCAAGAAAACACAAACGTGTAGAGCGGAAAGCGAGCTTGCGCTTATTTTATGGACGAAGATTGGGCCAACATGCACATCGAAAAACTCGAAGGGACTCATCATTGGGTGTGGTATGCAGAAGACGCTTAACAGGAGTTTCCATGTTTATGACTTTGCTATGGAGCAAGTTTATGAGGAAGGTGGTTGTGAGAAAAGCTTCGTCCCAAAACTTAAGAGGCATGGACGCATTGGCAAGTAATGCAAGACCCACCTCAACAATGTGACGGTGTTTGCGCTCAGCAGAACCGTTTTGTTGATGCGCATGAGGACAAGATACATGATGAGTGATACCAATCTTTTGAAAGAAACCATTGAGTTTTCATATTCACCACCCCAATCAGTTTGCATGGTTATAATTTTTCGATCAAACTTTCGCTCAACAAGTTGTTGGAAATTGAGAAAAACTTGATAAACATCAGACCGCTTCTTAAGAAGATAATCCAATTAAATATTTAAATCATCTATAAAGCTTAGATAATAAGTGTGTTTGCCAACAGAAGCTGGAGCAGGACCCCATGCATCAGAAAACACTTGTTCCAAGGGAACAGTGGAAACACTAGTAGAAACAGGGTATGGAAATTGATGGCTTTTTGCTAATTGGCAAGAGTCACATATGTAAGGATTTATTTCAGGAGTATGAGACAACTTATGCTTCCTAAGAACGTGTTGAACCACAAACGAGGAGGGACGACGATGCCATGTAGATGATGATGGCTTTATTGTGATGAAAGCATGCTTGGATGACGACCCCATAGAGACGGGCACTACGGGATAGAAACCACCTTGACACTGGCCCTTAAACAGAATTCTCCTTGTGGCCTAATCCTTGATCAAAAAGAAGAATGGGTGAAATTCAAGAAACACATCATTGTCAAGAGTGAGATTATGAATAGAACAAAGATTCTTGGAGGCACTCGGAACATTATTAAGATGTAAAGAGGCATGTGGGGTGCGCACCATTGAATGACCAATATGACTTATAACCATACCTTTTCCTTCGGCTGTGTGGACACGTTCACGACCATTGTACTTCTCACAGGTAGAGAGCTTGCTCAGGTCGCTGGTAATGTGATTAGTTCCGGTATCACCATACCAGTTGGTATCGACACCATAGGACGCCATGTCCACGGCCTTGTCATCTTGACCGCCATCACATTCAGAACCATCATTCTTGTAGCGCCACCAGCAATCAGATGCGGGGTGACCATGGAGCTTGCTGATTTGGCAGTCCAGATTGACGTAAGGGGTCGGCACACGATCACGTCGACCACCACGATGTCGGCCTGCCACACCACTAGTGCGTCCTCCGTCACGCCTATCATCGTCACAGCGGCCGCGGTTGTCATCATGGCGATCCTGTCCTCCGCCATCATGGCGACCACCTCTAGAACGGTCACCCCGAGAGTCTCCACGAGGGGCGCGGTAACCGCGATCACCGCGTTCACTGCGATCATACCCACGGTCACCACGATAGGGACAAGTATCACGTCCACGCAGAGCAGCATTGGCCGAGGAAGTGAAGGATCCATCAGAGGAGTCATCTATCATACCGTTGCGCATATCATATGAGAATAATTGGCCAAAAATATCCGGGATTTCCATTGATGGTGGTGACGAGGGAGTTGTGTGAAATGTGTCAAATGTATCTATAATTTTTTATTGATACATGCTAGTTATATGTCATTGTTACATGTTTTTACTATCTTATTACACCATTTTTAGGGTTTTTGTCGGACTAACCAATTGTCAAGATGCCCAGTGCCAGTTCCTTGTTTTTGTTGTTTTCTATTTCAGAAAAGTTACTTCTGGAAATATTCTCGAAATTGGACGATAATTTACGGGGATTTTTATGCGACAAGAGGAAGTCAGAGACTAAAGGGCGACCTGGGGCCACCCAGGGTCTGGGGCGGCTGGTGGCCCCAACCCTACCTAGACCCGCGGGTGGGACCCGCCCCTGCCCTCTGGGCACCGCCTCGGCCCCCCTCGATGCCTATAAAATCACTAAAACCCTGAAACGCTCGGGGCGATGATTATTTCCCAGAAACTCCACCCGAAGCCGTCGCCTCCACAAAACCTAATTCGGAGAGATTCTGAAGCTGCTCCCGACATGCTGCAGGAGGGGAGATTGATCCCGGAGGGCTCTACATCGCCATGCCTTTTGCCGGGATGATGCGTTGCTTGTTGGTAATTATATAGTTGGGTGGTGCCCCAAGCGAAGGCGTGCGTGTAGCAAGCGGCAGCTTTTCCCTCAGTGAAGAACCAAGGTTTAATCGAACCAGTAGGACTTTGAAATCAACAACGAGGTGCCCGTCAATGATCTCTGGCGCGGAATCGTCAATGAACGCGGACCTGCACACACTCAAACAAATACTTTGCCCCCAACGGCAGGAAGGTTTTCAATCTTCTCGGTCTGCTGAAAACAAAGCGTCTAAACGTATAGTGTACTGAAAGGATTTATTAAAATGGACCAGCGAGCAAGTGATTATGGAAAGCAAGTAAATGAGGTTGTAAACAATGTAAAAAGATGGACCGGGGGCCATGGGTTCACTAGTGGTGTCTCTCCAATAAATAAAACACTCATATGAAGGGTAAACAAATTACAGCTGGGTAATTGACAGAATTATATGACACAAACTTAATCTAGCTATATCAAAGTGTACATGGTAATATTCATGTAAGCATCACAACAAGGAACAAAGACCGCCATCCGACTGCATCTTTGTCTAAAGAGTCCACCTAGGGATCGCTATCCAGCATGTCACCCACCGGTATTAAGTCGCAAGCGACAGACAATTGCATTAAGTAAAGCGTATGAAGTAAGCAACATTTATAATCACGTAGACATAAACACCACTGTTTTACACTTAGTCGCAACAACACACCCTCGTCCTTATACGTTTCTGTCACTCATGTCCAGGTGCAAGAGGGGGCATGAACCAACTATCTATCATAAATACTCTCTCTTGGAGACATAAGTAATCACATGGCCAAAGGAACTACACACATCGGAGAGCATGCAAGAACATAAATTAATAACTAAGAACCATGCACAATCTAATAATAACTTCATAATCCATTGGATCCCAACAAACACATCATATAACAATACAAATAGTTGATCTTGATCATGTAGGGCAGCTCACAAGATCATAAACATGAAGCACAAGGGAGATAGACAACCATCTAGCTACTGCCATGGACCCGTACTCCAAGGTGGAACTACTCACACTTCATCCCGGTGGAAGGCATGGCGATGTATAGCCTCTGGGATCGATCTCCTCTCCGGCAGCGTGCCGGGAGCAGCTTCAGAATCTCTCCGAATTGGGTTTCGAGGAGGCGGCGGCGTCAGGTCGTGTTTCTGGAAACTAAGCGTCGCCCTAATGATTTTAGGGTTAAAGGGCTTTTATAGGCATCAGAGGGGGGCGAGCCGGCGCCCGAGGGGCAGGGGCGGATCCCACCTACGGGTGCAGGTGGGGCCGCGGCCAGCTGCCACCCCTTGACCCTGGGTGGCCCCCCAGGTCACCCTTTGGTCTTCGGCTTCTTTTTGTTGAATAAAAAATTGGCGTAAATTTTTGTCCAATTCCGAGAATATTTACAGAAGTAACTTTTCTGAAATAGAAAACAGCAAAACTAGGGAACTGACACTGGGCATCTTGTCAATAGGTTAGTCCGACAAAAAACCTAAAAATGATGTAATAAAGTAATAAAAAACATGTCACAATGGCATATAAGTAGCATGGAACAATCAAAAATTATAGATACGTTTGACACGTATCATGCGTGAGTTGTTCCACCTTGGACTACGGATCCATGGAAATAACTAGATGGTTGTCTCTCTCCTTTGTGCTTCATGTTTATGATTTTGTGAGCTGCCCTACATGAGCAATATCGACTATTTGTAATGCTAAGTGATGTGTTTGTTGGGATCCGATGGATTATGAAGTTATGATTAGATTGTGCATGGTTCTTATATCTTAATTTATGTTCTTGCATGCTCTCTGATGTGCGTAGTTGCTTTGGCCAAGTCATTTCTTATGTCTCCAAGAGAGAGTATTTATGCAAGATAGGTTGTTCATGCCCCCTCTTGTGCCTGGGCACGAGTTACAGAAACGTCTAAGGACGAGGGTGTGCTATGGCGACTAAGGGTAAAATAGTGATGTTTATGTCTATGTGATTATAAATGTTGCTTACATCATACACTTTACTTAATGCAAATGTCTGTTGCTTGCAACTTAATACCGATGGGTGACAGGCCGGATAGCGATCCCTAGGTGGACTTTTTAGACAAAGATGCAGTCGGATGGCGGTCTTTGTTCCTTGTTGTGATGCCTACATGAATATTACCATGAACACTTTGATATAGCTAGATTAAGTTTGTGTCATAATCTTGTCAACTGCCCAACTGTAATTTGTTCAACCTTCATATGAGTATTTTATTTATTGGAGAGATACCACTAGTGAACCCATGGCCCCCGGTCCATCTTTTTACATTGTTTACAACCTCATTTACTTGCTTTCCATATTCACTTGCTCGCTGGTCTGTTTCCATAATTTCCATTCACTATACTATACGTTTAACCGCTTTGTTTTCGACAAACCGGGAAAATTGACAACCTTCCTGTCGTTGGGGGCAAAGTAATTGGTTGAGTGTGTGCAGGTCCACGTTGTCGACGGTTAAGCACCAGAGATTGTTGACGTTCACTTCGTTGTTGATTTCAAAGTCTTACTGGTTCGATTAAACCTTGGTTCTTCACTGAGGGAAAACTGCTACTTGCTACATCCAGGCCTTCGCTTGGGGCACCACCCAACTCCATCAACAACACCATCAAGCAGTTTTTTGGCGCCGTTGCCGGGGAGCGCACTAAAGCAACATAAGAAGATTAGTCCCCGCCAACTCTGCCAGTGTTAATCAAGCAGTTTTCTGGCGCCGTTGCCGCTGACTTTGGAGCTGCGGCAAGGGGAGTCTCGCACTCTCAATCACTTTACTTTGTTTTCTGTCTTTCTTAGTTTATTTCTTGTTTCATTTATTTACTTGTTTAAAAAATTTAAAACCCCCCAAAAATTAGTGTAGTCTTTATTTCTGTCTTGTTATTTTACTTTGTTAGCATGGGTACTACTGAGAATACCAAGTTGTGTGACTTTATTAGCACTAATAATAATGATTTCATATGCTCTCCAATTGCTCCACCCGCCACTAAAGCGAAATCTTATGAAATTAAACCTACTTTGCTAAATCTTGTTATGAAAGAGCAATTTTCTGGTGCTAGTACTGATGATGCCGCCTCTCATTTAAATAGTTTTGTTGAGTTATGTGATATGCAAAAATATAAAGAGGTTGAAAGTGGCATCATAAAACTGAAACTTTTCCCTTTCTCTTTGAGAGGGAGAGCTAAAGAATGGTTATTGTTTTTGCCTAGAAAAAGCATTGATTCTTGGACTAAATACAAAGATGATTTTATTGGAAAATACTATCCACCTGATAAAATTATACAATTGAGGAGTAACATTGTGAACTTTAGAAATTTGATAATGAACATGTTGCTCAAGCTTGGGAAAGAATGAAGTCTATGGTTAAAAATTGTCCCACGCATGGATTAACTACTTGGATGGATTGTGCCCTAGACGGTTGTTGATATCTCGGAGTTTTGGTGGCTCGCGGGATTTGTTGGGAGCCTCCAATTAAGTTGTGGAGTGTGGCTCAACCTTGTTCATCTCGGAGTTTTGGTGGCTCGCGGGATTTGTTGGGAGCATCCAATTAAGTTGTGGTGTGTGCCCCGGCCTTGGAGCATTGAGTCTTGGCGGCTCGGTGCCTTTGGTGGAGACCCTTCATCCTTGTGAAGGTTCTAGTTTTCAACCTCAACGGCAACATAGTGACTCGTGCCTTGCCACATCGGTGGTAGGACACGAAGGAGATACGGTGTGCCATTTGAAGGCTATTCGGTGTTTCACTTTGGTGAACACCGCACCGCTCCAACGGAGACTAGCTTCCATTGGGAAGTGAACTTCGGGATAAATCATCGTCTCCGTGTGTCTCGGTTATTTCTATACCCGAGCTCTTTACTTATGCAATTATCTTTGTGATAGCCTTCGAGCTTGAAGTTATATATATTGATATCGCCTAGTTGCTTATCTTGCTTAGCATAAGTTGTTGGTGCACTTAGGTAAACCTAGCTTGTGTAGGTTTTGTGCTTGATAAATTAAACACTAGTTTTATTCCGCATTTATTCAAGCCTAAACCGTAATAATTTTAAATCGCCTATTCACCCCCCACTCTAGGCGACATCCGTGTCCTTCCAATTGGTATCAGAGCGGGTTCTCTCCTTATTAGGCTTCACCACCAAGAGAGTAAGATGTCGTCTAGTGGTTTAGTGCACAATGCCTCTTTGTTAATATTCGATGGCACAAATTATGATGTTTAGTGAGATCACATGCTAGATGTTTTTAGGGTAATTAACCCAAATATAGAGAGAATTTTAGATATGGGTTTTTCTCCTCCAAAGGATCCCAAAAGATTATCTTTAGAGGATGAGAAAAATTATTATCTAGATTCTCAAGCTTCTAATGTGATTTTCAAAGCTTTGAAAAATGCAGTTGCTATGTAAATCTCTCCTTATCGGAATGCTCATGAGCTATGGACCAAGCTTCAAGAAAAATATGGTGTGTCCATTAATTGTGGGAATGATTGTTCTCCTTCCATTTCCGAGCGTGATGAGTTCTCAACTTCCTCTATTTCTCCTACCCGTGGCAACCCACAAAATAATGCAATGGTGAGTAGTGATAAATCTTGCAATGATGATAGTGAGCTTATTGTTGATGATCTTTCATCTCTATCTTATTTCAATGCTTCATCTATGGACTCAAACACATTTAGCACTATAAATGTTTCACATACTTGTGTTGATAGTCCTTGCATATCATGTACAAATTGCTTGATTAATTCTAGTTATGATATGCTCTCTATGTCTTGTTCCCTTGATAAAAAGGCTTCTATTTCCTCTAGTATGTGTTTGACTAACAATATAGAGGAAACCAAACACTCCATGGAACAAGATATGGAATTACATGGAGCGTCAAGTAATTCTTCATCATCACCCTCTACTTACTTTTGCCTCATGTCTAAGGCTTCAAAGGTATCTCCAACTTTGAACGCCGATATATCTCATGATGATAATGATGATGAAAATAGTGATGATGAGGATGATAATGATGCTTCCTTATTGGAGAAGGGTGAAATGGTTCACCGTACTCTTTTTAAGAATAAAGATGCTCATGCCAATTTCTTAGAGATCTTTAGTACCTTTGTTAAGCGCAAGCATAAAATTGATGATTTGGAAGCACACCTCAATGAATGTTTTAGTCGTGAACGTAAGTATGCGGACAAGATTGCGGATCTTGAGGAAGCTCTAGAAGAAGAACAAACTACCAAGGAATCTCTTGAAGTGACATTTGCTCTAGAGTTATCTAAAGTAAATGAAACCCATGATAGAGCTCTTGAGGTGGCTAATGATTTTAAACTAAAAAATTATGATGCTTGTGCTACTAACTCTACTTCTTGTGAAGCATCCATATTAAAGGAGAATGTTGAGCTAAGGGCTCAACTTAAATTTCTAACTAGCAATTATGGGAGATTGGAAGAAAACCATGAAAATCTCTCGAGCTCTCATGAGGATCTTCTAGCATCCTATGATAAGCTAAAGTTAACTCATGAGGCTATTATGACAAAGGTAACATCTTGTGATCCTTATGTGGACAATAACACAACTTTTACTAAAACTGATGTATTGCCATGTGCTAGTTCTCGTAGTTCATCCACTCATAATGTTGGTACATCATGTGATGAATTATTTTCCATGCCTTGTTACTCTAAAAATGATGCATCTACCTCCTCTAGTACTTGTGTTGTCACTAACCATGTAGAGGAAAGGAATGAGCTCAAGGTCCAAGCCACTTCCTTGAAGAAAGGCTTGGAAAAGCGCCAAAAAGGGAAGACCACACTTGACAACATGTTGAGTGTGCAAAAATCCCCCAATGACAAGAGTGGACTTGGATTCAACTCCAATAACAATAACAAGTCCAAGTTTAACAAGAAGAAGGGCCAAGACCAAGCCAAGAATTCAGCCAAGATTACTTGCTTCAAGTGCAAGCTAGAAGGGCACCATGTTAGGGATTGCCCAATGAAGAAGAAGCCTCTTAGTAAGAAGCAACTAGGGAAGCGGCCTCTTGTTCAATCTCATGCTCAATCTCGAGTTGAACAAGGGCCACCTCCTAAAAGAAGACTCAAGTTATTGCTCCTCAAGTTGAGGAGCCTATTAAGAACAAAGAGAATAGTCGATGTTGCTACTTATTCCGTGAGAAGGGTCACTTGGCTTCCTCATGCACTAATGGTACCCTATCCAACCCCATAGTAATTGATGATGTTTATTCTCTTAGGACGGAACGGATTGGCAGTGTGTTTGCCAAATATGTGGTGACAAGTGGTGTCAAGAAAAGAACCATTTGGGTCCCCAAGCTAATTGTAACTAACCTCTTAGGACCCAACTTGGTTGGGGACCAACAAGCTAAAACTTGATCAATAGGTGTTAATGGAGGGCATGGGTGACTTGGATATATCATGAAGAATTAAGGGATCTTCATATATTATATCTCTCAAGCCAAGTCATTTGGAGTATACTGTTCTATCTCATATCCAATGTTCCTCCTTGCGGTAACTTGTACTTAAGCTATTTTACATTGAAAGTTACTTGCCCCTTACATGTGTTAGTTTTGTTCCTAGCATGTGTTTGTATATGATGTGCTTCCTTCCTACTTATCTTGAGAAATCAAGTATGCTTATGTTGGTCGTGTATCATGTATGTGTAAACTTTGTGTTGAGTCTTTATTGAAATCTTGTGTGGTTTTTAGTTGGCTCTCATTTTGAGAGATTAATGGACTATCCTATTTTGGGGGAGTGATATGCTTCGTGCACTTCACAATCCTAAAATATGTATACATGAGGAATACCACTTAGTGTTGATATATCAATATTATCTAAGTCCCTATGTGGTATGTCATGCTCATCGGAAATTCAAATTCTATAATGTCCATTAATTATCTCTAGTTGACTTTATGTGCCTCTTGCTTTAGATAAAATGGATTATCACATTATGGGGGAGTAATAAGCTTTGTGCATATTTGTAACAGCCCGAAAATTCGTCCCTCATTTTAGTGGTGTTTTCTCACACCTAAAAAACTTTTTAATTTTCAAAATATTTTCTTTGAACCAGATGGTCTTGATTTGGCTTTGGTTTCGCTCTCTTAGAATTTTCCCAACAATCCCCGATCCTTGTCGACCTCCACCATACTTCCCTGCCACTCTTTTGTCTCTCAAACCTTTTTCCCATTTGGAGATTCTAAAACCCCCATCGATCCCACCGAAAGCCACCACCTCAAATACCGCTTTAAATAAATTCCACCAAGATAACATATGGTTCCCTCATACATATACATCAATCCCATGGAAAAATATTCCATAGTCCAATGCAAATCCCAAGGTTAAATCATATTCACTATTATGCCATTTCCAATCCAATAATTATTCAGACACATTCCACTCATCCAAAAATTCTACAATTTTGTGGATAGGCCTAATTTCACCTACTGAACATTTCACTCCATTGTCCCAACCCCATTTGAGCAATATTTGAGGTACTTCCTTTGTAATGCCCTTTTCATGCCTAATTGCAATTTCCAAAGCAACCCCTAGCTACAAAATTCATTTGGCCGTGATACTTTTCCAAATTGACAACCTCCCATGTATAACAATATGTACATAGTATCAGATCAAGGTCATTTGAGGAAGTGCATTTAGCATGCCCATGCCATTAGGGCCCTTTTGGGACACCAAATTATTTGACCCACCTCCAGTTATCCAATTGAGCTCCAACTTCACAAACATACTATATACACCTATCCTAGCCTACTGTGAATTTTGGGGATTTTTCTCAGAGGTGCAAAGCCTTTATCATTTCATCGAACACCTGGTGTGCCCTAGGTTTTCTGAGTTTTTGCTTAAACCAAGTTGCAAACCAGCAAAAACCTATAACTAGGTAGTAGTAGGGTTTTCCTTTTGGCGCAGTGTGACTCGAACAGTTTTCTAGTAGGATCCCTGAGGTGAGAGAATCGTGTTGATGCCATTATCGGCATGACCTATGGCGTGGTCACCACTGGCACGACCAAGCCAGACGGCGCCGCCGCTTTCTAGTCATCGGCGTGCTATCCTCCCCGCACCCGAAACTGGTCCAGAAGACGCACCCCCTCTCCCTTGACCCTCCAGCAGCCTCTCCTCGCTAGCTCACTCCCTCCACAGCGCTGCCAAGCCGCTAGGCGACGCATTGCCGAGCCGCACCACCGTCGGTCCCCTCACCAGTGCCGTGACGACGTTCGATCCTATCCACGGCCGCGTTTCCCGTCATCCAGCGATGCCTCGTGCCACACCGACGACGCCGAGTCCGTCGTCTCTTCACTGTAGCATCGAACACCTCACCCCGCCTTCCCCGTCGAGCCGTCACGGTCATTCCCCCCCCCCCCCCCCCCGAGCTCTATAAAAGGAGCCCCGGGCCCTCTTAGCGCGCACACTCCCTCCCCTCCCCTCCAGGAACCCCTCTGCTCTTCTAGTTTCGGAATGGCGGAGCCCTGCTCCGAATCGGCCGAGGTCGTCGCCGTCGATCCGCCGACCGTGGCGAGCCCTAGACCGAGCCATTCTTCAATTAGACTTGCAAGGATGTTCCTCTCGAAGCCCTCTACCTCCCGGACAAATTGGTTTGCGAAATGGTGCAATGTTGCCTCGGCATCGTCTCCGCCCGCCGGCGGTGACTCCCAGCCCCGAGCATGGAACTAGGGCGTTGGTGGCCTCCCTTCAATCCCGGGCCCTCTCCCCTCTGGCGGCATGGTCCACGGTCCCGTCCGCATCTCCGGCCGGCCTGGGGAAGCAGGGGCTGCGGCAGTGGCCAGCTCCGGTGGCCGGCTGCGCCTAGCACGCCCGCGTCGGGCCTCGCCCGCGTCCCCTCGACGCAGGGATGGGGACGGCCAGCTGGGCCGCCAGCGTGGCCCCTTGTGTCGCCGACAGGCGGGCCCTGCCTGGCCCAGCCGCCACGTCAGTTAAGTGGAGGCGCCCTCCCGCGCGTCTCCGCTTTCCTGAGGAGAAGACGTATTTCCCGGATTCGCGCAACCAGCCCAGCCCAGTCAGAATCAGCCCGCTCTACTTTTTTTCAGAATGAGCAGCAGATAGTTAAACATCGCCGAGCTATATCTTTTGAACCGTAGCTCCGTTTGAGGTGATTCAAAATTTTAAATTCTTAGTTTTAAGAGATCTATCCAGCGGTATAGGTTTTACATTTTTGTAAAATGTTTATATGCTCAGCACCCATGTATGCATGTATGGGTGTATTTTGCAGTACCGGCAAACCGATACCCTAACCCGCGACATGTCCGTGACCCCCTAAGCCAAATGGTGTCGATCTTTGAAGGAAAGCTAACCACTTTCTATGAACACTCAAGCGGTGTTTGTTTGTTTGCATTTTACCTTGTCATATAGGTGCATTTTATTGCTTATCATCTGTCAACTGTGCGTCACGAGATATCGTGGCCTTGTTTACATCCTGTCAACTGTGCGTCACGAGATATCGTGGCTTTGTTTACATCCTGTCAACTGTGCGTCACGAGATATCGTGACTTTGTTTTATACCTGTAATACGATAAACCCATGTCCCGTGGGTTGAGTTCCGGTACCCCGTCTAAATACACGTTGGGTCCTGCCCAAGTGGATTGAAGCGGCTACTTTTCTGTAGAGTTGTGGCATGCGTTGGACGGTACCATGCACCACTCCCCATTCCGGCGACGATGGACTGGGGGAACCGCCGCAGTCAATGGAATGGAGGAACGGGATCGCGTGGACACCTCCACTAACTTTTGTAGTCGATCTGTGGCTGTCACTGGTCGGAGGTATCTCCGCCATCGCCCGGTTGACGCTAACCAACTGTGCTGTTTTATTTTCTTTTACTCAACCTGTGGCTGTCACTGGTCGGAGTTATCTCCGCCATCGCCCAGTTGACTGTGCTATTTTATTTTATTTTACTCAATCTGTGGCTGTCACTGGTCGGAGTTATCTCCGCCATCGCCCGGTTGAAACTAACCATTGATTGAACTAACTATATATATTGCTTGAACTATTGTGTGCAGTTTGTTTCTGCTTCATGTTGATATGATATTATGGTTTTGCATTGGACTAATCTGTTTCATGTTGATGTGATATTATACTTGTTGTGTTGGACTAATCCTCTGTTGTTTGGACGTGTTGTTGAATGAAACTGGACTAACTGAACCCCCCTCCAAACATCGATAGGGTTAGTCCATAGTGCCACTAATCTGAACATTGAACGCACTACCACTGTCGTCCAAATGGGAGAGCCATAGCCTATGTAACCTATCAAGCCTTCTTTGATGCTACCCACTTGGCAAGTCTAGACGGATACTGCATAGTTGTGGTCGGGGCTAGTCTTGTGAAGGTTCCGGAGCTAGGCGTCACTCATGAGTTGGGGACGTGCCGGATTCACTTCGTCATAAGGCATAGAGTTATGTCGGTAGCTATACAGGGAGTGTCTTGGTAGCGTGAACGGTTATGTAAGTGTGTCTTGCTGAGTTTGACTTAAGGATGATATCCTAAAGTGTCGGCTGAGTAAGGTGCATTTGGATGAGCGGTAACTACAACCTCTCAAGAGTGTATCGTCTAGCAGCTAGCCTTGTTCCTAGGTTATGGAATAGTTCAGTGTCGGTCACACTATTGTCCTTTGTCGAGTCCGGAGGTTAAACTTAAGTTTAGTTTGAAAGAAAGATGAACAACCTGATTTACAATAGGCTGATGCAGGGAATGTTACTTGAGTCGTGGATGGTTACCCGTGGTTGGGGTGACGGTGTGATCGTTGGGAGCCTAGAGTTAGGTCCGAGCCAACATCAGCCGTTCATGCCCCGAGCAAAGATATGAGGCCAGTGGGCCTAGCAGTTTGACAGATGTGATAAGGCCATTGGGCCTAGTTGTGATGACAGGTGATGTTTATTATCTGGTACCCATGGGTACACTCATTATTCGTCACAGGTAAGCTCTTTGTGTGATCGCCGGTATACGATCCAACCCCACCTGGCTTGGACTCTGTACTGGTGTTACCCCTATTATTTGCTTATGCCATGATTTTGTTGTGCTGCCTTGTTGCTACCCACCTGGACTGTCGTAAGTAGACACTTGCCATGTTTAGATTATTTTCTGTCACTAGCTGCTTGTTGCCTGATTGCTTGACTGTTCATGTCTTGTGGTTATTTTCTTGCGAGTACGTGAAATTGCATGGTTGCTCCCATGCATGGTTTTGGTAATTAATGACAATCTCTATGGACTAATATTTGCATTGAGCTATATTTTTAGGTTGTCCATTTGTTTGCTTGTTCTCCAATTGTTGGAGTCAAGGTTAAGGGAAGAAGAAAAGTGTGTGTTGATCAAGGCTTTGTGCGGGTTGATCATCACTCAAGGCCAAGTGAAGATATGCCGAAGAGAGCGTCTCCCATCTTGGTGTATGGGGGAGCATCAAGTGAATCTTCACCGAAGCGCAATCGAGGAAGGTGGTGTGTCTTGAGGAGATGAAGATCGTCTTCATCGACCTCAAGTGGTTTAAGCGCAAGGCAAAGGTATGATCTTGATAGGGTTTCTATTTTACCGGTCTCATGTTGTATAGTGAGAGACCGGGTTATTGGATAGATAGCTGTAATATCAAGAGGGGCTCTCGATCGAATATCGTGATCGTATCGCCATAGAGAGCACAAACCTTTGCATCCATGCAATCATCTTTATTTGTTCTTATTTGCCTCTTATCGTGGTGTGGTCTTGGTGCTTGTCGTGCTTGACATGACAAAGCCAAGTTCACCGAAAACGGTTTTCATATGCGCTCCCTATTGTGTTTTCGATATTGGAGATTTTGCCGGTTTATCCGTGCGGAAGATTTCTCTCTTCCATTTCTTTGCAAAATCTCCATTTCTTGTTTTCCATTTTCAAAGGTTGCTTTTGTCGTCCTCTTTCCAACAAAATTGGTTTTATTTCATTCGGACTTCATTTGCAAAAGATGCGGCATTTTCGGTTTGCGAAAAAGAGTTTTTAACTTTCCCCATTTGGTTTTATTATATTTTATTGGACTATGATGTTTCTCTGCATAATCTTGTTGTGCTCGGTGTGACGATTCCAACGAGTCCAAGATCATCGAAAACGGAGTTCGTGGGTGAAAGTTATTGCATTTCCGATTTGCAAATGGGAGCTTTTACCTTTCCCCATTTATCTTTATATTATATTCTTGGACTATGATGTTTCTCTGCATATTATTGTTGTGCTCGTTGTGACGATTTCAACAAGTCCAAGAATGTCGAAAACGGAGTTCGTATGTGGGAGATATTGCATTTCTTTTATCGAAAAGTTTTTTAACAGAAAATCAGATTTGAAAAAAAAGGGCCTGCCGGCTGGCCGGGCCGAGGCCGGCCCAAGGCCGGACCATTCGGGTGGTGTGCCGGCCTACTGCCTCTCGCGAGGCCGGCCCAGGCCGGGTCCTGGCCGGGTCCTTCGGGTGGCCTCCCGGCCTGTCTCTCGCGTGGGCCGACCCAAGGCCGGCTTGCCCAGGCTGCCTATGACTGTTCGTTCGATGCGTCCGGTTCCGGCCGGCCTGGACGGCTGCCAGGCTGGGTGCAGGCCGGGCTGCCTGCTAGCTCTTTGTCCCACTTTTTCTTCCCCAACGGCTCCTTTTTGGAGCCACCTATAAAAGGGGTTTCTTCCCCATTTTTTGTGTAGATCTCATCCCTTGCTCTCTCTCCTCCATTGCCAACATTTTGAGAGCTCGATTTCCTCTAATCCCTCCGATGATTCTTGCCCAAATTTAGGGAAACAAGAGAGGAGATCTAGATCCATCTCTCCACCAATCAAAATCTCCTCTAAGTGAGGGAAACTTGTGGGATCTAGATTTTGGAGTTCTTGGTGTTTCTCCTCCGTTCTTCCTCCTAAATCCCTCCGTAGCATTAGTTGCTTTGGTTGGATTTTGGGGAGAAGAATTTGACCACTTGGTGTGATCTTCCCCTTTTGCATTTGTTGCATCGGGTTGTGCTCCCCACGGTGATTCGTGGGATTGACGGTTGGGAGCTTGTTACTCTTGGGTCATTGGACCCTAGACGGTGGTGCCGTGAAGACTTCGGCTTGTGAAGCTTCGGCACGTTGGGAGCCCCCAATTGAGTTGTGGGTGTGTGCCCCAAAAGTTGTAAGGGCTCCGGAATCCGCCCCGAAGGATTCCGATAGTGGAAGGTGAACCAAACCTTTGGGTGCGGTTCATCGGAGAATAGGGTGAGGCCTTTGTGGCATCTTGAGTAGGCCTTTTGTGGCGAGCTCACACCCCTCCAACGAGACGTACTCCCTTAACAAGGAGGAACTCGGGAATACATCCTCGTCTCCGCATGCCTCGGTTATCTCTATACCCGAGCTTTTACTTATGCAAATTTACATTGTGATAGCCATCGTGCTTGAAGTCTATATATTGCTATCACCTTGTTGTCATATTGCTTAGCATAAGTTGTTGGTGCACTTAGGCAAACCTAGTATATTAGGTTGTTGGCTTGTTAATTTAAACATCTAGTTTTATTCCGCAATTATCAAGCCCCTAAATAGAAAAAGTTTTAATCGCCTATTCACCCCCCCTCTAGGCGACATCCGGGCATAGCTTGTTCTTTCAGTACGTCATTGTACTCAAACTGGCTTTTCATGTGGCCAGATGTTGAGAGGATTTATCTTCTAACATAGCAAATAGATGGAGCAAGAGCTTGCTAGGATCAGTAGCCCAGCCAGATGCCTGTGGAATGGAGCCGCACCAAGCCGTTGCCGTATCTGTGTCTTCCGCTGCCAGTTAAACTCTATCCCGTGCCCTACTTGGCCATGATAATTTTCATGCCTTAGTGGCCATGTAAACCATTTGTCGCCCTCTGGGCCTGATTGTGTAATTATATTTCCGCTATGTTGCATTGTCGTAACGTGCGTCCAGATATCCTGGGCTGGCGCACGGGGCGACCGCCTCTCTGGCAACATGTGTCAGAGGGGGGTGTCACAATATTACAAGCCTAGAAACTGTAAACATATGAGGTGTTGCCACTTAGTATTGATATTTTAATTATCTTGTTTCTATGTGGCATGTTGCTCAAACAAGTTCCATCATACTTAAAAATGTTTTTGTTGCTCATCTTTTGGATCTTGTTTGTGATGGACGTTCTTGGTACGTTTTCCCAAATATGTCCGCATATATCTTATTTGAGGAACCGATTGCTTCAAGCGACTCTTTGTAGTTGCTTGCATGATCACGTAAATATTTGAAGCCATCAAGAATATCTATCTAAGCATTGTGTTTAAATCTTATACTTGAAATATGCTTATTTGTTGTGAAGTTGGTCTTGAATATCATTCCTATATACCACCGAGAAATATCTCTATAAACTCCTTGTCCATGACAAGTGATACTCATAATTGTGGTAGATTTTGTAGACCATCTTCATATTGGCTATTGCGTTGAATTGCTTTATTTATTGCCAAGTGTTTATTTTGATTCCCGTTGTCTTCCTTGCCTCTTGCATGGATCCTATTTTTCAATTGATATTGTTTAGTGTTGTAAATGACATATGGAAAGTAATGATCCCTTGTGTGTGCATTTTGTATTCAAATGCAAATATCAAGATTATGCATGAATCTTGGGGGAGCATTCCTTTAATATTTAGAACACTAACTTATCAATTAATATTTGATATTTTCAATTGGTATTTGATTTCTATCCTATGTGTTTATGTAAAACAAAAATTTTCCCTTGGTGCTTTGTGCCATCATAAAAAGTGTAGAGAGTGCTTGGTATACTTGTTATTACCTTGCTCTCTTTTGGGAATTGGTTTTCTCATTTCTTGAAAATGGTTCTTATCTTCCTAAATAAGAAAAGACATTTGAGCATGTCTCCTATTTTTATCTTATATGCTCATTTGCCTTGCCTAGGTACCATCAATTGGTATTAATTAGAATTTGACATCTCATCCATAGATAATTGTTTCAATTAGTATCTCTTATGGGAGCTTTGATACCTTGTCTCTTGTTTTTCCTTCTACTTGATATCTTTCAAGTAATATCCTTTTTTGGTATCCTCGTGTCTAGTTGGTATCTTATTTTCAATTGGTGTTTTATTTCACTTCATGTGTTGATGTGTTTTTGGAATCAATCATTTGTTGTTGTTGGTTCCTTATCAATCATGTGTTGATTTAGATTTTAATATAATTTGGATAACCTTTTTGTGTCACACTTTGGTGTGCTATCTTGTTGTTTTACTTGGTGTTTTTGTCCAAATTGTATCTTGTTTGGTTGTTAAAAGCTTAGCATGTATATTCCAGCTATTCTGCATTCCCTTTCAGAATAACTATTCTGAACAACTTTCTGAACTTCCTAAACAGTAAACCGTGAACCTCTCAGTGGGACACCCAGATCTCTGTTTTTGTGGACAGTATTTCGACCGTCATTTTCAAACCGTTTATCAGAATGACGCATACGATATGCCGTTGGATTCGTATTGTAAATGCGCAACTTTTACTCTTCTGGACGGTTTTCAAATTCTGTACGGTTTTAGAACAATTTCGAATATACTAAACACGGATTTCACGATTTTATCCGTTCCCGTACAGTATTTGGAGCACCATTTTCAAACCGCTCTTCGGATGAATGCAAATAATATGCCTTTGGATAGGTATGGAAATTTCTCAACTTTTACTCTTCTATCAGGTTTCGAAATTATGCATGATTTGAAAACAATTTCAAATAAACTATACAATGTTTTCGCAGATTTGTCCGTTTCCGTACTGTATTTTGGACGCCATTTCCAAACCGTATGTCGGATTGATGATACAGCGTTGGAAAGCTATGGAAAATGCGCAATTTCTCTATCTCTAGCTAATTTTCGAAATTCAGTACGGTTTAAGAGCAATTTTAAAAATAACTAATTCTGTTTAAAATCTAGCGGACAGTGTTTTGGCAATTATTTTCAAACCGCTTATCGAAACGTAACAAATGATACGGCGTTGGAAAGATATTCACTAGGAGTAACTTTTTCGTAAATAAATTTTTTCGAAATTCATTACGGTTTTTGATTAATTTTAAAAATACGAAAACAGATAAACACGATAATATGTGTTGGAGCATCTTTTTTCTGAACTTCTCACGATTCACAGTTGAACTTCCTATTCTCGAACATTTCTGAACTTACTCATAAAGTTGATAACTCCCCAGAATTACGTAAGTGAACTTCCTTTTTTTGTAACTGAATTTCTCGGCATACCATATCATTTTTTTCTGAACCTCTCGCGATACGCACATGAACTTCCTATTTTTTGCAAAGGAACTTTATTTTGGAGAACTATTTTTCTGAACTTCTTATGATACGTAAGTAAACTTCCTATTAACTCGCATTTCAACTTGTTGACGGACAATGAAAAAGTGAACCTTCAAGATGAAGTATTTGAACTCCATGACGTGAACTTCCGCAATTAAGAAAGTGAACCTCCTTTTTTAGAAAAACATGAACCTTTTTTTTTACTCACGAATGAATTTTATTTTTGTTGTTAGGAAGAATGTGAACCTCGGGGTATGGACGAATTGAACTCCCTTTTTTAAACTTCCGCAATTTAAAAAGTGAACTTCGTTTTTAAAATGAACATTTAAGAAATATATGAACTCTCCGAATTATTTGAAAAATAAACTTCGTGTCGTGCATAATGTGAACTTCACATCAGTGACGAAGTGAACATCTCAACATATACTAACAAAATTTCGTCTTTTCCTAGAAAATGAACTTTCCTTACAGCTGTGAACTTCAAAGTTTTCGCAGAGTGAACTTCGAGATGAAGCAAAAGCCAGCACCTAATATTACACGAAGATGAAGGGAGCCACAATTTATTCGGTGCCTTCTGTGCATCCCATCCGGTGCACGTGCACATCAGCAAATCAAAGAAAAACAAAGAAGAATGAGAAGGGAGGAACGACAAGCATCAGCACGCTGCGCAGCAGCCGGTCGTCGCCAACGTCGGGCATGTGCAGATCCACCGCCAGCGGGAGGTGGTGGGCCACCCTCGGCCTCCCAGGGCAGCGGTTGTGAGGGGATTTCAATCTCCAGGGGCGGCAGCCCATCGGTGAAGGATGCGCGGCGTCGGGGCACCGCGTCGGGGCTGGGGGCCGGAGGTGCCGCGCAGGAGAGGAAGCGCCCGACGGCGGCGCGCTGGAGAAGAAGGGCCCGGCGGTCGCGGACGTTGGTGGGGAGGACGGGGCGCGGGTGGGACAGAGCCAGTGGGCTGCCGCCGGAGGAGAGGATGGGGGCGGGTCGGAGGATTCGGGGGCGGCTCGCCGGCGGCGACGGAGGCGGCTCGCCGGCGGCGACCGGGGCGGCTCGCCGGCAGCGACCGGGGCGGGTGGTCCGGTCGTGGCCTCGTTGGTGTGGTGGTTGACTGCGGTGGTGGGTGAGGTGCGGTCGGGGATAAGAAGCTCTTTAGGATTGGGTCGGTTCGGGTTTAGAAGGTCTTTATGTTGGAAAGGTTGTGGAGAATAGTCCCACCCTATATATATATATATATATTATGGCATGTTTGTCTTTCTCTTTCCAATACATAGGGTATACTGCACCGAATCCTAAATCGGCTAATATGTGCATGAAGTTCATATCCATATGCACATATTTATGTGGAGTGTTTCCTATGTATTGTAGGGTATCTAACTACCTTGGGACCCAATGAGTTTGGGAACCATTTTGCACTTAAATTTTGTTTTAGGTACAATGGATATGCATTGGATGCTTGCCTCATCCATAAGGAAGGTGTCCTCACCATGACACTATAGGAGTCCAGCTATGATGATTGTTTTTTTAAGGGCAAAACAGTGGAAAAAATCCCACTGCAATTTTTAATTATAAATAAAAAAGAGTATTTACAGGATATCTAGATGATTGCCACTTCAAAAAATGGGAATAAAAATAAAGAAAGGAACTAAAGATATGATTGCAGCCAAGACTGAAAGTTGTGAGCGTATTTAGCTCTTATTCTAAAGTTTAAGCTTGTAAGCTCTCTGAAGTATATTGACTTCCACTCTTGGTAACTAGGATTTATGTTTTTGAAGATCTTGTTGTTCCTGACCATCCAGATTCCCCATGCTGCCAAGATAATTAACTCCATATAGAATGGTTGATTTATCTTGTCCCTCATATCATGGACTGCTTCGAAAGGAGAGAAATTTGTATTTCTCATTGCGCAGATGAAATCCCAACATTTACTAGCAAAAGGGCAATCCCAGAACAGATGAATGAGAGTCTCCTGTTGGTTGCATTGTAAGGTAGCACATTCATATGATGGAAGGGTAAATTTTTTCCTTGCAAGAAGATCTCTTGTATTCAGTCTATCATGAAGGAGGAGCCATAAGAACACCTTGTGCTTAGCCTGACAAGAGATTTTCCAAATCCAAGAGAACTGTACTAGAGCATTGTTTTGACCAATCATTGAATTATAAGCTTTACTGGTTGAATAAACGTTGCTGCCCCATAAATAACTCCAAACATCACTTTCGCCAATCTGGGATCTCTGTTGGCACATCTCCCAAATTATCTCGAGTTGCAAAAATTCCTGGTATGCCTGGTTGGATAGAGGTAGATGGAACAAATCCTCCAAAAATTCTAAGTTAACCACAGATTTAACTGAAATCTGGGTATTTGTAGTGAAAGAATATAGGCGTGGGAAAGCTTGGGAAAGGCAAGAGTCATGCCAAAGATCATGCCAGAAATCTACAGAGTCACCACTGCCCAAGTTACACCTAGCCAAACCTTTGTAGCATATGATTAATTTCTGGTGCGAATTCCACCAGAAAGAGCCAACTGACTGTTTACCAGGCACATCATCATCTCTGTAGTATGTGCTCCAAACCAGATTTACCCATGGAATATCTAACTTGTTATAAAATTTATGCAAATTTTTTTAGCATCAGGGATTTATTCTGAACATCAATATTCATTACACCAAGTCCACCTTGCTTCTTTCGCCTGCAAACAGTTGTCCATTTCACCATTGCTGGCCTTTTATCAGTGAGATCAGGTTTTCTCCATAAGCAGTGCCTCATGTATTTTTCAAGCTGTCTCTTGATGGGAATAGGCAATTCTAGAGTACACATCATGAAGGTTGACATGGATGCCAGCACAGTCTTCACCATTTCCAGTTTACCAGCAGTATTTAGGAAATTAGCAATACCACTAAGCCTTCTTTCAACCCCTTGTACCAGAGGCAGGAAAGCTTCAATGGGTGGCTTTGTTGTCCCAGATATGTAAAAGGCATGTTTCCTTGCTTACAACCCAGAGTCCTAGTGAAATGCTCAGCCCTTTCCTCATTTAAGTTTAAAGGGATCATCATAGACTTATGAAAATTCACTTTCAGTCCAGTAGAGCTTACAAAAGTCTGCAGAAGGGCTTTCAAACATATAATTTGTTTTGCATCAGCTTGCAAAATAAGCAGAGTATCATCAGCATATTGTATAACAGGAAAATCTTGACTGCTTCGGGTATTGAGAGGTAACTTAACCAAAATTTTCCTTAGAGCATCATTGAGGACTGACTGGAGCAGGTCTGCTGCAAGAACAAAAAGCAAAGGGGAGAGGGGATCCCCTTGCCTAACACCTCTCTTGCAGTAGAATTTCTTCCCAGGAACATTATTTAACATTACTGAAGAAGTACTTGATTTTAATAACATTTCAATCCACCTTATCCATTTCCTGCCAAAACCTTTTGCCTCCAGAATTTTAAGTATAGCATTGTGTTCAATTTTGTCAAAGCCCTTTTCAAAATCCAGTTTTAGGACCAGAATTTCTTTTTTTGATTTATGGCATTGAAAAAGATATTCAAAGCCCCATCCCAGGCAGTCTTGGATAGATCTATCCTTCAGAAATCCATACTGCTTTTTGTGAACCAGTTTAAGGATTATTTTCTGCAGTCTATTGGTAAGTAACTTGGTGATAATTTTGAAAACACTATTTAATAGGGATATTGGTCTGAAATCAGCAGCAGTCTCTGGAGAGGGAACTTTAGGAATGAGAGTTATATAGGAACTATTGATGCTTTCAAGACAGATGTTCTCAGCATGGAACTCATGAATTAGTTCCTTTACATCAGGTCCAATGATATTCCAACAATTTTTAATGAACTCATTGTTAAACCCATCAGGCCCAGGGGATTTATCGTTTGGAAAATCCTTAATAACTTTTTCAATTTCTTCATCAGTGAAAGGATCTTCTAGATGATGGAACAAGCTATTATTATTACTTTCTCCATAAATATCTTGCAGGTTGAATTGCATTTCTGGATTATCCGAGGTTCCCATTCTTTCTTTAAAGGAGCACCAAAGAATAGAAGCTTTACCATCGTGATCATGGACCTCCTGCTGACTCTCATTCTTTAGAGAGGAAATGTAGTTATGCCTGTGCCTGACAGTAGCTCTTGCATGGAAGTATTTAGTGTTTTCATCACCCAATTTAATCCAGTTAACTTTACTCCTCTGCTTACAGTAAGCACTCTGATTCTTAAGTAGTTCAGTTAGGTACTCTCTGAGGATATCGCTTAGATTCCATTCAAACAAACTCAAAACCTTGAATTCTTCCATGACATCTAGTAGATTAATAGTGTGATTAACTTTGGCAATAGTTGTCTTGAGACATGACAGATTCTTGGACCATAGTTTAAGGGCTCTTCTCACATTCTTGAGTTTTGCATTTATATTCTTAGCACAATCAGTATGCCCCACTGGAATGTGCCAAGCATTTTCGACAATTTGCTTGAAGGAACTATGTTGTAACCAATAATTTTCAAATCTGAAGATATCTGCCTTAGGCATTTTTGTTCCAATTTCAATCACACAAGGAACATGGTCAGATGTTGGCTTGGAAAGGGTGGACACAGTTGTAGCAGGGTAAGAGATTGTCCAAGAATCAGAGGTGAAGAACCAATCAAGCTTTTCGAAGAGAGGATCCTGTTGCATATTACTCCAAGTGTATTTTCTACCTTTCAGAGGCAATTCTACCAGACCAAGGTTGTTGATGGCTTCATTAAAGAGTAGCATGTCGTTTACATCACCACCTGGTTTATTTCTGTCTAAGGGACTACGGATGAAGTTGAAGTCACCCATTATAATCCAATCAGTGTCTTCAGGCATGTCAATGTTTGAAAACCAATTAATAAAATCTCCCCTTCTGTCAGATTGGCAAGGACCATAAATGTTTGTGAGATACCAAGAGTTTGCAGATAAATTGCATGTGAACTGAATGGACAGGGAAAAGTCATTTTGAAAGGCCACATCGCCAGAAAGGAGAGAATCATTCCAGATTATTATAAGGCCCCCCGAGGCACCAATAGAAGGGAGGTAAACAAACTTGGAAAATCTTTTAGGGCAGAATTTCCTGATATATGCTAGGTCAAAGACTTCTCTCTTTGTTTCTTGAAGGCAGATAACAGTACAGCCACTTTCCTCAATTTTATTAAAAAGCGCCAGATGCTTTTCCACTGCATTAATTCCCCTAATATTCCAGTTTAAAACTTTCCATTGTCTGTGTTTAGCCATGGTAAACAAGAGTAACTTTTACATAGTTTTTTCCTCCTAGGAGTAGAAGTATTCAAAAGACCCTGCAACTCATTGCTTTTACTCACTGCCACTAAGTAATAGTCCCAACCACTGGCAGGCCATATAAAATAACCATGAAACAAAGCAAGCATCTTGAACAAGCAACACATCAATATCCAGTACATAACAGTCTTCCATATTAAAAAGAGGTTCCAGTTCATTACATCCAGACAAAAGATCAAAAGCACAACCATCATCCAGTATTTATAATATTCAACTTTTAACATCAAATCAGATTTACTTTTAGTTTCCCTTCCTAGCACCAACACTGGGTTTCTTCTTTTTCCCTGGAGTATTGGCTGCAGATGGGTTTTGGGTGCTACCCTTCTTTTCCACAACATTTTTCTTCACTTTCTTGGACAACTTTTCATCCAGTCCCTTTTCAGCAACCTTACAGAAAGAAGATGCAAGATTCCTTACAAGCTTGTTATTAAAAATTGGAGGGTTTGCATTACAGGGCAGGCAATTATTATCAGAGCAGGGATTTTTAAAGCCATTATTCAGAGTCTGAATTCTTGGGCTTCTCCTTACCTCACTCTCCACCAATGGGTATTTCCCCTTTCTCTTCCACCTGACTATCTCAATATTATTATCAGGATTATGGGAGTCAGAGCCATCATCCTTCCTTGGAGTTTCTTGCTCCCCCCCCTGGATTTCCACCAAACTGCATTTGGGGGCCTGAGCAAGGACACATGAATCAGGGATCAAGAAGTCAAAACTCTGAGAGTCATTGCTACCAGATTTAACAATATCCCAGAGAGGGGATTTGAGAAGGCCTCTGGTCCATTCAAATTTTTCAGGAGTTAATAGCATCATGATAATGAAGTTAAACCAACTTACAGGAACTGAGAGATTTCCACTGGCACCATGCACATGGGGTGCAAAATACATATCCCAGAGTTTCATGCCTTCCTCAGAGACAGGGGCAGAGAGCAAATCAGTTCTCTCGATTGGAAAAGTGAAAGTTTGAACCATTCCAAGCTGGATGTGTGCCAGTTCAGGTGAAACTTCTTCAAAGTTGAAATTCTCAGGGATAAGTCTATCATTCTGCTCAATTAGCTGCTCAATCTCATCACTCCCAATATCATCATGCAGCTGATTATCATTGGAAGAGTCACTTTCAGAATCATGATAGGAGGCAATAAGGTTTGCAATTCCTTCTCCCAGAGAGGAAAAATCAGAGGAAGAAGGCCTACTGCTACTTCCACCCATTGAGTCATGGGCCAAGTTTTGCAGTGGGTCCAATAGCCCAAACTGATTAAGTTGATGGGCCTGGTTGAGATTCTCCAAAGGCGCCTCAGGTATAGCAATAGCAGGTACAGGGACAGCCTGCACATTTAGATTCTGGGCACCATTGTTCAGAACAGCAAGATTGTTTTCCACGTGGTTGGCATCATCAGCAATAGGAGGCACTTGTTCCATTTCCTCAATCACATTAGCAGCCCCAGTTCCATTAACAGATCCTTCACCACCTGATTCAGAGCCAGCAGCAGTCAAGTCACTATCCACCTGCTGATCCACTAAGACACCCACATTCACAGCATCAAGAATATTAGGCTGCTCAACTTGCATTGGTTGGGGGCCATCAGCAGCAGGAGGAAGGGCCCAATGGCCCCAACCCACCATTTCTTCATTTAAATTATTGTCATTATTTGGAGCTTGGTGAATTTCAGCTTCAGGATCAAAAGCAGGAAGCGGGTGAGGATCAACCCCTTCATCTGGCACAGGATCCTCATCAGCAGGCCCAATGCCAGCCAAGTTCTGCTGCAGAACCTCCACCGAGCAGGTCCAAGATTCTCCTTCAGCACTGTCCCCTTCAGTGTACCTTAGACTCTTTGGGATATCTCTGAGCTCAGTTACACGCAGTTTAGCAATGATTCTGGCCTTGTTCGTAGGATCCTTTTCCCACAAGAGTAACTTACCAATATCACAGAATGCAGCCGCCAGATCTTCAGTGTTCCAGTTATCCAGGGGGGGGCCAACAATCATCACCCAGCATTCACGGTTAAAATAAGCACGTCGCCAATTGCTACCTTGATTATGCTTAACAAAATTAACATGCACATCATCAAACGGATGGGGGCTATTGGCAATCATTCTGTCCCTGTCCCGTGCATGCGCAAACTGAACATATGCCACACCAAAAGGGCAAGGGTGGATAGCTCGAAAACCTACTCGAGCATGGTTGCTCAGGAAGTCCTCCATAACCTCTCTGATGTTCTCAAAAGGAATCTGACCTGGAGGAATAGGAAAGATCGAGGCAATGGCATACTCTTCATGCTGGCGGTGACGTCGAGGAACCACAACTCGGTGAACAGCAGTGCGGCCTTCAACCTGAAGAATCTGGAAGCCCCTTGGCACAAATGGCCGTGGATCTATCGGAATATTAGCCATTGAAGCTTCTTCAGGCGCCGGCGAGGAGCACCGAGGCGGAGAAGAGGGTTCTCTTGGAGAAGCAGAGTCAGAGGAAGACGGGGAGGTCACCTCGAAAGATACGGGTGCAGGGAACAAATCTTTTAGACGAGAAACATGCTCGAAATGAATAGGTGATGATTGTCAAAAACTCATCTTATTCATTACCAATGTCATATCGGTAATAAGTATCTATCTCATGCATACTTTTCTAGTGTTCAACCTAGTGTAGGTTGCTTCTTGGCATGAAAGCTTCTAAACGCAAATGTTGTGGTTTTGGCTTATTTTCATCACTTGGTATATATTTGTGATATTTGTGGTGAAATTGCAAAAACCCTTTTTCAATTTATATCCTTTTTGTGATACTTGTTTCCTATCTCAAAGCATCTCCACTATCTCTTGTTCCCTTAGTGATATGTGTGATGTCTTTGCTATGTTTGAAGTTCATTGATATACAATGAGATAAAATTGAGCTATGTGCTATGCTTTTAAGCAATAATCTTATTTGTATATTTATGACTTCCTTTTTGGATACCTTGTCATCTCCTTCACGAACCATTTTGTATGTACATGTTTCTTTGTCGATGCATATCTCCAACGATTTGTCTACTTAGAAACCTATACATATGTGAGATGTCCGTTTTAATTGGTATATCTTATTTCGTTTGAGTCACCTTGATCATTATCTTTAATTATTTGATGGTTTCTAAAAGAAAATATCTTGTGAGTGCTTGTCCTATCTTTATTTGCATCTTTGCGCACTCATCTTTTATTAAAGATCTTTGACTTCATGCTTATCATGGTGAGCAGGTTGATTTTTATTGGTCATAGATGTTCTCACTAGCTTTTGTCTTCTTCAATTGGTTTTAGTATCCAATTGGTATCCTTGAGCTTATGAACATATTCTATTCTTTAAAAGATCTTCTTTGTACGTTGTTTGGGCCTATCTTATGATGAGTCTGTTAAATTGGTATCTTCTTATGGCTCAACCATATCTTTGGTGCAAGTGCTATGATTTGCTTTAGTTTTTGCACTCGTGCACTTGTTGTGTGTTCTAGATGATTTTGGGGGAGTGAGGATTCCATATTTGTGCACTCCTCAATAGTGTATGAACATTGGGGAGCTTCTCCATTTTTATTTAGAACTCTCTATTCGGATCTCTTCGATTGATTTTCTCCTTTGTGGAGATGTTTAGAATGAGTTCATCTTATTTGCAATCTTTGGATCCTCAATATAGTTTGATTTCCTCCAAATATTCTTCTTTGGATATGTGCATTTGATTTCACTCATATCTTGAGAAATGCACACCCTGTGGAGGAACTCATATTATATTAGCCTTCTAAAATTTTCTTCCCATTTCGGCAATCGATGCCAATGGGGGAGAAGTTTAGACGGTTTAAGGGATTTGGTTTTATGCTTTTGTTTGGTTTTTAAGCATTTTCCTTTAATGCTCTTGCATCCTTGCTTGTTTGTCTTGTAAGGTTGCTTAATTCATTATATAAACCCTCTGAAAAGGGATTGTCATCAGTTACCAAAATGGGGGAGATTGAAAGTTCATTGTTGCCCCCATGTGTGGTTTTGGTAATTAATGACAATCCCTGTGGACTAATGGTTGCATTAAGTTATACTTCTAGTGCTTGTCCATAGGAATGCTTGGAGACCATATGTTGGTTTCAAGGTTGAAAGACGAAGATTAAGTGATGACCAAGATGTTCAAGGTGTTATCCAAAAAATAGTCATGATGGTATTGAGCATATTGCAAGTACGTCTTGAAGAATAAGATTGTGTGAACGTTCATGTTTATCTTCAAGACATCATCTTTATGAAGAGAGAAGAAAAGATACAAGCTTCAGAAGTGCGAATTCAAGAGAAGCATCTCGAAGAGATCCCATGCTTCAAGCTTGCAATGCACTCGGAGATAATGGTCAAGTGAAGACATGCCTTAGAGAGGCCTTCCCATAATGGTTTATGGGGGAGCCATATGAGAGTTTTCACCAAGCAAAGCGCAATCAAGAAAGATGTTCCCACTTGAGGAGATCAAGATCATCATCTCTAGCTCAAGTGGAATGCGCAAGCCAAAAGTATGATCTTGATAAAGTTTCTATTTTACCGGTCTCATGGTGCTAGTGGGGAGACCGGGTATTAGGATAGGTAACCGTACTATCAAGAGGGGCTCTCAAGTGAGCTTTAGCATATCGGTCGTAAAGAGTTCAAATCTTTGCATACTTGGCATATCATATTTCTTTGTTTTTATTTGGCTTTCATCCATGTGAGGATTTAGAGCTTGTGTTCATCTCCATACCAAGCTCTAGTTCATCAAAAACGGATTTCATATGCATATCTTATTGCGTTTTTCATGTTGGAGGTTTTACCGACTTGTCTTTTCTAGAGAGGTCAAACTCTTTCCTTGTGACTTCCTCCTCACATGATGGACTATGATGTTTCTCTGCATGATCTTGTAGAGCTCTTCGTTGTGATTCCAACGAGTCGAAGATCATCGAAATCAGAGTCTGGATGAAAAAGTTATTGCAGTTTTCATTTTGCTGTTTCAGTCAGTTTTCAGAAAACCGGATATTCCGGTCCTTCTGAAAATCTCCGGTTGGAAATATCCGGTGACCTCTAGAAGGTTTCAGCAGTTGCGCGGACTGGGGTGGAAATTCCGGTCCAAACTTGAACCGGAATATCCGGTCCCTGTTTTTCCTGCAACGGCTCTTTTTCGTGGGGTCCTATAAAAGCCCCCCTTCTTCCCCAAGTGACCACAGCTCTTGAGAACGAAAAAGCCCCCCATTGTTGACCTTCTTGTGCTTGGATTTCTCTCTATTCCTCCATGATTCTTGCCTCCAATTAGAGGGAAAGAGAGAGGAGATCTAGATCTACATTTCCACCAAACCATCTCTCCTCTAATTGAGGGGAACCCTTTGGATCTAGATCTTGGAGTTCCATTTGTTGAGTTTTTTTTTATTCTTCCTCTCTTCTCCCCCCACAAGCATTAGTTGAGTGAAGGATTTGAGCCCTTGTGCTCTTGCCATTGCATTGTGCATCGGTTTGAGTTCTCTACGAGGATTCGTTTGAGTGAAGTTGAGAAGGTTGTTACTCTTGGGTGCTTGGGTGCCCTAGAGCTTGTACCTCTAGGGTACGTCGGTGCCCTAAACGGTTGTTGATATCTCGGAGTTTTGGTGGCTCGCGGGATTTGTTGGGAGCCTCCAATTAAGTTGTGGAGTGTGGCTCAACCTTGTTCATCTTGGATTTTTGGTGGCTCGTGGGATTTGTTGGGAGTCTCCAATTAAGTTGTGGTGTGTGCCCCGGCCTTGGAGCATCGAGTCTTGGCAGCTCGGTGCATTTGGTGGAGACCCTCCAACTTGTAGAATGTGCTTCATCCTTGTGAAGGTTCTAGTTGTCAACCTCAACGGCAACATAGTGACTTGTGCCTCGCCACATCGGTGGTAGGACACGAAGGAGATACGGTGTGCCATTTGAAGGCTATTCGGTGTTTCACTTTGGTGAACACCGCACCGCTCCAATGGAGACTACCTTCCACTGGGAAGTGAACTTCGGGATAAATCATCGTCTCCGCGTGTCTCGGTTATTTCTATACCCGAGCTCTTTACTTATGCAATTATCTTTGTGATAGCCTTCGAGCTTGAAGTTATATATATTGCTATCACCTAGTTTCTTATCTTGCTTAGCATAAGTTGTTGGTGCACTTGGGTAAACCTAGCTTGTGTAGGTTTTGTGCTTGATAAATGAAACACTAGTTTTATTCCGCATTTATTCAAGCCTAAACCGTAATGCGACATCCGTGTCCTTTCACAAACTACTGATGATGATCCTCCTATCCTCTTTAAAGATGATGAAATTTATTTTGATAATTGCAATCTTACTGAATCATAAAGTTCCTACAAAAACTTGCAAAGTCACCGGATGCTAGTAAGTTAAGCATTGCTTTTACTAAACACATTACCGATGCTCTTATCAAGGCTAGGGAAGAAAAACCCCAACTTGAAACCTCTATTCCTAGAAAATTTCAAGGTAGTTGGGAGCCCTCTATTAAGATGAAAATAAATAACTTTAATTGCAATGCTTTGTGTGATCTTGGTGCTAGTGTTTTTGTTATGCCTAAAAGTTTCTATGATATGCTTGATTTAAAAACTTTGGAAGAATGTCATTTATATGTGCATCTTGCTGACTCTTCTAAGAAGAAACCTTTGGGTAGAATTAATGATGTTATCATTGTTGTTAATAATAATTATGTTCCTGTTGATTTTATTGTTATGGTCATTGAGTGCAATGCTTCTTGTCCTATTATTTTAGGGAGACCGTTTTTGAGAACCGTTGGTGCTATTATTGATATGAAAGAGGGAAACATAAGACTTCAGTTTCCTCTTAGAAAAGGGGTGGAACACTTCCCTAGAAAGAGAATGAAGCTACCTTTTGAATCAATCATAAGGTCTAGCTATGTTCTTGATTTTGCTAAGGCCTCTGAAAAGACTTGATATTTTGTATTACGTCTAGCGAAAAGGCGTTGAAGAAAAATGCTTGTTGGGAGGAAATCCAATTTTATTTTTACTTTCTTGAGTCATGGGGTTGTTTCTTCTGTAGCAACTTCATTGTATCTTTGTTTTTAGTTTTTGTGTGCAAAGGATTAGCCTCTAATGCATAGAAAGTGCGAAGTGGTGTTTTGCTGTCCAGAAACAGATTCTGAGCTCCTGTTGTAGAAAATCTCGAAAAATCCCAGAATGTTATCTTTTTCTGGAAATGTTTGACAGAAAGACTTATACTTTTATCTATCTTCAATTAGTTTTAAGTTTTCTGATTTGAGCAACGTAAGTGCCTCTAAAAAATAGATCTTTACAGACTGTCCAGTTTTGAAAGATTCTGCCTTAATTTGTGTTTGCCTCTTTTATTGACGTCATTTGTGGTACTTTTTGCAAGGAGCGCCACCTTTGAGGCTTAGTAAACAGAAGATAATGCTAAATCAAGTTTGTGCAATTTTACTTAGTGGAACCCAAGTGAATTTTGTTTGTTGGAATTAACCCTCTAATCAGTTTATGAAAAGTGTTGTGTGAAGGGGGTATTTAGGCTCCACGAGGGAAGATCATGAAAGAAATTGAAATATGGACAAAAGCACAATCTTGGGGATGCCCCCATGGCATCCCCCTGTACATTCAAGAAGACTCAAGCGTCTAAGCTTGGGGATTCCCACGGCACCCCCTCTTCTTCATCGACAATAATCAGGCCGTCTCCGTTGAAACTATGTTTTTGTCACTTCACATATTATGTGCTATTCTTGGAGCATCATTTTATTTTACTTTCAGGTTGTTTTATTTTGTTTGCTGGTCATGTACTTTGTTGGATCCTAGCTATCTTGTGTGGGAGAGAGACACGCTCCGCTTTTTCATTAGAATACTCATGTGCTTCGCTTATATTTTGTTGAATATTCTTAGCTTTGTTTTTCTTATCAGCTCTTGTGATTCGCTTATATCTTTTTAAAGGCTATTAGTTGTTGTTATTATACTCTCTTGTGCTTCACTTATATTTTTTAGAGAGTTGTTTATGGTTGCTTGCTTGATTTGTTGGAATGACAAAAGTGTCATGCATGTGGTAGTGGTGTGATGAAAAACTTGCATAGTCTTGTAGATCTTCATATTTAAATAATTTGAAACTTCCCAGTTGTTTTGAGATGTTAAGTAAATTAATGTTTAAACTTACTGGTTATTTAAGTTAAGGCTCATTAGTGAAGAACTACCGTTAAAGCTTGAATTTATAAATTTTCTTCATACTTGTAAGTTCGATAGCCAAGTATTTTCATCAAATGAATGTTTGGTCAACAAGGAAGATAGTGTAGAGTTTTTGTGTTTATGCTTAATGTATGTTCTATAGTCATTCTTGTTCCGGTTGCTGGTGCTTGTTTGCTTTGATATCCTTTGCTAGCCAAAAACTCTGTACTGAGCGGGAATGCTGCTCGTGCATCCAAACTCCTTGAGCCAAATATCTTTCAATCAGTGTCCACCATACCTACCCATACATGGTATTTCTTTTCATTGCAAGTAAATTTGTCATGTGCTACCTTTAAACCTTCAAAATACTCCAATTTGTGTCTCTGTTCTTAGCTCATGAGGAAGTGGTAAGGAAGTTTGTTATATCATGTGTCAAGCAAGGTCATTTCCCCCATTTCACCTGGTGAGCGTGGATAATGTGCTCACTTAAATTTGCCGAGATCTGGCCAAGGGTTCCCAACCCGCAAAAGATAATTACTGTCGGCACAGTGGAAACCAGGGTACCACGGGCCGGCCTGCCAGGGCCCACAACACTCTTCAGAAGATTTTGCTAAGGACCAGGCTCTCCAAGCCTGGCGAGCCTCGTGAGGGTTTTCCCCTCGCGAGGGACCTCTCCTCGAGAGGGCATCTCGGATGCTGCTGTAGATTCTGCCAAGGATCAAGCCAAAAGGCTCGGCGAGGCCTCCGGCCTCGCGGGGGTTTCTTCCCCACGAAGCAAGCTCTGTCTCCGCGACAGAGCGCACATGGGCTCTGCGCCCTCCGCAGAGTCACGGGCGCGCCAGCGCGTGGTGACGACAGCGCCGCAGTTGCCACTCTCGTGTATAAAGCGGTCAACAATGCTGCACCAAGCAAAGGAGCTACAAGAATTGCCATTTTGGTGATAAGGGGACCGTCTGTAGCTACACTCCAAGGGCGACGTCACCGTGGGGCGCATCCCGAGCCCCAGTAGCGCCAGCCCACCGTCCTGGCTGGACGGTGGCTTTTCCAGCTTTGGTGACGCCGCTCCCTGCCATGGACCGTGTCCATGGACTCACCCTTTATCGTGCACCCGTCCTCCTCCTTCGTCGCCATGTGGTAACCCTTCCTGCCAAGATATTTGGGGGAAGAGGTCCAAGACACCTATAAAAGGAGGGGAGCACGTTCAGGCAAAGGGTTGGATCTGGGATCTGAGATCTAGAGGCTAGAGGGCTGTTCTAGCGATAGCCATTGCTAGCCACTTCGAGCTCCCGAAGCTCCCCTTGTACTGTAACCTCTACAAGCAGTGCAATACAACCAAGGCAGGACGTAGGGGTTTTACCTCTCCAAGAGGGCCCTGAACCTGGGTAACATCGTGTGTTCATCTCTGCAGTGCCGTCCCACAGCGATCTCGATGAGCGCCGTCGCCGAGGCACGTTGAGGGTTGTTTGATTCCGTGTTCAGCCCCTTACTCGATTCCTTACCTAGTGAGACACACCCAGTTCCTGGGACAGTTCTCCGACATTTGGCGCGCCAGGTAGGGGGCTGAGGCGCATCTTCAACCTCGACACAGCCATGGCCGGCTCTCGCGCCGAACGTCTCGCTCGCTGGACGGCCAGCGCCGCCACCGCTCCTGCCGGCAACCCGCGCGGCCGCCCGCGCGGGAGCGCTGCTCCGGAGCGCCATGTCGACCCCGAGCCCCGCGTCGAGCATCTAGAGGACAACAACGACGACCACGCCGAGGACGACCTCGGCGAAGAGGAGGCTTCCTCCCTGCACCCGTCGCGGGACCGTGCTGCCTCCTCGCTGGGCCGCCCTGCGCCCAGCCCGGCAACTGTGCTTCTCATGGCGCAGGAGCTGCTACAGTACCGTCCCACGCCGGAGGCTCAAGAAGCCTGGCTCAACCGCCTCTCCGAGCTCGTCGGCGCCGCTCGCGTCGCCGCTCCTGCACCGTCTCGTTCGCTGGTTCCCTCTGCGCGCGTGGGGGGGCGCGCCTCCTACACCTCCTCGTCATCCCGCGCCCGCTCCAGCTCCACCGCAACCTGCTCCAGCGGGGGCTCCTCCTCGCGACAACCGCGCCGCATCGCACGCATCGTCGCCGCACGACTGCCAAATCGTGCAGCGAGCCCCGGAGGACGCACGCGTGAACATCGAGCGCCAGCAGGATCGCCACAACCGCGCCGTCCAGGACATCGCCACCGCGGGGCGCCACCTCCGCGCCACCCTCGCCAACGGCGTGGTCACCTACGGCACGACGGCCGCGTTCACTCGCAGCCTCCGTCGCGTCGTCTGGCCAGTCAAGTTCAAGCCGGATCTTCCTCCGCGCTACGACGGCAAGAACAACCCCCTAGAGTTCCTGCAGCTCTACACTTTGGCCATCCAGGCCGCGGGTGGTGACGACAAAGTCATGGCGAACTGGTTCCCCATGGCACTCAAGGACTCTGCGTCCTCGTGGCTCACGAACCTCCCCGCTGAGTCCATCAACACCTGGGAGGACCTCTGCCGGTGCTTCGTCGCGAACTTCAAGGGCATGTACGAGCGCGGCCTCACGTATAACGACCTCCACGGCGTACGCCAGAAGCCTGGCGAGACCCTCTGCAAGTACATCCAATGCTTCAGCCAGGTGCGCAACAAGATCCCCAACGCCACCGACGCGCAGGTCATTTCGGCCTTCCAGGCTGGAGTCACGGACGTGCGGATGCTCGAGAAGCTCGGCATCCATGACAACATCACCACCGTCGTCAAGCTCTTCGACCTGGCGGATAAGTGCGCCAAGGCTGAGGAGGGCTGCTTGTTCGTCAAGAACGAGCCAGTGGACCCTGCCGAGGAATCCAAGAAGAAGAAATCCACCGAGAAGCGCAAGACCACTGTGGTCCTCGCAGCTGAACCTAACGCCAAGCAGCCTCGCGCTGCCGCTCTAGCCGTGGACCCGGAGAAGAAAGATGATCGCCCCTTCTGCATCTACCACAACAGGCATTCCCATGCCACCGAGGACTGCTACAACCTCAAGAGGCTTCGCGAGGCTCGCGAGCGGCAGCAAGGTCGCGGCGGCCGCGGCGGCCGCGGCGGCGGCCGCGGCGACCGCGGGGGGCGACGCTGGAACAACAACTACGACGACAACTACCAGCAGAACCCTTAGGCCAACGCCGTCCAGCCCGCGAATGACAACCTCCATGCCGAGACTCCTGAGGGCTACCAGGTGCCTCGCGGGGCCGCTTGCATCCTCGGCGGGGCTCAGGCCCCCAGCTCCAACCGCCACTTCAAGCAACTCGCTCGTGAGATCGCGGCAGCGCTTCCCAGGGTTGAGGCCTCCAGGCCCCTCAAGTGGTCCTAGTACCCCATCACCTTTGACTCCAGCGACCACCCCAAGTCGACTTCGACTGTTGGCACCATCCCGCTGGTCTGCACCCCCACCATCAACAACATCGCAGTCTCTAAGACGCTCATCGATGGGGGTGCAGGCCTCAGCGTCATCTCTGTCGAGACTTTCGAGAAGCTTCAGGTGCCCTACGAGCGGCTCATGCCCACCAGGCCCTTCTCGAGGGTGACAGAGGGTCTCACGACCCCTCTGGGGCAAGTGAGGCTCGCGGTCACCTTCGGCACGCAAGCCAACTACTGCACCGAGCTGATCGACTTCGACGTCGTGCACATCGCCCTGCCCTACAACGCCATCCTCGGCTACCCCGCCCTCACAAAGTTCATGGCGGTGACCCACCACGCCTACAACCTCGTCAAGCTTCCTGGCTCGGGTGGCACCATCGTCATCCGCGGCATGGTCTCAGACGCCCTGTACACTGCGCAAGCGGCCTACAAGGCTGTCGCGGTGGCGTCCCCCGCTGACGAGGATGAGGAACCCCTCCCGAGGCCCCCCGCGAAGAAGAAGCAGCTGTTCTCTCAGGAGAAGGCCGCGACAAAGCAGGTGCCTCTTGAGGCAAACGGCTCGGGGGCTAGCGTCACCATCGGCGCCAACCTGCCTCCCAAATAGGAAAGCACGCTCGTCGCCTTCCTCATGGCAAACTCTGACATGTTCGCATGGACGCCGTCAGATATGTCCGGAGTACCGAGGGAGGTGATCGAGCACCACTTAGCCGTGTGTCCAAACGCACGCCCCGTGAAGCAAAAGGCGCGGCGCCAGGCGCCAGAGAAGCAAGATTTCATCGTTCAAGAAGTAGAGAAGTTGAAGAAAGCTAGCATCATCAAAGAAGTTGTCCATCCCACTTGGCTCTCCATGGTGTGGTCGTCCCCAAGCACACCGGAGGAAGCCGCCTCTGCATCGACTTCACCGACCTCAACAAAGCTTGCCCCAAGGACCCCTATCCCCTCCCGAGGATCGACCAGATCATGGACTCCACCGCCGGCTGCGAACTCCTCTGTTTTCTGGATGCCTTCTCAGGCTATCACCAGATCAAGATGGCGAAGGAGGACGAGGAGAAGACAGCATTTCTCACCCCTTGTGGTGTGTTTTGCTACGTCTGCATGCCCTTCGGCCTGAAAAATGCCGGTGCCACTTTCCAGCGCCTCATGAGGATCGCCTTGGGGGCTCAAATGGGAAGGAATGCAGAGGCCTACGTCGACGACATCGTGGTCAAGACCCGCGAGAAGGACACGCTCATCAAGGACCTCGAGGAGACCTTTGCCAACCTGCGCAAGGTAAACATCAAGCTGAACCCCGCCAAGTGCGTCTTCGGGGTCCCTTCAGGCAAACTCCTCGGGTTCCTGGTGTCTCATCGTGGCATCGAAGCAAACCCCGACAAGATCAGGGCCATAGAAGAGATGCAGCCTCCTCGTCGCCTCAAGGACATGCAACGCTTAGCGGGATGTATGGCCAGCCTTGGCCGTTTCATCTCCAAGTTTGGCGAGAGGGCGCTGCCATTTTATAAGATCATGAAGAGGTCCGGTCCTTTCAAGTGGACCCCTGAAGCGGCAAAGGCCTTCGAGGACCTGAAGAAGTACCTGGCGAGCCAACCCATCATGGTTGCCCCACGCCCTCGCGAGCCTCTGAAGCTGTATCTTGCAGCCGCTCCTCAGACGGCAAGCGCAGGTCTTGGTGGCTGAAAGGGAAGAGCCAGTCCTCACCAAGCAGAGCTCCGCCTCGCCAAGCCCAGAACTCCTCGACAAGGAAGCAGCCTTGTCAAGCCTCCAGCCTCATGCCGAGCCTCTACAAGTGGGGCCTCAAGAGAACCTCGACAAGGACTCCACCGAGCCTCGAGAGGAGCCAACCGCTGCCACGTCAACAACTACCCTCGTCGAGCATCCCGTGTACTTCGTCAGCACAGTGCTGCGGGACGCTCGCGAGCGCTACCCCATGCAGCAAAAGCTCCTTTTCTCCCTCCTCAGTGCCTCCAGGAAGCTGCGCCACTACTTCCAGGGTCACCCCATCAAGGTGGTCACCTTGTACCCCCTGGAGCAAGTCCTACACAACCCAAATGCAACAGATCGCGTCGCAAGCTGGGACATCGAGCTGCAACCCTTCGAGCTGGAGTTTGACACCACAAGGGTCATCAAGGGCAGGGCGCTGGCTGATTTCATGGCCGAATGGACGGACACGCGTGAAGAAGAGCCTCAAGAGGAGGAAGCTACAGACTCAGGAGGGACGGAGCCCAGCTACTTGACCATGCACTTCGACGGAGCCTTCGCGGCCCGGAGTGCAGGGGCTAGTGCTGTCCTGACCTCACCAACAGGCGACAAGCTCTACTACGCCGTCCAGCTGTGCTTCAAGGACAACGACAAGGTCTCCAACAACATTGCTGAATACGAAGGCCTCCTTGCTGGGCTCAGAGCTGTCATTGCCCTCGGCATCAAGCGCATCCTCATCAAGGGCGACTCTCAGCTCCTCATCAACTTCTCCAACAAAAGCTACACGCCTATGGACACCTACATGGTAGCCTACCTTGAAGAGGTATGAAAACTCAAGAAGCACTTCAGGGGCATGGAGCTCAAGCATATCCCGCGAGGGGAAAACCAAGAAGCAGATGAACTCGCCAGGCGAGCGGCAAGAAGGGAAGCCCAGAAGCCTGGAGTGTTCGAGGAGAGACTCGCCAGGTCCTCGGTCAAGCAACCAGCGGTCAACATGAGCATCAATGAGGAGCTCCCACCAGCCCCATCAAGTGGAGCACCAAACTGCGGGCTGCCCTCAGGCGATCGCCTGCTGATGACCCTGGTACGCCAAGACACTGGTTGGATCGACGAGATCAAGAGCTACTTGCAAGATCGAGTCCTTCCCGAGGAGGATGCAGAGGCCGAGAGGGTTGCTCGCCAGGCCAAGTCCTACTGCCTCCACGACGGAGACCTGTACCGTAAGCGCCCCAATGGGGTTGCGTTGCGGTGCGTCCCTGCCGAGGAAGGCCGCCAGCTCATCAACGACATCCACAGCGGAGAGTGCGGCCACCATTCATCCTCACGCACCCTTGCATGCAAGGTCTTCCGGAGTGGTTTCTACTGGCCTTCAATGCTTCAAGATGCAGCCGCAATCGTCCAATCCTACGACGCCTGCCAATTCCACGCCAAGCAAATTCACCAGCCCGCGCAAGGACTCCAAACTATCCTGCTCTCCTGGCCGTTCGCGGTCTGGGGGCTGGACCTCCTGGGACCTTTCCCGCGAGCGCTCGGGGGCTACCGCTACCTCTATGTCGCCATCGACAAGTTCACCAAGTGGCCTGAGGTGGAACCCGCACGCACCATCCCGGCGAAATTAGCGGTAAAATTCATCAGGATCTTGGTCGCCGCTTTGGCGTGCCCAACCGCATCATCACTGACAACGGCTCGCAATTCATCAGCGGCGCCCAAATCTGCTATGCCTCGGTGGCTCACCCACGAAGCCACGGGCAGGCTGAGCGAGCCAACGCCGAGGTGCTCAAGGGCCTCAAGACGAGAAGCTTCAACCGCCTCAAGGCCAGCGGCAAGCACTGGATCGATGAGCTCCCCTCGGTGCTCTGGTCCATCCGCACCACACCAACGAAGCCCACTGGCGAGACGCCGTTCTCCCTCATCTATGGCGCTGAAGCTGTTCTCCCCAGCGAGATCACCCACGGCTCTCCGCGAGTCTTGGCCTTCAAGGAGGCTGAGCTGGACGAACTCCGCAACAACGACCTGCTGCTGCTCGAGGGGCTCCGCCGCAATGCGGCCCTGAGAGCGGCAAGGTACCAGCAAGACCTCCGTCGCTACCACAGCCGCCACATCCGCCCGCGCACTCTCGAAGCAGGAGACCTTGTCCTGAGGAGAATCCTCTCCAGGGCAGGCCTCCACAAGCTCTCGCCAATGTGGGAAGGACCCTACAGGGTCGTGCACATCGCTAGGCCTGGCTCCGCGCGGCTTGAGACGGAGGACGGCATTCCTGTCGCCAACCCCTAGAACATCCAGCACCTGCGCAAGTTCTACCCCTGATCGTCCTCGACGAGCAATTTTTTGCATCAAGGGAGAGCCTCCCGCCATCATCCTCCACGAGGAAAATATTCGGGCTCCCCTCTCTACTATACGTTGCCGCGGGCCGTTCGAGAAGACTCCCAAGCCACCACGCCTCGGCAAGGTGACTTCTTCAAGCACCATGCCTTGGCGAGGTGGATCCCCATGCCCAGACATGGCTGGACCACAGGCTCTACGAAGCCACCCCCGCATAGGGGCCCCTCTCTGAGCTCTCTCTACATGTGTCGCCTCGGGCCGCGAGAGTCTCAGCCACTCCATGTGGAACCCATGCCCAGACATGGCGGATTTTGTACTTCTGGCCACGCCAGTGTAATGAACCCTTGTTTCAGGTCACTTTGAACCTTTGCGCTTCGCGCCAGCATATGTTGTTGCTTCGGTAAGCAGTTATATTATTGCATTTCATCCTTGCTCGTATGATCCCTCCTGTGTATCTCGCGAGCGGGGGCTGAGCATGGTGCCTGTGCCTCGGGAGCATCCTAGCAGCGCCTCAAACCCAAGGGATCCGAGCTCTGAACTCACGGGTCAGCTCTCATGTACGTCAACTCCCAAGGAGCTCTGAACTCATGGGCCGGCTCCCGTGCACGTCAACTCACCAAGGACCTTGGTGCCTGTTCTCCTCGCGAGACACACATGAAGGAACCTACGAGCACGCATGAGTTATTTAGCTATGTATTGCTTGTGGGTATGCCTATCTGTCCAAACGCAGAAAAGCAGGTTCAAAACAAGCCGCAGGCAATCTCGGAGGAAAAACGCCTCATCAGGGAACCAACACCCTCTCCAAGGCAAAAACACCTCACCAGGGAACCAACACCCTCTCCAAGGCAAAAACGCCTCGCGAAGCTAAGTCCAAACACTTGGTTAAATTTCCTTTCGCTGGTTTTTGTCCCTCGAGCCTCTTTTCTCTCTCCTATACCTCATGGGCTGCTTGCGCGTTAAAGGGGAGCCCCGAGCATCGCGCCTCGGGAGCTCTTACTTCTCGAGGCCTCGCGCACCCCCGTCCTTGTGGAGCCCTGACTCTCACATACCGAAGCGGCGGTGGTGTAGTACTAAGAGAGGGTCCTAAGACGTAGAGCGAAAAAGACATGAAGGGAAAGATAAAAGCCTCACGAGGGACATTCACAAGCGCATTCAAATAAAACTTAAACAAGTCTTTACAAGGTTTTGCAAGCAAAATACTAAGATAAAGTGTGCCCCATGCACATCCAGCCGCAGGAAAGAGCTCAGGCCGTCGGGCCTCCTGAGGTGCCCCTGTCGTCCGCAGCGGCATTTTCCTCCTCTTCTGCGGCGTCCTCCTCGCCATCGTCCTCGTCCTCCTCTACCTCGACCTGGTCGAACTTTGTGGCATACGCCTCTGCGGCCTTCCGCATCCTGTCGCTCACCGCGACGCGGCAGCTGAGGTCGACAGGCGCCGTCACGGCCTCGAGGTCGAGGGAAGGCTGAAGCCTCGCGAGGTTGGCAAAGATGCGGCAAGTGGCGAGGACGAGGAGATCGCGGATCTCCTCCACGATGCGTTCGTCGAGGCTCTTCGTGGTCTCTTCAAGGTTCGTGAGGAACCACTCGAAGAAGAATGCGTACCCGTCCTCATCGTCGTTCCCCTCTGCGGCCAAGGAGGGGACCTCGGTCCCCAGGCGATCCCCAATGGCACGCGCGCGGGACACCAGGTCTTAGAGCATGCGCCGGCGCTGGCGCGACATGGTTCGGCAATCTGCGCGTTCCGCTGTGCCTCCTCCGCGGCGTCTGCAACCGGCCCCACCTGCTGGTGGAGCTCACTCAGGTCCTTCTCCAGGGCGGCGGCCTTCTCTTCCGCGCGAGCCTGAGCGGCCCTAGTGCTCTGGAGGCGGGAGGCCATCTGCTTCTCCTCCTTCTCGAGCCCCTTGATGCGGTTCTGGAGCTCATTGCGCTTCGTCGTGAAGCGCTCTTCCTGCTTCTTGGCCTTCTCGTCAAAACACTTGGCGAGATCTTGACAGATGAGCTTGACCCTGTCGTCGGCCTCCTCCTTCAGTTTCTTCTGCTTCGCCTCGAGGCTAGCGTTGGCCTTCTCGAGGCGCTCCGCGTAGGTGGCCTCGTCCTGGGCCACCCGACTCTCGCGGGCCAGCAGTTCCTCCTCGCGGGTGGCTAGGTCCTTCTCGAGCTGCTGGACCTGCTCCTCGCGCCGGTGCAGTTCCTCCTCGCGGGGGGAGAGCTCTCCCTCGCGTCGCGTCAGCTCTGCCTCGCGCTGCGTCAGCTGCTTCTCGCGAGCGTCCAGCCTCTCGCGGAGCTCCTTCAAGCTGTCCTCGACAACTTTGGAGTCCATGATAAACTTTTGCTCTGCGGCCCAGACCTCCTGTTGCTTAGAGGCGGTTTCCGCCTCGAGCGCCTCCCGCGCGGCGTCTAGCTGCTCCATGGTCTCCGCCGCCTCCCGCTTCACGCTGTCGCGGGTCTCCTTGGCGAAGCGCATCGCCTCTTCGCGCGCCGCCCGGGCCGCCGCATCCTGCCGGCGGCAGCTCTCCACACTCTCGCGGAGGAGGGCCCAGGCTTCGTCGAGCCTCGCCCGCTCCTCCGCCCTGGCAAGTTCCTCTTCGGCATACTGCGTCTCCAGCTCGTCGAGCGTCCGCCGCGCCTGGCTGAAGACGGAGCTGCGGCGAACCGCATGGCGGCGCGGCTCCCGCAGCGCCAAGGTCCCCGCATCGCCGCGGGGTGCAGAGGCCTCGACGCTTGGCGAGGCACCCGAGGCACCTTGCCTCGGGCTCATAGCCGCTCCTGATGTGACCTAGGGGCTCGTGTGGGCGCCTCCTTCGCCGCCCGCGTCAGGAGCCCTCTAGGGGCTGGGAATCCTCTCGCCCCCGGCTCCAGCATCCGTGGGCTCCGGAGGCGTCTCCTCCTCCTGCTCTTCAGGGGCAGTTTCCGCCCCTCCCGTGGTGGCCGCGCTTGCCGCGGCCTTGGGCTCGTCAGCCCGTCTTGTGGAGGCCTCTTCCTCCGAAGGCGGCTCCACGGTGGCCTCTTGGGCCTCCGCCTCGTCCGGCCTCTCCGAGGCTCACACGGCCTCGGTCGCCGCCTCGTCCTCCTGCAGTATGGGAGGAGTGGCAGCCCGTGCTGGCGACGGCGCCACCTCTTCAACCTCCTCCTCCGCGCAGTGCTCATCCGCGGGAGGAGTAGCCACATGCTGCGGCTCGTCAGCCGCAGGCGTCGCCGCGGTGGCGCCGACGGTCTCTCCAAGCTTGCGGAGCCGTCGCCTCTTCGGCGCCGCAGGGTTGCTGAGAAGAAAGACAAACAGAAGATCCGTCAAGAGGGTTTTCGAAAGCAAGATGCTAAAGGAAAGAAGAAGGACCAGGGCTTACTCGTCGGCCATCCTCCACACCCTCTTCTTCGCCTTTGGCGGCTGGGGGCTACTCGCTCTGGCCTCCTCTCGAGGCGCTCCTGCCTCCTCGCGAGGAGCGCCCCTCGCGACCGCGGCGTTCCTGTCGTGGGCGGACTTGGAGCGGGGCTCGCAGCACCCTCCCTTGCCGCTGCTCTCCTCCTCCTCCGCGGTGCCTCGGGAGGGAGCTCCGCGAGAGGGATCCTCGCCGCTGCTGGAGGAAATCACCTGGAGGTCCTCTTCAGGTGGTGCGCTCCTTGAGGAGCTGGCGAGGCCTCCCGAGGGGTCAGCGCTTCCCGAGAGCTCGCTCTCGCCAGAGTCCTCCGCCTCATCCGGCTCCGGCGACTCGTCCATCTCCTCCAGCTCCGCCGCCCACGGGTTGCTGTGGGGCCCGCGGTGTCCTTCGGGCACGATGCCCCACTCGTCGAATCTGGGCAAGGCCCTGCGGTGCTCGCGCACCTTTTCCTCCCCAAAGGTGAAGAGCGGCCGGGCCTCGTCGACGGCTGGGGCAGGGATGGCCGCCGTGGTGAAGAGGGCCACCATGACCCTATCCAACACCTACGGAGTGAAGTTGTCCATGCACAGGCGCATCCTGTCCTCTAGGCCTGCGTACGTCAACATCGGCTCCAAGTGCCACTGGAGGGGGGCGATGCAGTGCTTCGTGAAATCCTTCGCTACCATCTGGCCGGTGAGCCCGGCGTCGCAGAGCGCCCGCAGGCACTCGTACACTGCGTCGAGCTTTGGGCCCTCGAAGCCCTCGCTCGCCCAGCGCGCCCACTTCTTCGGGGGCGCCACGGGTATATCCAGGAGATGGTTCGACACCTTGGTGTAGACGAAGAACCACCGCTGGCGGAAGTCCTCCACTTTCTTCGTCACCTTGGTGATGGCGTTCTCGCCGCTCCATGCGATGGGGATGTAGTTCCTGCTCCTGGCGTCAGCGATACGGAAGGAGACGCATCCAGTCCGCTCGTTCTGCGCGATGGACCGGAGTGCGTAGAAGCTGCAGAAGAGGTCCACAGACGGATGGATACCGATATAGGCCTCGCAGAGGTAGGCGAAGATGGAGAGGATGAGAATGGAGTTGGGTTGAAGATGGAGGAGTTGGATCTGGTACGACTCCAGAATCCCCATGAGGAAGTCGGAAAAAGGAGGAACGAGACCGGCGGAAAGAGTGTGGAGGAAGATGGGGTAGTACCCCTCGGGAAGCCTACTGCCGGCCGGTTGCATGATGGTGGCGCTGTGCTGATTGGTGCTCGCGGCCGCCAGGTGGCGCACCTTGTCGACCCCCGCCGAGTTGATGCGGGACCTCGGCAGCACCCCCTGGGGTTCAGCGCTCCGCGGCGCCGCCGCGGACTTGCCGGCCTACATCGGAGCCTTGCTTTTCTTGGGAGCGTCTGCTCTCTTGGGCGCCATGGTCGCGGGAGAGAAGGAATTTTTGGAGGTGGCGCGCTCTGGGAAGAAGGAGGCCTTTGGCGGAAGTGTGCGGCGGAGTAATGGGAGAAGTGATGGGCGCCATCATCGCGCGCAGTCTTTATTGGCCAGTTTCCAAGGGCGTGGCGGGCCCCACCACGTCGGCCGTTGGAGCCGAGGAGATCGTGGCCTCGGGCGCAACCGCTGCGCCCCACGTGTCACGGCCCCGGCAGGCATCGTTGGGCCCCCGACGCTGCGCCTGCATCCATGGGCTTTGGCGTGCCCATCGTGGGCCCGGGGGCTACTGTCGGCACAGTGGAAACCAGGGTACCACGGGCCGGCCTGCCAGGGCCCACCACACTCTTCAGAAGATTTCGCTAAGGACCAGGCTCTCCAAGCCTGGCGAGCCTCGCGAGGGACCTCTCCTCGAGAGGGCATCTCCAAGGACCAAGCAAAAAGGCTCGGCGAGGCCTCCAGCCTCGCGAGGGTTTCTTCCTCACGAAGAAAGCTCTGTCTCCGCGACAGAGCGCACATGGGCTCTGCGTCCTCCGCAGAGTCACGGACGTGCCTACGCGCGCTGACGGCAGCGCCGTAGTTGCCGTTCTCGTGTATAAAGCAGTCAACAATGCTGCACCAAGCAAAGGAGCTACAAGAATTGTCGTTCCAGTGATAAGGAGACCGTCTGCTGCTACGCTCCAAGGGCGACGTCACTGTGGGGTGCCTCCCGACCTCAGCAGCGCCAGCCCACCGTCCTAGCTGGACGGTGGCTTTTTCCAGCTTTGGTGACGCCGCCCCCTACCGTGGACCGCGTCCATGGACTCTACCTTTATCGTGCACCCGTCCTCCTCCTTCGTCGCCATGTGGTAACCCTTCCCACCAAGATATTTGGGGGAAGAGGTCCAAGACACCTATAAAAGGAGGGGGAGCACGTTCGAGCAAATGGTTCGAAAGTTGGTTCTTCTTCAGTTGGCAATCTGAGATCTAGGGTTAGCCATTGTTAGCCACCTCAAGCTCGCCAAGCTCTCTTTGTACTAAAACCTCTCCAAGCAGTGCAATAAAACCAAGGCAGGACGTAGGGGTTTTACCTCTCCAAGAGGGCCCTGAACCTGGGTAACGCCGTGTGTTCATCTCTGCAGTGTTGTCCCGCAGCGATTCCCGACGAGCTCCGTCGCCGAGGCACATTGAGGGTTGTTTGATTCCGTGTTCAGCCCCTTACTCGATTCCTTACTCAGTGAGACACACCCAGTTCCTGGGACAGTTCTCCGACAACTGATGTTTGTCAGTAACAAGATAGAACTAAGTATCAGGATACTGAAGATCATATCTCGGACAAACTCAGTATCGAGGCACAAAGGGAATAGGATACGGATGTCAAGGTTCAAGCGAATTTATTTTGAATCGCACAGGGGCCATCATGGGTGTCCAGATCCCGTTGTTGGTCATTGATCGGAGAGGGGTCTCGATCATGTTTGGAAAGATCCCGAACCGTAGGGTGGTACACGGGTAGATGACGCATAGGAATAGTTTTGACACCGAAGAGAAATGAGAAACAAACAGCGGAATTATTCCGATAATGATCGGAGGGGTTCCGAAGGTGTTTCGGAATAAGAGAGAAATATCCGATGGAGATCGGAGGCCAACGAAAGGTGTTTCAGAGCAAGTTAAATAAATAATATGTATTTAATATTAATTAGTGTAATTGATACTTAAATAAATATTTTTATTTAATTTAATGGGGATCCCACCTATTTAGCCCACCAATAAGCATTTTCCTGCTAGTGTGGGCCTCACCCGGGAGGGGAGGCCCAAGAGGGGGCCGCACCAAAAGGAGGAGGGGGTCGGCTGAGCCACTAATGGGCTGCCACATGGGGCCCATGCGGGGGCGGGCTGCCCCCCTTGGCCAGCCAAGCCAATGTGGGATACTCCCACATGGCTAAGCCAAGGGGACTGGCTCCCCTCCTTAGCCTATATAAAGGGGAGGCCCTCTCCCCTCAAAGGCACCCCAATTTCCCCTCTCTCTTTCTCACCTCGAGCATGGTTCCGTATTTCGGAGCTGTGCACGGTACAGAGGTTTCTCCACCATACGCACACCATCGTGCTGCTGGTGCTTCGGTTCGAGCTACTCTTCCTCCGCTCTTGCCGCTGGGCCGGAGCCGGGGGAACGTCGTCTACAACGTACGTGTGTAATTCCTCGGAGGTGCTGCACTTGCGGCACTCATCGCTTGTATGACTTCACGACCTTGAGGTCGGCATCTCCATACGTCTTCATCATGCGTCGACATCAACACAGATCTTTTGATCGTCGACGCTTACGATCTTGAAGGGTATGATAATTGTTCTCTCCGTTATTTTATATATGCATAGTAATAGATCTTGGCTTGTTTGTGGTTCGCGTTGTTAGGATTTTTTTAGTTTTCTGTCGTGGAACCCCTCACTTTTTTGTATGCAACACCTAAATTGTGAGCGCCGGGACTCGAACTTGGGTGGGCAGGAAAGGCGTCAACATCTCCTTGCCACTAGGCTAGGTCTATGTCTGCGATGTTGTTGGTACACGGTGCAATTTAGTTTAGCACAGACAAATGTAGAGGCGTCCAATAATATCCGCTGTTTCCGAAAGTTTTATTCCTAAGACGGACGGAAATACCAGCAGTCTGAGATTGTCTAGAGGCGGACGAATAGGTTGTTTGTCTCAGATTCCCAGAATTTCCGAGACGGTTGAAAATAGTGACAAACTCTAATGATGTTAGAGCCGACTGAGAAATTTCGGCCGACTGAGGGATTTCATCCTAAATGGTTCAAATTATTTTTGGTTGAACCGCCTCTAGGTTCCGTCCAGGATGGTCATGTTTGTACTAGTGACATATGCAAGGTAACTAGAAGGATACCCTGTGATACGTCCATTTTGCATCACTATTATATATTATAATTTACTATTATTCATGGATATATTTCATATTATAATGCTACACTTACGTTATTTTATCTTATTTTGCATGTTTGATGATTGTTGGTGATTTGACTGTCGGAGCCCGGAATCAACTTGAAAAAGCACCATCAAGATACTATACTTCTGCATCGCCAAAAATTCCGCAAAAATTTAGGGATCAATATTTTGCCAGATGACGAGAGAAGCCAGAAGAGGGACCAGAGGGGAGCCACCAGGGCGCCAGATGCCACCTGGCCGCGGCCCACCCCTAGGCCGCGCCTGGGGCCCACCTGGTGGCCCTGGGTCGCTCCGGTTCCCCCCTTTCGTGTATATGATCTATCTGACCTAAAAATCATCGGGGACGCTTCGAAGAAATATTTTGCCGCCGCCTCGGGGGCGGAAACCACAGAGAGAGAAAAAGCTCTCCGGCAGGGAGAAATCTGCCGGGGAAATTCCTTCCCAGAGAGGGGAGATCGTCGCCATCGTCATTGTCATCGTCACGGGCTTCATCAGGATCATCATCAACACCATCCTCACCGACAGCACCATCATCCCCACAGCTCCACTCCGTTCCGCTGTTGCATCTAGGGTTATACTTATTGTAGTTCATTGGGATCACTTTTCCGGTGTTGATTGCCTTGTGTAGTTGATGTTATTGAGTTTTATCGATGAAATACTTTTATGACCAGATTGTTATTCATCCATTCATCACCTCTGATTATGATCCATATGATGCCTTGTGAGTAGTTCGTTTAGTTCTTGAGGACATGGGAAGTCTCGTTGCAAGTAGTGGAATTATGGTGAGTAATATTTAATGGTTTGATATTTAAGTTGTGGTGCTATTCTTCTAGTGGTGTTGTGAACGTCGACTACATGACACTTCACCTTTGTGGGCCTAGGGGAATGCATCGTGTATTTAGTTTGCTTGTGAGGTGGTTGCAGGAATGACAGAAACCTAAACCCCCGCCGGGGATGGATGTCTTCATGTGCATCGTGTATTTAGTTTGCTTGTCAGGCTTGAAGAGGTAGAGCAGGATGTCTTCATGTGCAAGGGGATGGTGCTGAGAGGGTTGGATGAGAATCATCGCATGATCTCTGAACTTGTCACTGAACACAAGAAAGAGACTGAAGAACTAAAAGATGATATCCTATCTCTCTATAAGGAGATATTGCAACTGCAGACTCAGATTTATGACCTTCACAATCAGAACTGTAAGTATGAAGCTAGATTTAAACGTATCAGTTCAGCTGCAAGTTTCAGGATGATAGAGACCGATATGTCCCTCATCGATGTTACCCCTTGCCTTGGAAGACCAATGACGCAGTAGAAGGATTTGAAGCAACAAAGAAGGAGTAATTTGGATGTCATGGGTAATGGCACTCCCTTAGCTTGTTCCAAGCTTGGGGGAGTGCCTCGGTATCATCATTATCTTTTATCTTTTTTATCTTCTAGTCGTGTGTCATGTCTTGAGTAGAGAAGTTATCATATGAAATAGTTGTGTGCATTGTGGTCGTCCTCCTATCATGTATTAGCTTTGTATCCGTTGGTGTGCTTGTCGTTATGGAATATTAATGAGTAGTCTTGTTTTTACTTTCCTTCACCGTTTTATTCTAGCTTGCAAGTAATCTCTAGATCTCTTTGGAAGATTGTTGGCCTCACATTGGGTGTAGCCTTGGAAATCTTATTGAGTGTTGGCAAACATAGCATTGGTCAGTAGCAACAATTCTTGGATGCTTGAGTGGAGAAGAAAGTTTCACTTGCAAATATATTATCTTTGATATCTTACAGATTTGTCGGTTTCCAACCTTATATCTTGAATAAAAACTTTATGCTGACGAGGAAGACGGCTCTCTATGGTATGATCAATCTTATCGCTGGTAATATATATTGTTTGTATCTCTCAACACTTATGCTTGCTATAAACCTTGCTAGCCTAAAACCTTGCATTGAGAGAGAATACTTCTTGTGCATCCAAATCCTTGAGCCAAACACCTTTGCCATTTGTGTCCACCATACCTACCTACATGTGGTATTTCCTTGCCACTCCAAGTAAAATTTTCATGTGCTATCTTTAAAACTTTCAAATTTCTCCTTTTTGTGCCTCTGTTTTTAAGCTCATGAGGAAGCAGTAGGAAGCTAGATATAACCTGTGACAAGCAACGTCATTTCCCCCCTTTCACCCGGTGTTGATGGTTTACGTCCTCACTTGAATTTGCCGAGAGCGGCTTAAGCAAAATATAAATATAACCCACCATTCTCCTCCGCACAATGCAAACCTGAGAAATCAGTCAAACATTGGTTAGTGGTGAAACAAAGGAGAACGAGGAGTGACCTCATTCCTCTAAGTACCAGCCGCTCTCAAAAGTCTAAAAGCCTTGCTTGAAATGGGGGACTAGCTAGTTTCTTTACTGTGAAGTCGTTGACGAAAGCACGCATGTCTCAAAATTGTTTTACTTATGTTTCAAAAATTAAAAAGCTCTAGCACATGACTAATCCCTGCTTCCCTCTGCGAAGGGCCATTCTTTTACTTTTATGTTGAGTCAGTTCACCTATTCCTTCTTTCCTTTACTAGCAAAACAAATGGTGTTGAGTTGAGATACAATCAATTATATTGCAACAATATGTTTGATCATGTTTTATTGCAGTTGACAGTACCATTGTGGTAAACAAGTTGAAAGTTGAGCTTTGCTGAATAAAAATCTTCCTCGTACGGTATTTATACTTTTATTTCAAGAATATAACTCTTGGAAGTTTCCAATGATGCATAGAGTCTTTGATGATTGAAACTCGTGATATCTGCTAAATAATAGCTCTTATATATAGATTCTCCTTGAAAGATAATTTTGATATGTTAGATGTTCTCTGACCAAGAACACAGTTTGCCATCGCTCGAATATGTTTTTCTCTGTGCACCTCTATATGTGATTGAATCATCACTTGTTCTTTAAGTTTGATATGAGAAAAAGTTGATGTGTAGAATGAGTGTGTGCTTGTTTAGTAAATACTGATGCTTCTTGTCCGTATTCGTTATTATCGACACTTCACTCCATAAACCTGTGGTCATGTTTACCGAGCTCAGTATTCGCTTGGGACAAGCG
>QRDG01002122.1:186157-362528 GCA_012064385.1 Puccinellia tenuiflora
CTCACCGACAACACCATCATCCCCACAGCTCCACTCTGTTTCGTCGTTGCATCTAGGGTTATACTTGTTGTAGTTCATTGGGATCACTTTTTCGGTGTTGATTGCCTTGTGTAGTTGATGCTATTGAGTTTTATCGGTGAAATACTTTTATGACCAAATTGCTATTCATCCATTCATTACCTCTGATTATGATCCATATGATGTCTTGTGAGTAGTTCGTTTAGTTCCTGAGGACATGGGAATTCTCGTTGCAAGTAGTGGAATTATGCTGAGTAATATTTAATGGTTTGATATTTAAGTTGTGGTGCTATTCTTCTAGTGGTGTTGTGTGAACGTCGACTACATGACACTTCACCTTTATGGGCCTATGGGAATGCATCGTGTATTTAGTTTGCTTGTGAGGTGATTGCAGGAATGACAGAAACCTAAACCCCTGCCGGTAAACTAGTGCATGAGGGAGTGTAGGATCTCAGAGTTTAAGGCTGTGGTTAGTTAATTCTTAAATACTTCCTTGCATTTGCGGATGCTTGTAGGGAAGTGTAATCACAAGTGTGTTCTAGTCCAAGTAAGGGCGGTTCATTAGCATAGGTTCACCCACACAACACTTAGCAAAACATTAAACATTAAGCAGCGGTATGAAGCGAAAGTGACTTGACATAACTCCCATGTGTCCTCAGGAGCGTTTAGCCATCATAAGTAGAATCACCGGCTTGTCCTTTGTGCTAAAAAGGATTGGGCCACTTGCTGTAATTATTATTGCTCTCATTTATTTACTCGCACTTTATTTATTTGTTACTATAAAAACCCATAAAAATCTGACTGTTAGTGTTTGCAGTGAAACCTTGCACGAATCTACAAGCCAACACCTTCTGCTCCTCATTGGGTTCGACACAGTTATTTATCGAAAGTACTGCGATAGATCCCTTATACTTGTGGATCATCAGTCCACAGTGTGCTTTGCACCACAAACCATGCAAAGAAGCGACATTTAGGCGGCGCCCAAGTCGTCCAGATCAGTCATCAATCAAAAGAGCAGGGTGTAGATCCAAGGAACTGATCTTTATATGTCGAGCCTGTCGTGTAGCAACCACTGGCGGCGAGTGTCCGGGTGATGGTGCCATTAATGCCCGGGAGAAGCGTGATACCTTGCATAAGTTCCCAGAGGTTGACAAATTGGGTGATGTGCTCAAGCGTGAAATTCTGCACCGAGATGTCCGCAATCCAGTTTAGATTGGTGAGAGCATCCATGATGCATCTCCTTTTTTTCTTAGACACTTTGAAAACTTTTGGAGCAATTGACTTCGGGGGTGTGTGGCTAATTTAATATTGTTGTACAATTACATGTAATTTAAGTACTCTGTTAGGTTGAATTGAGTTGTACCCCTTCGCACAAGAGGTCTCGCGCGAAGGCAATTAGGTCATCTGCCTCCCGCTGGCGCCGCCAGCGATCCTGCCTCGTCTCCCGTGGCTAGTACTGGCCATGGGCAGCCCGGCCCGGTCGGCCCGATCCGACCCGGCCCGAAGAAGCCTGACTAGGCCCGGCCCGATGGCACTATCGGGCCGGACTCGGGCCTGAATTTTGAGCCCGACGGTCGGGCCGGGCCGGTCGGGCTTTTTGGGCTCGGGCCGGGCTCGGGCCCGATTTCTGCGACCCGACAGTTAGGCCGGGCCGGGCTCGAGCCTAGTTTTTCTGCGTCGGGCTTTTTCTAGGCCCGGCCCGAGAAATGGCCAGGTATGCCCGTGGCTTTAGGCCATGGAGGCGCGGTGGATCCTGCTCCCTGCCGGCGGGAGGGCTTCATTTTTAGGTGTTTTTTTTGTGTTTTGTCAAGTTTTTTGTCCTATTCAGGGAGGCGAGGCGGCAACTTCCTAGTTATCGAATAAAGTTCTCCCCACCTAGCCTCCGTTCTGGCGGTGCATCTAGCATCGTCAGAGGGCGTGTGGAGGTGTGTCTCCGTCGGATCTCGCGGGATTCGGTCGGTGTTCGTCTTCGGCAGATCCGATCTGGTCGTCGTTCGTTTGTGTTTGTATGTCTACAGGTTGGATCCTTCCGATCTACGTTTCTCGGCGACGGTTGCTCGTCTGGTGCGCTGGTCCCGTGGGGCATTAGCAAGTCAACTTCCTGACTGTCTACTACAACAAGGTTTGCCCGACTCCAGTGAAGGAGGGGTGATGACAGCAGCGCATCTTCGACTCGTTCCAGTGCTCGTAGTCGTCGCTAGGTGGTCTACAAATCTGGATGCAATTTTTATTACTTCTTGCATTCTTTGTACTGCTTGACAGTTGCTGAATAGATTGGAAGTTTTCTCGCAAAAAAAAAGTACTCTGTTAGGTTACTTTGTTTGGGGGAGATACGATTTTGATCTCCTCCTTCTCCATTGCATCAGGAACAAACATGTATCTTCAAGTTGCAACATGCATCTAACATTCCAGTTTAGGGAAAATAGGACTAGGAAGACCTAGTACAATTTTGGGGGAGATACTTGTCTTGGATCCTCCTTTTTTGCCGGGTTTGGCTGTATCAAATACTAATAACAATAGATATTAAGTTGTAACCTACTTCCAGTTTAGAGCTGACTATAAGATTTAGTGTCATTCCGTTTCATGAGCTATATGCTCTTTATTCGGGGTTGTTTTCAAGTGCTGCAAGTATTTCAACTTATTACGTACATCCAGCTTTGGGAGTCATGTGAGTAGTACTACTAGTCTTATATTTACTAATTGGAGGCACCATACGAGGCTCCACGTTAATCCTCAAGTCTAAACTGTTATGCACTAACTGTTATGCACTGTAGATCAAAAGATGGACAGCTGAGATTAATTGTTTCACCGTAATCTTGACCCGTGTTAAATTACGAATCGTTCCCCAAGCGTTCTCCTCTTTCAATATATCGCTGATGTCTTATCCGTCGCTGTCAACCATGCAACCTGATCGGGGATTCCACCGTCGAGCGGCCTTGGCGTTAATCGCCGCCTTCTCTTTGGCGACGATTTCAATCTGGCAGCCACCCGACCTCCCCACATGTCTCCAGCTGATCCCGCTCATGACAGCGCAAGGTGGAAGCCAACTCTTCTGTACGCTTCCACGACATTGACGATCTAAGTTTTCTCCTTCCCCGACATCAAGATCGCACAGCAATCGTACACAGTTTTGATCATGCGTCCACTCTTCGGCTCAGAGAACGACTGCTAATCATAGGTGAGCTCCTGATTCATCAGCTTTGAAATTTGAGTATGATCAATCTAGCTTCTTCTTTAATCCAATCAGTTTCCGTAATGATTGATGCAACCGAAGAGCAGATCTACCATGGCAGTTTGAAAGAGATACGATGGTTATTTTGATTGGGTGCAGTACTAAATTAAGCATTACGGAGAGGTGATACTATCTAAATTTTCTGTCATTGTTTACTCTTAAGATCAAACTTTCGTTAGTAATCGACCACTCATCACGTCCCCTGTTCCCATGTAGTAAAATATTCCTTGATTTTTAGGCCTGAAAACGGTACTGATTGTAACTTTTTTAATGTTTGCTAACGTGTAGAGCTGGAATTGGTCAAATATAACTGGAAGGGTGAAGTAATGATATTTGTAATTCTATTACTCTTTTTTACTAGAGGTACGGTAAAAAAAGATCAACATGCACCCCTAGAAAGGCTTTGGGTTATTTTGCAGGCTCTGCCAGTGTTTTTTCTTGCCTTGGATCCTCGGTGATGGTTCCTGTAGTACTGTGAGTGATAACTGAAATTTCAAGGAAAAAGTCAATTCGAGGCATGATATTTGCAGGTTGTATTTACTCAAGTATAAAACTTTTCTGCGGTTTTCTCCTTTTTCTACAGATTTAAGGGTTTAATTCATGCCTCAGTCTTACTTGCGGCATGCAAAGCGCTGTGAATGGATATGGAAAAAAGTAATATGTACCTACATTTTCATCAGTGCTCTGGAGACTGGAGCTCAGTAATGTATCACATCTAGCCTTCAGATTCATATGATACCTCCTTCTCTCTTCCATGCACTTTTTCAATATTGCAGATGTACACTTAACAACTTATGAGTGCAGATTTTACCCACATTCGACACAAGTAACCAAATTTTCCCTGGGGTGGTGGTGGCGGTGGAGCGCAGGGCGCGGGCACCGGGGTGATGCGTCACGAGAGCTCTGTCATCCTAAACTTCGAGGATGTGAATGTGAATTGCTCTTCAACAACAGTGAGAATAATAATCTGTATGTTCCTAATTAGGGACCAGTCTTGGGCGTGCTAAGTGTATATTTTGTGTCATAAAAATGTATTAGGTTGAAATACATTATTCTTCTGATGAAGATTATATATTGTTTGATTTTGGTGATTGGCGTATAGGTTTCTTGAGCTAGGGATTCCAAAGAGTTCTTTGAGGCCTAAGACATTTTCTATCAGATGATTTTTTGCTTACTTACCTCAGTTAATTAATGTTCTTTTTCTCCAAAATAATAATAATATCGAGGGGAAGCTCCTAAATGTTCAGTATATTTGGTCCTCTAATTTCTGTCCAGGTTTATGTTGACTAGAAACTTCCTGAGAAAATGAAAAACGTGAGGAGAAATGACCCCAAGGGTTAACAAGCCATATATATGTGGGTGATACTACGTTCATATCATGCAGTGATTAAGGTACATTTAATTTCCTAGCACCACCTAGCTTTAATCATTGCATATTTATTTTTATTACCATGTATAAATGTTTTATTGTTTGGGTCATGATTATTGTGCTTTCTGTATGAAAGTCTAACCATCGCTTCCTAATCTATTTGCCCACAACTAAAGTACCGATGAGGACTCACAAAAGGACTTCACTTGGAGCTACTATATTCGCTGAAAATGATCATCTCTAGGTCCGAAGTCTTGCACATGTGCTTATATCATGAATATCATCATATATTATTATATTTCCAATAATTGAAAGAATCTGTTTCCATTTTCCCATATTAATAATATTAAAACACGTGTACCAAAATTTGTACAAGCTATATTAATAGAATTTAGTTAAAGATAAGATTTAAAAGATATAAAATATATTTTTATAAAATTGCCAGCCCGTGCAAATGCACGGGTTGATGACTAGTAGGAGAAATTCATATTGGCTCCCCAGATCACATGCTCCTGATATATTAAAAAAATAAAAAAATATTAAAACATTTTTGAAAGTTCAGAATTTTTTGGAAGTTTTCAAAATAATTAATGTTTTACTATGTTTTAATTTTTTTTTTTGTATAAGTTAGAGTCTTGCACGTCACGCCAAACTGGCAAAACATGCAGGGTTCTCTTACCTGACTACTCCCTCGTTTTTTTAATGTAAGACGTTTTAGGAAGCTAAATTAGCTTCCTAAAATATCTTATATTAATGAACAGAGGTAGTAGTTGTTAGCTGTCGGTGATAAGCATACGGTAGCTACCGCTAAATTAACGTATGCGCACACTGCGTAGCCGCTCTCCATAGAAGGATTTTTACGCAGGCACTAGACGTATCGCCTGTCCGTGGTCTGCTAGTGATCAAATCTCATTTGGCGACAGCGTGCATGTTGTACAACTAGATTCGAACTGCGCGGCTTGCCGCGCTGCACCTGTTGATTCTTTTAATTTTTTGCCCGTAGTTGTCACATTATATACAGATTATACTAAGTAGATGGTTAATATCCAACAGTATAAGCAAAACAGGATGGTAATATCGTAGTCATGCTTATATGATGTTACTCACTGCAATAACATCCGGATCGAGCATAGAAAAAGTTACACCATAATTTACATAAAGATGTGCATTGGTATGTAGGTACAAAAATATATCTGTAAGGTTGCATGAAATTGAAAATTGTCACAACACACAATCAGACCTTACGAAACAGGAGCGATGGTGAGGTTCATATCACATTGACATAACATAAGATGGTTGTAGGACAAATTAATAGATCGACATGCAAGAAATTAATCATGATGGAATATAAGAAAAGTATGGAATATAAGAAAAATAATAAAACATTCACAATGGCCATTGAACAAATTACATGTAGGTCCACAATTAGAGAAAATAATCATCCATCCTTAGGCACCAAGGCAGTACCTGTAGTTGTCCACCCGAAACAAAATAGATCAACTAATATCAGGTTGAGTGGGAAGAAAGGTTGAAAGCTATTCATATTTCTGCACAGTACATCAAAGAAAAAAAATATATCCCAACAGATGAATGATCGTAATTCTACACATTAATGATCGATTTAGAATGCTCAGTTATATAATGATTGTAAGTTTAAGTATGTAAAGACAAAAGAAAAAACAAAAGAGTTTCCACTGACATTTATATTAGTGAAAAAAAAGGAGATCCCTTTTGATATTAACTAATGTCATTCCAAGCCAGAGAAAAATGAAGTAGACCATTTTCGATTAAAGACCAAATATAGGGCAGATGTGTACTTAGAAAGCCAAATAGCATGAACAGATGGTCCATATAGAAATATATTCTTGTAAAGAGAAGGAAAGAAAAAGAGATGTTGTACTGTAAGTAAAATATAGATCATCGGGTCTTGTTTTATTTGATGAGAATGAAGTATATATCTAAAAGAATAACTACATGTAGGCTTAAGATAGGTAACCCACTCGGTCATTTCCAAAGGGAATGAAGCAAATAGACAATAACATAAGAGAGCAGAGACTACCTTTGCAAAATAAGGGCAGATCTTTGCGATTGTCAGGCTGCATATGAAAACCAGCTACAAAAATTGTCGATGAGTGTTCGAGCTTGTTCTTCAGACCATAATAGGAATCATTATTCCCGCATTTTTTTATCCATCAGAAACAGAATTATAGGACCCTGTTGTATTTCTTCAAAGAGAAACTGCGGAACAGAAAAAGTTAATAAGAAAAGAATAATGTAGCGCTGAAGCAGATCATGGCTAGAATTAACGCAGAAATGTACAGACCTTCGAACGGCACGCTTTGTTGTTTATAGTAATTACTTGCCCGTGGTTGTCATATTTTATACAGATTATTAAACGGATTGTTTGTATTCATATTTGTAAGCAAAACATTATGGTTTAGCACCTGTTAATTATTAAAATATTTTGGCCACATATCCATGCAAGAATATAAACTATATAATTATTTTATTTCAAACTTGTAATTAACTGTAAATTAAGAAAAAAAGGTATGGTCCTGATTTTTCTGCTGATCCTACTCTGCGTATGGGTATCTGTTTTGTCTAGACACAATGAGAAGCGTCGACAAAATATAACATGTCTGAAGCAAATATAATTTACAAAGTAACAATCCGATATGGATCCAACTACATTGACAATTGACAATTGTCAAATGTAGTTTCAAAAAAACTACATTGACAATTGACAAATTCAAAAAAAAAAAACTACATTGACAATTGACAGGATGATGATTTTGTTTCTCAAACAGCAATGTACTTTACTAAAAAAGGTAATAGTTTCAACATATGCAATGAGATTTTGCAACACATCAATTAGATTGACAGTTACATATTTAAGTTCAACATGGAGATGTATCCACAGTAAGATAGTACATAATTCAAGTAGAACGACATTTGACTTCGACATAATAAGCTGGAAACCCCGCTTCCTCTTGTCTATTTGAGGAGGGCAGGCTTGTCTATATGGAAATTTGTTCCTGTTCTACATCATTTGGACCATTCCCTGTACTGGAGAGTGCCACATTTTCATATTTACTCTTTTGTTTTCTTACCACTTTGTACATGGATCGTCATTGGACATATTCCTAGAACAATAGAAGTTCGAATGAAGTTAAATGAAGCAGGTTCCAATAGATTTAAAAAAAGGAGAAGGTGGTAATGTGTTGACAGAAAACACGCGGAAATATTAATGCTAAACCTCCCATGATCGAGAGCTTACTGATGAATCTTTCTAGCAAATCACCGTGTACCAATATCAGAATACTTGATATAATTTGTAAATTAACAGGAACCAAAAATCCATGTTGAATCACAAAAAGCATCAATAGAATGGATTGGACAGGAAATACACCTTATCAATCCAAGGCGAGCTGTGGGGGTGTCGCTCATCCTAGCTATGGTCATACAGCCTAATTCATGGAAACAAATTAGTAAGGCAAGTTAGTATAAGTACAGAACGCAATATGCTTGTGTTTATAGATTTATCAAAGAACACCAAAAGGATAGCAAAAAGGTGTTGCATATGTGCGTAGGAGTTAGGGAGAGATGACATTCAGGTTTGAAGGTGGTAAGGCAAGGTAAGGATCTGGTATAATGGGGACTGCACAGAGACCACAAGGCTGCCGACGTCATCGACGCCTTGCTCTGGCCAGGCTGCCTGAAGTTTAACTGAACTAAATGTGAAATGCCTGTATCAGATAGTCATAAAACTCCCTGACCAAGATTAGTGGTCTAGGATTTACAGAACATTTTCTATGGCTGGTTGTCTGCATCCATATATAGGAAATAAAATCTTTCATTTCGATCTGCCAACAAAAAAAACATGAATGGTTTGTTTGTCATCTCCCCAATGTCTCCAAAAAAATAGGAACTGGTTAGGACGTTGCTAAAGTTTTTCAAAAGCATGGTTACTTATCCAAGATAACTCATGAGACATGGTGATGGCTGGAAGCGCTGCCCTTTCTGTCCTTTCAAAGTTAAGCAGCTCCGTCAGCTAGCTGGCTGGAAGTTATAACATGCTCATAAGATTGTAAATCGAACAGTTTTATTATCTACAAAATCATCTAGTAATCCAGGTGAGCAACAGACAACCACAACAAAAGTATCAGTAGGTATTATCTAGTAGGTTACTCGCATCCTCGTCCTGGAACCTACATCCAAATCACACCAAATCCATGCCCATAGCACAGCAGCTCCGACTCACCGCTCGGCTAACACCAAGCGTAGAGAATAAAGAGAGACGAACCAGGGATAGAGTGCACACAGTAACTCGAACGACGACGATGCAGACGGAGAGGAGGCCGCTGGAGACCACGACAACGGTGCCGCGGATGGCCGTCTCAGCCCGTGCTTGCGCTGCATCGAGGATGATGGCGACGGCGCCGGTGCCACGGACGTCAGCATCTCGACAGCCTGTTCTCCCTGCGCCCTCTCTGAAATCAGTGGCGGAGGACGGACCTGCAGGTCGAGCAGGCACCATCCAGGTCGGGGATTGAGAAAATCTGGAGGAGAAACTGCAGCGGCGGCGCGGAGGAGCAGAAGGAAAGGGAGAAGAGAAGGAGACGCATCTTACCTCAACCAGCCTCAGGTCCCTGCAGCGCCATCGATCTAGCTCGGTCCCCGCGCGTGCTCGCCGTGCTGCAGCCGCGGGGGTTGGAAGCGGAGGACGCGACGGAGCGGGCAGACGTGGGAGAGCGCACGCACCGCAGCGGCGCGAGGTTGCGAGCACGGGGAGCAGGAAGAGGAGCTCGCGGGGGCGCGGGAATGGCGAAGGCGGCGAGGGGAAATGCGGGAACGCATCCCCGTTGTCCCAGATCGATCGGTCCCCGCCGCCTGAATCCCAGACGACCCCGTCCCTCCCGGATCTCACCAGCAGCGGCGCCTCGTGCTCCTCCTGCTGAGCACCGAGGAGAAGAAGGGAGTGAGGGGCGGAGGAGTGTGGCGGTGGGATCAGGGAGGAGAGGGGATTGGTGGGAGAAAGAGACGCGGGGAGGAGAGGGATTGGGATTGGGAGAGAGATGCGAGGGATTGGGCGAGGGAGGACGCGAGGCAGGAGAGGAGAGACGCGTCTAGGGTTTTCTACCGCGTGGGATGGGGCGAGGGAGGAAGAGCGCGAGGGGCGCGGGGGGTGCGGGACGAGCAGCTAGGGTTTTCTAACGCGTGGGGCGCAGCTTATATAGCACAGACGCGAAATGACGATTTTGCCCCTGAAGTTCGACGGAATTACAGACCTTGCCACCACGCGAAAAAATGAACGGCCAGGATGAGATCAACGTCTATAGAACGGCCCAGAACGTCTAATCAATGAGGAGCCTCCTGGTACCCCCAAGAAAGTATGCTTTAGATTTTCCCCCGAAAAGGAGAATGCATGTCTTACATGATGTTGTGATGAATTAAATATTTTTCTCATAGTGTTGAAATAGGGTAATATATATCACAAATGTACAACTAATGTCCAGTGACGTGAACGGTGCCAATGTCCAGTGATGTGAACCCAGGTAATGTCCAGGGACGTGTACATCTGTGATATATATTACCCTATTTAGTGTTTTTTTTACATGTCGCATCTGAAGTAAGAAAGTTTTTTTGACGAAACCGGAGTAAGAAAGTTTGAAACCAAATTTACCGCATTTAACTATTTTTTCCAACTCTATTAGATTGGCCGTGTTAGATCGATGTGGTGCGACGGCAATGTGTAAGCTTCATGGCGTCATAGACGATCTACCTAGCCTTCTCTTTTTTTTAAAGATAAAAGGGGCGCTCCCACGATTTCATTGAAACCATAACCATCGTTTTACATCAGAGTTTCTAGTACCCAAGCTGATAGAATACGTACTTGTACATGTATTGTAAAGTAGATAGGCTTCTAACCTAACTCTGTAACAGTTGTAATTGTCATCATATATAAAGAGCCGATCCGTACCCAGAAGGGTATCGAGATCATTGTTCCCTCATTGAGCGTAGCCGCCGCCTCCTATCGAGTCCTGCGTCTCCTCCTCCTAACCCTAAACTCGTACATGGTATCAGAGCTCCGATCTTGAGCGATGTCTTCGTCTTCCGCTGCCTCGAGCCTCTCGCTCACCACCCTCGCTCTCCCCTCGATGCCGTCGTCTTCCGTCAGCCCCAAGACCTCTGGCCCCATCAACTTCGGGCATCTGATCACGGTGAAGCTCTCGCCGCAGAATCATCTTTTCTGGCGTGCCCAGGTTATCTCCCACCTCCGGAGCAACCTCCTCCATGGCTACGTCGATGGCACTCTGCCGTGCCCTCCCGCCAACATCACCGTCACCAAGGATGGTGGTGGCTCTTCCGAGGAGCCCAACCCTGAAGCCGCCGCGTGGATCCAACAAGACCAGGCGATTCTGTCCGCTTTCCTCGGATCGGCGGGTGTTGAAGTTGGCGCGCTGATCATGTTCGCCACTACCTCCAAGGAGGCCTGGACGACGATTGAGAGGAGCTTTGCCTCTCAGTCCACCGCCCGTTCGATGCAGATCCTTGATCAGATGCGGGAACTGGAGAAACTTGATCAGCCAATCGCTGTCTACTACAACAAGATGAAGTCCCTGTCGGACATGCTGACCTCGATCGGTCAGCCTCTCAGGCCTGAGGAGTTTCAGTCCTATGTACTCAAGGGCCTCGATGAGGAGTATGACTCTCTCGCCGAGTCCATCATCGGTCGGGAAACTTTAATGCCCGCCCATGACCTCTACTCGCGCTTGCTTGCTACGGAGCAGCGCAAGACTGCTCGCCGTTCATCGTCAACCATCCACTCCGCCAACGCCGCCACCAAGTTCAGCTCCAAGCCGCCCCGTTCAACCGGTGGCCACACTGCGCCGGCCTCCTCGTACCGACCTGCTGGTCCTGGCGCAGGTGGATCGTCTCGCTCCTTCCAGCCCAAATCGGGCTCCTCTGGTGGAGGAGGGCACGCGCCTGAGTATGGACGTGGCAATGGAGGCCAAGCTCCGGGTCCTCGTCACATCTGCCAGCTGTGTGATGAGCCCGGGCATATTGCGTCACGGTGCTTCAAGCGCTTCAACAAGAGCTTCCTTGGTGTCGGGAACGACGGTCGCTTCATGGAACGCCAACTTGCTATGGCGAACCATGTCATCCAGGTGCCGCAGGGGCAGACTCCCTCCTACCCCGTCGAGCATCCCTGGTATATGGACACTGGAGCATCTGAACATCTCACCAATGAGGTGAACAAGCTGAGCATGAAGGAGCCTTATCAGGGCAATGACCGCGTCCACACGGCCAACGGTTCAGGTATGCGTATACTTCATGTTGGTCATGCAACTATTCCCACATCATCGTCTAGATCGTTGCAACTCCGTAATGTCCTTCATGTTCCTAGTGTCAAAATAAATCTCTTGTCTGTCCCTCGTTTTACCTATGATAATCATGTTGTTGTCGAGTTTCATCCTCACAGTTTTTTTGTTAAGGACCTGTATACGAGAGCCATTCTTCTTAGAGGTCGGCGTCGCGGTGGTCTCTATTGCCTTGATGGTCCAGAAGCTCCTTTCGCCAAACAAGTCTTCAGCACGCTTAAAGCTTCTTCTACTCAGTGGCATGCGCGACTAGGTCACCCATCACTTCAGATTGTTCAGCATGTTCTTGGTCGTCATCATCTTCCGTCGGAGTCCAATAAAATTAGTAGCGTTTGTGATGCCTGTCAACAGGGCAAGAGTCATCAGTTACCGTTTTCTCTTTCGAGTCATGTAACGAACGCTCCTCTTGAGCTTATTTATTCAGATGTGTGGGGTCCTGCTGAGACCTCTGTCAGTGGTCATTCATACTATGTGAGTTTTGTGGACGCATATAGCAGATTTACTTGGTTGTATCTAATCAAACGTAAAAGTGATGTCTTTGATGTTTTCCGTCAGTTTCAAGCACATGTTGAGCGTCTTCTTAAACATAAAATTATTCATGTGCAATCCGATTGGGGAGGCGAGTATATTAAGTTAAACTCCTTCTTCCAAAAGTTAGGCATCTCTCATCGTGTTTCCTGTCCACATACTCATCAACAAAATGGTAGTGCTGAGCGTAAACATCGTCATATAGTTGAAACTGGTATTACCCTTCTTGCTCATGCATCTCTTCCTTTTCGTTTTTGGAGTGATGCCTATATTACTGCTGTTTTTCTCATCAATCGTATGCCTACTCGTGTCATTAACATGCAAACTCCACTTGAACGCTTACTTGGCGAAACTCCTGACTACAGCTTCTTAAAGGTTTTTGGGTGTGCGTGCTGGCCCAATCTCCGTCCCTACAACAAACATAAGCTCCAGTTTCGGTCTCAGAAGTGTGTGTTCCTTGGGTATAGTCCTATGCACAAAGGTTATAAGTGTCTCCATGTTCCCTCTAACAGAGTCTATATCAGTCGTGATGTCATATTCGATGAAAATGTCTTTCCGTTCTCTAATTCTTCTCCATCCGAGTCCACCCCACCTTCCGTCGTTACACCTGTTGCTACTGACCAATTTGAAGATAGTATGCATGCCCCTTCGTTGCTTCGTAATCATGGCGCAGGTACAGGTCGTGGAGCTCGCTTGGAAATATTGGAGGATCCCTCTTCACCATTGCCAGATCACATCGATCATGGCTCATCCATCTCCATGCAGCTGCATGGCGCTTCTCCGCTGGCGGGTGGACGCGGTCCACTGGACTCGCGCACTGCTGCGCCTGGGTCATCCACTCCGTCGTCGTCACATGGCGTGTCTACCTCGCCCACTTCGTCTCCGGCACGTGGCCCGTCTGGCCCGCATGCTGGCTCGTCTCCGACAGCAGATGACACGGCGTCGCCTGCCTCCGATCGTGCGCAGACGCCAGCATCTTCAACGCCACCTGCTACCAATCATGAGGCTGCTGCATCCCTGTCACATATCCTGGAACCACTGGATCCGCTGCCTCCAGATTCGCTACGGCCGGTCACGCGTGGCCTCCGTGGTGTTCATCAGAAAAAACAGCGGACTGATGGTACTGTCGCCTGGCTTACTGCCTGTGTTGCTCATGCTACTGCGGATCCGACGGCTGAACCTCGTCATTTCCGCGCAGCTCTTGCTATTCCTCACTGGCGAGCTGCTATGGAACAGGAATATGATGCTCTCATTCAGAACAATACATGGCGACTTGTTGCTCCACGCTCTGGAGTAAATATCATTGACTCTAAATGGGTTTTCAAGGTGAAGCGGCATGCTAATGGTACTATTGAGAGGTACAAAGCTCGTCTTGTTGCTAAAGGATTTAAACAACGCTATGGGTTGGATTATGAAGACACATTCAGTCCTGTTGTCAAGCCTACCACCATTCGTCTTTTGTTGACGTTGGCTGTTCAGCGTGGTTGGCATCTTCGTCAACTCGATATTCAGAATGCTTTCCTCCATGGTATTCTGGATGAGGAGGTATTTATGCGTCAACCTCCTGGTTTTGAAGATCCTGCACGACCTCATCATCTCTGTTATCTGGTCAAAGCGTTGTATGGGCTTAAACAGGCACCTCGAGCGTGGCATGCTCGGCTTGCTTCTGTTCTTCGGCAACATGGTTTTCTGGCTTCGTCAGCTGATACGTCGCTCTTTATTCTTCAGAAGCCAGATGTTACTGTTTACCTCCTGATATATGTCGATGATATTGTTGTCTTGAGCTCTTCCTCCCAAGCCATTGATCATCTCGTCAGTTGTCTTCGCCGGGAATTTGCAGTCAAGGACTTGGGACCCCTCCATTATTTTCTTGGTCTTGAGGTTACTCGCCAGTCACATGGACTTTCTATCAATCAACACAAGTATGCTGTTGATCTTCTGCGACGTGCTGGTATGCTCAAGTGTGCGCCTGCTCATACTGCTATGTCCTCCACTACCCGATTATTCGGTTCAGATGGTCCGCCTCTTGTTGATGCCGAGGCTACTACATATCGTAGTATTGTGGGAGGGTTACAGTATCTCACTCTCACTCGTCCTGATATCTGCTTTGCTGTTAATCGGGTTTGTCAGTTTCTTCATGCTCCTACTGAGGTTCATTGGGCTGTTGTGAAGAGGATTCTTCGCTATGTTCAGCATACACGCACTCATGGGTTACTTCTTCGACCCACTTCTTCTGGTATGCTCTCAGTTTATTCTGATGCTGATTGGGCGGGTGATGTAGAAGACAGGCGATCAACGGGGGGATATGCTCTCTTCTTTGGAGGAAATTTGATCGCCTGGAGTGCGCGAAAACAGGCTACTGTGTCACGTTCAAGTACAGAGTCTGAGTATAAGGCTGTTGCTAATGCGACTGCTGAGCTTATGTGGGTTGAAGCTTTGCTGAAGGAACTTGGTATTAAGCAGACATCGCCATCTGTCTTATGGTGTGATAATATTGGAGCAACCTATCTTTCGTCAAATCCTGTGTTTCATGCAAGAACAAAACATATTGAGGTTGATTATCATTTTGTTCGTGAGCGAGTTGCTCAGAAGTTGCTCCAAGTTCGGTTTGTGCCTTCTAAGGATCAGTTAGCAGACATCTTTACCAAACCGCTACCTCTTCCATTGTTTGAGGAGTGTAAGCGCAATCTCAACATGTTCTCCACAGTTGAGATTGAGGGAGGCTGATAGAATACGTACTTGTACATGTATTGTAAAGTAGATAGGCTTCTAACCTAACTCTGTAACAGTTGTAATTGTCATCATATATAAAGAGCCGATCCGTACCCAGAAGGGTATCGAGATCATTGTTCCCTCATTGAGCGTAGCCGCCGCCTCCTATCGAGTCCTGCGTCTCCTCCTCCTAACCCTAAACTCGTACACAAGCTACATATAAAATGCAGTCTGGGAAACTAGCCTTCTCTTCTCCATCCGTTCTGCTCCTGGTCGTCCTCTTATATCCTCGAACATCTCGGTCATCAGCCAACACCTTGCATACGACATACACGAGAGAATTTGGGTCTAATGTTTGTTAAATTGGAATTCTGAACGAATTCTTATTAGATGGGGGTAATTTGGTGTCGCAAAATACACAATTAGGAGGTATAAATCGAGTGGAATTCACTCTAATAGTAATTCTCATTTAGGCATCGTATCATGTATATTCAGAAATATATCAATACGGTACTTTCTAACACGATTACACGAATATGCACCGTTCGCATCGCTGGACATTGGCACACGTCTCACACATGTCGTGAGCTGTGCGCGGCTGGAAACAATTGTAACATAGGAAATACAAAGTATATATTATACACGTGTGTGTGTGAAGACCGCCTTAGACGACAACGTTTAAGCGACAATTCCACTTGAATGCTTTTGCTCATCCGGCCGCAGATTCCTCACGATGAGGGGGAGCCCATACCTTGGTGTGAGAGTGAGAAAGTTTGCTGGCTTGTGAACATAGTTTGGGGAGAGAGTGAAGGAGAACCTCCTGAGGATCATCGCCATCACCATCTGTACCTCGATCATGGCGAAGTTTTGCCCGCTGCAGACCCTTGGACCATACGAGAAGGCTAGCAACGAGTTTGCATATTTGGCAGCCCTCGAGATGCCATTCTCGAACCTCATGGGGTTGAACTCGTTGGAGTCAGGACCCCAGACCTCCTTGTCCCTGTGCAACATCGCGATGAAGATCAATATCATTGTTCCTTTGGGCACCTTGATGTTTGTCAGACTGCAATCTGAGGTGGTCCTTCTCGCCAGTAGCGGTACAGGGTTATAGAGCCTCAGGGTCTCCAGGAGCGACATGTTAAGCTACACCACCATTGTACATGCATATACAAACACATGGAGATAGTAAGTAGAAAAATGTATGCTTTGCATATACCAGGTTCAGTCACATTGGTACGTACCAGCTTCAGTTTCCCCAGGGTGTTCATACTCGGGACCTCGCCTTCATCTTCCTGCCATTCACGGAGGATCTCCTCCCTGACCTTCTCCTGCCACTGTGGGTAGCTGCTGAGCAGGAACATCGCCCAGCTAAGGAGGGTTGAGGTGGTGTCTGTCCCGGCGGAGAAGAAAGTCTTGCACTCCCCGACGATTTCCTCGTTGCTCAGCATATTAGGGCCAGACCTGCAGGCCTGCATCATGAGCCCAAGCAGGCCTTCTCCGTAGGCGTCAGTTGCGACCCGCGTCTCCATGAGCTGCATGATCTTGCTCGTCACCAACTTGTCGAGTTTCCATGTCCGACGGTTGCGGCGAGTTGGGACGTACCTAGCAAAAGAATTTATTTCAGGTATAATCATATCGACGAAAATCAAGGCCGACTGTCGTTTAATTTATACCACCTGAATCCAGGTACAGGGGGCACTAGGATCGCGTAAACTGCATGCTCCTGGAGCTCCCTAAGAGCAGCAAACACCTCGCCGGATATCTTTGATTTCTCACCGAAGATCACTTCTTCCATGACTCCTACCGTCAACTTTTCGGAGGCACGCCTCATGTCTGTCTCGGTTTGGTTAGCCTTGTTATTCTTTATTTCGATGGACCATCCATCCATCATCCGCTGAGCCTCCTCCGATGCTATAGCGGACATGGACTGAACAAATGAAGTTTTATTTAGACGAACAAGCTAAAATAGTTTGCCAAAACATATTATATATTTTGGGACAGAGTGAATATATAAATATTATGTACAATATGCTCAAAGTGTGTGCGCCGAAATGGAGGTGAATTAATTAACCTTGATCTTCTCTTGGTTGAAAATTGGGTGGACGACTTTGCGGTGCCGCTTCCAGACGTCTCCGTTTGTAAGTATGAGCCCCTTACCAAAAAAGACTTCCAGGATAGGGTTCATGTAGTCCTTCTGGAATAAGTTTGTCCTCTCGGCGAGTACTTCCTTGACTACATCCATGTCGGTAGAACAAATGCACGGTGTTGGTCCGAACCAAAGTAGGAATGTTTTACCTAGACAAGATCAATATATATTTAAGAAAACAATTAAATAGAGACGTCTCTAACACGTGGCTATTTTACCGGTAACATATATAAAACCCAATCTTCTAGCTTGACAAAAAGCAACTTTCGCTGGTCCCGCCCGCATCTTGACGACCCAACCTTCCACCCCTCATGCACACCTTTCTCTATCGATCGATCCTTTTGCACGTACTAATTTTGTTTCCCAGATGTTTAAAATATTAAAACAATAACATGTTGGTACTGAAGAGTAGTTTCTTCATAGCCACTACTTGTAGTATGTTATTATTGTGGGCAACTCCACCATGGAGACGATCGATGATATTGTGGCTGCTGGCTTCTATAGCTGGCTCTTGGCTACTGGGTCGGTTTGTTCATTCTAGGATGGGAGTGGGGAGTGTGATTTATACGCGCGCGATCGGTGGACGTCGCGGCTGGCGGGTACGTACGTCGGGTGGGTTGCGGTTACTGTCTCACCCGCGACCCGCCCCCTGCCCTGTCCCGGTCAAAAAAAGGAACGGAAAAAGCAAACGCTCCCTTTCGGAACCCGACAGCCCAGCGCTCGCGACTCTGCCACCAGGGGAGCCCGCCAGCGTGAAACACGTCCTTGAGGCTTTCGGCCTTCTTCGGTTCTCCTTCTTCTTGTTTTTGCGGTTCGGCCTTTTATCATTTTATGCACCCTGGCTGCGGGAGCTCCTATGTACCCTTCCAAAAGGGAACTCGAGCGAGCGTACAACGACACGTGGACGCTGTGTGAGTATTAGCGAAATCAAACTTGGCTACGTCGTCAGCCTGCAGCAAACGCGCGATGGGCGGCGCTAACGAATCACGTACTGCGTATATCCTGGTCGGCCGCGTACGAACCGAGTCGGCAACGTCCTGGACTAAGCGAAGCCCCCCGGCCCCGCGTACATCATGCCAAAGAAACCCCTGACATGTAGCGGTCGTTGCTCCTTTAATTTGAAGCACAAAAACCTGGTTGGCACGTCCGCGGTGTACGCGCGCCGCGCGTACGAAGCCCCCGCTGGGCGTGTACTCCGTATAGAACATAAGTATATAGAAAATATAAAATATATTGATCAGGATGTACAGATTAGTGTGAACAGGATGTACGAGTACATAAAAACAAGATGTACAGATTATTAAAAATGTACGACCACAGTGCTACCGGATGTACAAAACTGGAAATGTATAAAATTAGAGATATACAAACTGGAAATGTACAAAACTGGAAATGTACAACCATATTACTACCGGATGTACAAACTATACATAATTGGATCTACAAAAAAAGTTTGTCGAAACCTATCAACATGTTATCTAGTTTTGAAGATCTCGACGCGAGGAGCTCAAAAGTGAAAACGGTTTATAATTTGGATTAGCGATTCTCAAGATATTTCATTTTTTAATTCCGGTTTTAAAAAATAAAATGGAAAACTAGCCCTCCCACCTCCCGTATTATTTTCTCTCTCATCATTCCCACTTTCAATCTAACTACGACACGTGGCAAGCATGCAACAACCACAAGGATCAGATTAAGGAGAATGTGACACTTACGCGACGAGAGTATTCGTTAGGTGACCTTTGCGAAGGGTTCCCCTTTTTTTTAGAGATTACCTATTAGGCAGCGTCGCCTGCTAGCGTTCCGAAATGGGCCGCTTTTGAGCGGCCCAATAAAAAGGTCCAGCATTTTTCTTATTTTCTGTTTGTTGTTTCTATTTTTAGTTTTAAATAGAATATAAATCTGAATATTTTTCAAATTGGAAATATTTTTTAAATCTGAACGTTTCTTAAATGTGAACAATTTTCAAATTTGAACATTTTAAAAATTTGAACAAAATTGAATTTTGAACATTTTTTAAAACTAAAAACAACTTTATAGTGAACAATTTTCAAATTTGAACATTTCTTAAAATTAAACAAATTTTAATTTTGAACATTTTTCAGCGCTAAACAATTTTCAAAATTTGAACATAAAATGTCGGTGAACAGAAACTATTTTGGAACGATTTTAAAAGTGAACAGAAAATGTCGGTAAAAAGAAACTATTTTGGAACAATTTTAAAAGTGAACAGAAAATGTCGGTGAACAGAAACTATTTTCGAACGATTTTTAAAGTGAACAGAAAAATATTGGTGAACGGAAACTATTTTCGAATGATTTTTGAAGTGAACAGAAAATGTCGGTGAACGGAAACTATTTTTGAACGATTTTAAAAGTGAATAGAAAAATATCGGTGAACAGAAACTATTTCAAAATGAATAAACTTTTTAAATTTTAAAAATAAACAATTTTTGAATATGAACAAATTTTAAATTTGGACATTTTTTGAAATATATTTAAAAAATCAGGAAAAAGTAAAAGAAAAGAGAAAATAAAAAATATTGAAAAAAAAGAAAAATGAAAAAAAAACTATGAAAACGAAAATAGAAACAGAAAATAAACAAAAAAGGAAAGAAAAATAAAAACAAAATTAGAAAAAGGAAACAGAAAAAAAAGTAAAGAGAGAAAAGGAAGAGAAAACTCGCGTCAGGGGAACGAAATGGGCCGGCCCAATTAGTGGACGCTTCAGGCGACGCAACGAAGATCCATCGCTAATGAGCGATATATAGGATTTGCGCTGGCTGTCGCCGTAAATCCTATGTATCCCCCCGCAAACGACGCGAGATGGTCGCGTCACCCGATGATGGCCGGCCCATTCCATGGTTATTTCTTTTTTCTGCCTTTTCTTCTTATTTCTTCTCTGTTTGCTTTTTCTTTCCTTTTTCTGTTTGTTTCATTTTCTTTTTGTCACTTTATTTATGATTTTTAAAAATTTCAGTTTTGAAAATTTGTTTCAATTAAAAAAATCAAACTTAAAAATTGTTAAGTTTTAAAAAATATTCAAAATTAAATATGTTCAAATTTAGAAAATGTTTAAATTTAAAAATGGTGCCCTTGAAAATGTTCAGTTTTGAAAATGTTCAAAATTGAAATTTGTTCAATTTAAAAAATGTTCAGATTTTAAAATTGTTCAGATTTAAAAAATGTTTCAGTTGAAAGATATTCAAATTTATTTTCTACTCCCTCCGTCCATAAAACGATGTCATAGATTTCTATAAATATGGATGTATCCTCGCGTCTGGATACATCCATATTTAGAGAAATCTATGACATCCTTTTATGGATGAGGTAGTATTTAAAATTAAAAATAAAACAACAAACATAAAATAAAAAATAAAATCACCTGTTAAATGGACCGCATTATTGCAACCCATTTAGTTACGCTGCAGGCGACGGGAGCATCCCTCGTCACTTTGAAGCGATATATAGGAGCTCCCCGGCCGTCTCGCTCGGCTAACCGCTGCCACATAATCGCTCTTTTCGGCCAACCATATGCGGGCCCATCTAACCTGGCGCAGGTGCGAATCAACTACTACCCCAGATCCATTAAAATTATCGTGAGAAAATTATGTAGCATGAAAAAAATATCATATGTACAAGTTGCAACGTTTTTTTCAGATCAGAGGGAGTATTAAAAAAGAATCTTTTTTTTGGCAGAAAATAAAACACCTTGTGGTCATTCCTTTACCAGCACGTACTATTAAGTCACGTGAACACATATGTACTAGCGGGTAGCTTCTTCGCAGTTATCATGTCAACGTTACAAAGGATACGAACCAACACAATGAATAAGTTCGACCAACGCATTAAAATATCACTAACTTAAATTTTATGCACAAAGAACAAACATATGTGCACCCTAGAAAACCAATTAGACCTAAGAAACAAACTCTTCGGAACTAATCATGGCTGCAAGAGTAACAAAACTTTAGAGACCATGGAAAAAAATTAGTCCCAAGGAACAAATCATATCTACACACGGAACAAAAAAATTATACCAAATGGAAAAAAATTAGCACATCCCAAAAAAATTACAAGTAGGAGGGGAATAATAAAATTTGAACCCAATGGAACAAAAAATTATTGACCACGAAACAGATCATAACTACAAGCAAAATAGAAAATATTAACTGAGCGGAACATAAGTTTAATCGTTCGTGGCACAAATCACAACTACAAGCGGAACAAAACTTATAACTAAGTTGAAAAAAATTAGAACCATTGAAACATTACTAACTATAAGCTGAAACAAGATTTAGGACCTAGTTATAACACTCATGGAGCATATCACGACTACAAGAGGATCAAAAGGTTAGGCAAAGTGGAACTAAATTTGAGCACACATGGAGCAAATCACGATTTCTAGCGAACAAAATTTTAGTGCCCAGGGAACAAATAACATCTACAAACGGAACACATTTTGAACCATAATTTAAGGCGCGTTAGAAAAATCCCAAGTAGAGGATAAATACAATTTTATACTTACTGCAAAAAAATTAGCACATGCAGAACAAAATCAAAATATTAGAGGAACACAATTTAGGCTAAGTGGAAAATAACTTCAGCATTTGTGGAATAAAATTAGAACCATATGCAGAACAAAAAAATTAGACCTAGTTTTAAAGCCCTGGATAGAAAATAACAACAAAAATAAAACAATGATTCATACTAAAATAAAAAATGGTGATTTTTTTAAATCTCTCTTAAAACTAAACATCAGAAAAATTAAGCAAACGGAGAAAAGGGGGGAGGGGAGTAGAAGAGAAAGCAATAAAAGCAATAAATAAAAAATAGAAACAAAAACCCTACGGCCAGAAGTAGCTTATCGATGAAGCTTTAACGGGCTCCACATGCGCCAAGAAAATACTAGCTGAGCCTTCGGGACGGAATTTTCCTTTTTGGAATGGAGGGACACTTAATTTGGAACGGAGCGACTACAATTTATATTTCAAAAGGACTGTGCTACCTAGTGCACGTGTCTTATATTAGACTTTCGTGGGCACGGATGAAATACGGTAATTTAGCCATGCATGCAGGTAATTGAGCCAACCCACTGAGTGGACTTCTTTCTTGGTTTTCAAACTTTAAAATGTTTTATCTCTTGAACGTAAGTCAAAGCCCAGATTTGTTTTCATGGTTAGCTTAGTCGTGTCGAGATCTTCAAAACTAGATCCCATGTTGATATGTTTTGACAAAAAAAATCTGACATTAGTTTTCAGATTATAGTCACTTGGTCAACAGGCATAATCTGACACGTATTTGGATGGTAACTGTTAACCAGTAACATGACAACTACAGTATAATTACTTGGCAACTGATGAACGAAAAAATATTTCATCAAAACATATTAAGATATGGTCTTGTTTTAATGTCCTCGTCGAGACGAACTCAGTGGTGAAGACGGATTGTCAATTTGATTAACGGTTTACAAGGTATTTCATTTTGAATTTTTGAGTTTTGAAAAGATTATTTTCATGCGTGCATCGGTTGGTTGCTCCGCCTTTATAGGGTTTGATGCACGCCGGACGAAATTTTTCCGTGGGGCACGTCCCCTTATTAGATTAACCGATTTTAAAAAGGGTGCATGTAATATTATCGGTTAGATTAGTTTTCTAAGTTAAAAAAACGAAAACAGGATCATCACATACATTGGGACGGAGGGAATAGATATGGGTAGAAATATTCTAGACATATACGTGTCACGTTATCACATATTCTCAGAGTTGTATAAATAAGGACGCAACTACTTAGAAGCTACTCCGATTTGGCAAAAACATAAGCACCCGTGGGCTCTCTTCTATCATGCATGCATGCATAAAAAGCCAAAAAAGCTGATGTCATCTCGCATTAAATAACAAATTCGAAAATTTAAAATGTTTTGTAGCTCAAACCGTTTATGCAATTTATGATCCGTTTTCACCGTTGGACTAGTCGCGTCGAGATCTTCGAAACTAGATCCCATGTTAGTATTTTTCGACGAATTTTTTTTCGGACCTAAAAGTTACCAACCACTAACACGTAAGTTACCATGCTGTAGTATGTAAATTACCACCCCACACAACGATTCATTTTGAACGCAAACAATACAACAGATGGTACCTCCATCGGTCCAGGGAGGGTAACTCCATCAGTCTAGGGTGGTCAACTATATCACTACTGGGTGGCAACTCTATCAATTTAGGGTGGATAACTCTATCAATTTATGGTGGTTAACTCCATCAGTTTAGGGTTGGTAACTTCTTTAGTTCAGGGTGGTAACTTCATCAGTCTAGGATGGGTAACTACATCACTATCGGGTGGGTAACTCCATCAGTTTAGGGTGGGTAACTCAATCACTACCGGGTGGTAACTCCATGACTGTTCGGTGGGTAACTCCATCACTATTAGGTGGGTAACTTCATCAGTTTAGGTTGGGTAACTTAATCAGTTTAGGTTGGGTAACTTAATCAGTTTAGGGTGGGTAACTTCATAAATACTCATTGCTAACTCTATCAGTTTAGGGTGAGTAACTCTATCAATTTAGCGTGTGTAACTCCATTATTTTAGGACGGGTACTTCCTTCATCCAGGGTGGTAACTCCATCAGTATAGGGTGGATAACTTCATCACTATTGGGTGGTAACTCTATTAGTTTAGAGTGGGTAACTCCATCACTACTAGGTTGGTAACTTAATCAGTACATAGTGGGTAACTTCATCACTAGTGGTTGGTAAATCTATCACTTTAGTGTGGGTAACTCCATCACTACTGGGTGGTAACTCCATCAGTTTATGGTTGGTAACTTCATCACTACGGGGGCGGTAACTTTATCAGCTTAAGGTTGCTAACTCCATCACTTATGGGTGGGTAACTCCATCAGTTTAGGGTGGGTAACTCCATCACTATTGGGTGGTAACTTCATCACTTTAGGGTGGGTAAACTCCGTCACTACTGGGTGGTAACTTCATCAGTTTAGGGTTGGTAACTTCATCACTACGGAGACGGTAACTTCATCAGCTTAAGGTTGGTAACTCCATCACTTCTGGGTTGGTAACTCTGCCAGTTTAGGGTGAATAACTCTATCAGTATTGGGTGGTAACTTCATCAAGATCCCAGAGGACGCACTAGAAGCATGTCTAGAAGATATGAGACGTTTATAAAGCAAGTCTATCCTTATAGAGACGTTGTAGTATCTCCCCTTCCATATCGTCTCTACGATACATTATGGCGTCCTTACTATTTTAAGACGTTTTTATTTTTAAGTGAAAATGAATTATTTTTATAGTTATAATCAATTACTCACATGAAATGAATATAATCATATATCCATGCTATCACAAAACAGAACACAACATAAAAAAGTACGATGCATCATTTGGAAGAAAAAAAAGGTTATCTTTATTTCTTTAGTAACACCAATACTTTACAACTGAAATGTACATTTGTGAAAGAATTACAACTTGACAAGACAAAATCCTCCAAATCTTTCTATATTTTGTCTTCTAACTAGTTTGAAATCAGTCTATCAGCTTGCGCACGGAGAAATGGGTACATTGGCTTCCCATAGCTGCTACTATAATTGTGCATTGCAGTCTTCTGTCGTCTTGCTTGAAAAATCTTGACAAACAATTACGTTGAAGTCAGTGACAGATATAGATATTAACCGGTAATAAATTCAATAACAAGTTCTACTTTGCACAACACAAATAAAGCACATACCACATGCATTTTACCATCAGATGTAGTATCCAAATAATGGAACACCGTCTCTTCACATTACAATTCACATTCTTGTTTGCATAAAGCTGCAGACCTACTGCAAGAAAAACAATAACTGAAGTACCGTTTAGACATGCTCATAAAACCAATCCTAACGATAATAGTTTTTTTATTCTAAAAAAAGACAATAATAGTTTTTAACATTACACAGTGGGAAGTGGCGGAAATATGTGACTATGTAAGAGATGGTACCTACAAAATGCACTTAGCAACTGTCTGGAAAAAATTATATATGTTGTCCTTTTGGACAACAATTAGTGCCATGCCCATTCAGAAACATAGAGTGCAGAGTGCTTGTGTAGAAAACTGAAGAAATTAGTTTGTGTAGAAAACTGAAGAAAATTAGTTTTTGACACCTTGACTGTGAAGCATGTACACCCAATCGACTCTTAGTTGCAGTTAGGAGCACTACTTGATTTTGCACTTGACTAAACAAACAAGTCTTCAGAAGCTTACGTATGTGCTTGCACTGTTAGATAAATCGAACTTCAAAAAATTAGCTAATTGCTCGTGCTTGTCTGATGAAACAGACTTAGAAATTAGAACAAGACAAAATGGAACTAACCTTGGCATTGCTTTGTACGAGTGCACCATGTGAAGGAATGATTCATGATGCCACAATTCTTCGGAATAGCACGCCGCCTGGGCACTCATGGAGGTAGCTTAATGCCTTCAAGGGAACAGACGTTGGTGGTAGGAGGAGGAAAACGGGCGGGGAACTGACGACGAGGGCGGCACCACGGCCGGCTGAGCCGTGGCTCGTAGCAAGCTGGAGGAGGAGCTGGCAGTGCGGCACTGCCGGGAGCGCTCCGACTCGCTCGCGCTCGCCGCCGCCCGAGCCAGGCCTGCGCCTCCCTGCCACCCGCAAGGGGGACGGCCTGCCAGCCGCCTCGCCCGCCCACCCTGGTGGCCGCTATCGCTTCCTCCTCCTCCACCGCTGAGCCACCGCCGCCGCCGCGCACCCAGCCGGCCGGATCGAAGCGGAGGTGTGACGTTGAAGAGGCCCAGACCACGGGATCTCACGCGGACGTTCGGGGACGACCGGCCAGCGGTGGCGCAACGGCGACAGATCCAGGAGGCAGATGCGGCGGCGCGACGGCCGGAGAGCCGGGAGGCTGCAGTGGCGTCCAGGCGGCGGGGACAGCGGCATGGCGGCGCGGGTGTGTGGCGACGGCAGCGGGGTCGCGGTCGTGGGGAAAGAGCAAAAAGGAAGGAAAGAGAAATCTGGCCGTTCACGTGCGATCCGACGGCTGGCAATGGTGCGTGAAGTTACGCCAGCCAGAGGCTGCTTCTGATTAGATAAACCGATAAATAATTGTACTTCCGTATTTTCCAACACGATTACATGAACATGCACACACGTCTCACACATGCCGTGAGCCGTGCGATGCTGGAAACAGTTGTAAGGAAAAACAAGGTAGTATAAGCATGTGCCCTTTAATTTAGATTGCCTTAGACGACAACGTTTAAGCAACAACTCCACCTGAACCCTTTTGCTCATCCGGCTGCAGATTCCTCACGATGAGAGGGAGCCCATATCTTGGTGTGAGGGTGAGGAAGTTCGTAGGCTTGTGAACGTACTTTGGCGAGAGCGTGAAGGAGAACCTCTTGAGCATCATCACTATCACCGTTTGCACCTCGATCATGGCGAAGTTCTGCCCGCTGCAGGCCCTTGGGCCATACGAGAAGGCTAGCAACGAGCTTGCGTATTTGGCAGCCCTCGAGGCGCCATTCTCGAACCTCATGGGGTTGAACTCGTCGGCGTCGGCACCCCAGACCTCCTTGTCCCTGTGCATCATCGCTATGGGGATGAGTATCACGGTATCCTTCTGCACCTTGATGTTTGCCAGATTGGTATCAGAGGCGGCCTTTCTCGTCAGAAACGGTACCGGGCTGTAGAGCCTCAGTGTCTCCAGGAGCGACATGTTAAGCTGCATATATGGTAATGGTACACACACACATATACATGTTAAATATTTATTACCTCATAAAGATCTCAATCGAATGCTAAACATGGGTAGTACGTACCAGCTTCAGTTTCCCGAGGGTGTTGATACTCGGGACCTCGCCTTCATCTTCCTGCGATTCACGGAGGATCTCCTCCCTGACCTTCTCCTGCCACTGTGGGTAGACGCTCAGCAGGAACATCGCCCAGGTAAGGAGGGTCGCGGTTGTGTCTATCCCCGCGGAGAAGAAAGTCTTGCACTCCCCAACGATCTCCTCGTTGCTCAGCCTGTTGGGGCCCCACCGACACGCTTGCATCATCAGCCCAAGAAGGTCCTCGCCGTAGTCGTCGTTTGCGATGCGTGTTTCCATCATCTCCATGATCCTGCTAGTCACCAACCTGTCGAGCTTCCATGTTCGACGGTTGCGGCGAGTTGGCAGGTACCTTGCGAAAAAATCTTTCAGACAATCGTATCTACGAAAATCAAGGACACGGTCGCTTAATTACAGTATATATATATACCACCTGAATCCAGGTACGGGTGGTGCTAGAATTGCGTGTACGGCAAGCTCCTGGAGCTCCTTCATGGCAACAAACACCTCCCATGATTCCTTGGTTTTCTGGCCGAAGATCACTTCGACAATGACTCCTAGTGTCAGCTGCTCAGAGTCATTCCTCATGTCTGTCTCGGTTTCCTGCGTGTTGCTGTTCTGTATCTCGGCGGACCATACAGCCATCATCTGTCGTGCGCCATCCGACGCTAGAGAGGACAAGGACTGGAAGAACATATATATGTGGAATTTAGACCACCTGGAGGATATAGCTGTATAAAGGAAAAAACAAAAACCTGCAGGAGCAGAAGAGATTATTAGGAATAAATTAGATGACCTTGAGCTTCCCTTGGTTGAACACTGGGTGGACGACTTTGCGGTGCCGCTTCCAGTCGTCTCCGTTTGTAAGTATGAGCCCTTTGCCAAAAATGACTTCCAAGCTAGGGTTCATGTAGTCCTTTTGGTACAAGCTCGTCCTGTCCGAGAGCACTTCCTTGACTAGCTCCATGTCAGTAGAACAGATCGACGGTATTGGCCCAAACCAGAACAGGAATGTTTTACCTGAATAAGATCACGTGGAGGAAACAAGTTAAGCATAATACAGACCGCTAATTATTAGCTTGTACGTACCATAGTCGGCTGTCCATTTCTGGATGAAAGGTTGCACGTAGGAGGTGTAGTTGTGGCAGCCGGCGTCGAGGGGGTTGGCACGGCCGGCGATGAGCATCCGCCTGCACTCCTGCAGGCACCCGACGGCGAACCTGTACGGCGGCCCTCGGATGCCCTGCCGTCCCAGCGACCGGCCCACGGCGTACGGCCGCCACACCAGATGCCACAGCGCCCTGGCGTAGAGCCTCGAGATCAGCAGCACCACGGGAAGGGCGGCGAGGCCTAGCAGAAGGCGAGGCAGCTCCATGGATGGATGGATGTTCTTGCTTGCTGTTGCTGGCTTAGCTACTGGGTCGGTGTGTTCATTCTAGGATGGGAGTGGGTACTGTGATTTATACGCGCGCGATCGGTGGGCGTCGGGTGGGTTGCGGTTACTATCTGACCGACGCCTGTCCCGGTCAAAAAAGGAGACGGAAAAGGAAAAAGCAAACGCTCCCTTTCGGAATCCGACAGCCCAGCGCTCACGACTCCGCCACCAGGGCAGCCAGCGCGCGTGAAACGCATCTTTGAGGCTCTGGGCCTTCTTTCGCTTTTTTTTTTTTTTGCGGTTCGGTTTTTTATGCTTTGTTGCAATTAATCAGTGTATATATATATGTTGTGTGTGTCCGTTGGTAAATTACTCCCTCCATCCCGAAAAGGATGTCATAACTTTTTCCATCCATGAGTGTATCTAGACGTGTTTTACATATAAATACATTTATGAATGGAAAAATCTGTAACATCCTTTTCCGAACGGAGTAAGTACACAAGTTCAGACGCATGGTAAGGAATCTCCAAATACACGTTCACATCCATGCTTGGCATAATTCCTTCCATCAATTTTTAACCGAACTAGCTATTATTGCCTCCATCACATATTAGTTTTCGCTGAAACGAATAAATCTACACATTAAAATACTTCTAAATACATCCGTTTGCGAGACAACTAATATGGGATGGAGGGAGTATATATTACATTATCTAACATTGGTTTCATGTGCGCCGTTCCATGGCTATATATTTCCTTCCATTTATTTAGAAGGCGCGGAGACTATTTTCTTCATTTCTCGATTCAATTACAAGGAGAACTATCTATTGCGAATGAACCTACAAACTGAAATACGTATAGATACATCCGTTTGCGAGCAACTAATATGGGATGGAGGGAGTATATATTACATTGTCGAACATTGGTTTCATGTGCGCCGTTCCATGGCTATATATTTCATTCCATTTATTTAGAAGGCGCTGGGACTATTTTATTCATTTTTCGATTCAATTACAAGGAGAACTATCTATTGCTCAATAAAATCCCTAAAAAAAGGAGAATGCTTGTTGGCGTGATCACACGTTCGCTGGGGAACCCCAAGAGAAAGGTATGATGCAGTAGAGCAGCAGTTTCCCTTTATTACAAAACCAAGGTTGTCAGATCCAGTAGGACTTTGAGAAGGCTTAGCGAGGTGTCAATCTACTCTGGCGCTTATAGATTAACGCAGACCTGCACAAAATCACAAACAAGTACTTTGCCCCAACGAAACAGAGAGGTTGTCAATCTCTCCGGCTTGCCGAACACAAAGGATTAATTGTGCAGATGTAAAATATGATGAGAGTGAAATATGACCAGCGAGCAAATGATGATGAAAAGCTATTAAAACGGTTGTAAACAATATAGAAAAATAGGACCAGGGTCCACAGATCACTAGCGGTGTCTCTCCAAAAGGTATACATGATGGGTAAACAAATTACATCATGGGAATTGACAGAATTGTGGGCACACAGCAATCTTTCATAAAACAATATACTTCACCGTTTCATCTAATATGGGCATTACTTCAAAATATAGAGACTGTTATCCAACTGCATCTATGACTAATAATCCACCCCGGGATCGCTATCCAGCATGTCATCCAAAAGTATTAAGATGCAGTCAACAGATCATTGCAATAAGCAAAGTGCATAATGTAAGAAATGTAAATAACACAAGGAAATCACACCGCTGTTTTCTCCCTAGTGGCAACAACACATCTCTAGTCTTAATCGTTTCTGTCAACCCGAGCTCAGACAAAGAGAGACATTAACCCACTATCTAGCATAAATACTCCCTCATACAATACTAATAATTATTTGGCCAAAGCATCCACTAACATTGGATAGCATGCAAGATCATAGATAAAACATAACACAAATATGAACACAAGTAATGACTTTCACAATTCATCGGATCCATGCAAACACAATCATGTAGTAGTTACAGATAATATCATCTTGATCATGATAGGAAGCACACAAGATCTAAACAATGGAGTACAAGGAGGAGAGACAACCATCTAGCTACTGCTATGGACCCGTAGTCCCGTGGTGGACTACTCACGCATCACTCCGGAGGCAGGCATGGTGGTGTAGATGCCTCCGGTGTCGATTCCCCTCTCCGGCATGGTGCCGGGAAGAGCTGCAGAACCCTCCCGAACTAGGGTTGGCGCTGGCGGCAGCCTCGGACGTTTTCTGGAAAATATGATCGGGTACTTAGGTTTTTCGGGTCGAAGACTAATTTATAGGCGAAGAGGCGACTCGAGGAGGCGAAGGAGCCGCCCAGGTGGGTCCTAGGCGTGGCCTAGGGTGGGGCCGCGCCTGGAGGGCATCTGGAGGCTGTGGCCTCCCCCTCCGGGCGTCATTCTGGCTCCGTCTTTGTTTCAGCTTGGAAATAAATCCTGTAAATTTTCAGCGTATTCCGAGAAACTTCCCAGAACAACTTTTCTGAAACAAAAAGACAGCAGAAAACAGGAACTGGCACTGGGCATCTTGTTAATAGGCTAGTTCCATAAATCATGCCAAAATGATATAAAACATGTGGCACTGATATATAATCAAGCATGGAACATCAAAAATTATTGATACGTCGGAGATGTGTCAGCATCCCCAAGCTTAACTCATGCTCATCCTCGAGTAGGTAAGTGATAACAAAATAATCTTTAAAGTGACATGCTACCAACACAATCTTTATCATGTAATCATGCAAAGCATATGAATTGAATGCATTGATCCAAAACAAAGGTTCATTGAATGAAACAAACAATAATTAACCAGGTGTAACATCTAAGCAAGAATTTACTAGAAAAGAGTACCTTGGAGATTTAAAAGTATAACACTTGACAATGATTGATATCTCACAAAGCAATATTAGTTCAACAAAGGAGTTTGGCCAACACAAAGGAAGATTTAAGTGTTCAGCAAAAAGCTTCAACTTGCAACTTGTTTATCTTAAGATAAAGTCAATACAAAGTTTTCACAGTTAGACACAAAGATAACATGAAGTAAAACATGAACTAAAGTTGACACCAAGTGATTGCTTGAGGAGTTAAGAAGGAAGAGGAAGACTGACTCAACATAAAAGTAAAAGAAAGGCCCTTCGCAGAGGGAAGCAGGGATTAGTCATGTGCTAGAGATTTTTATTATTTTTTAGATTTTTTTGACAGAAGTAAAACATTTGTGAGGTATGCATGCTTTCGTCAATGACTTCACAGTAAAGAAACTAGCTAGTCCCCCATTTCAAGCAAGGCTTTTAGACTTTTGAGAGCGGCTGGGTTTAGAGGAAAGAGGTCGCTCCTCTTTTCTCCTTTGTTTCACCACTAACCAATGTTTTGACTGATTTCTCAGGTTTTCATTGTGCAGAGGAGAATGGTGAGTTATATTTATATTTTGCTTAGGCCGCTCTCCGGTCAAATTCAAGTGAGGACGTTGTCGGAGAACTGTCCCAGGAACTGGGTGTGTCTCACGAAGGATCGAGTAAGGGGCTGAACACGGAATCAAACAACCCTCAACGTGCCTCGACGACGGTGCTCGCCTGGATCGCTGCGGGGAAGCACTGCAGAGAGGAACGCGCGGTATTACCCAGGTTCAGGGCCCTCTAGGTGAGGTAAAACCCCTACGTCCTGCTTCGAGTTGTATTGCACTTGCTTGGAGAGGTTTTAGTACAGAGTGAGCTTGGCGAGCTCGAGGTGGCTACAATGGCTAGGGTTTTGTCTGAGCTCCAAGATGGTGAACTTGTGAACCCAGAATGCCTACCAAAGATCGAACCCTTTGCCCGAACGGGCTCCTCCTCCTTTTATAGGTGTCTCGGGCCTCTTCCGCCCAAACATTTGGGCGGGAAGGGCTACCACATGGCGACGAAGGAGGAGGCGCGGTGCACCAAAAAGGTGGAGTCTACCATAAAGCTAAGGCCATGGACGCGGTCCACGGCAGGGGAGCGGCGTCACCAAAGCTGAAAAAGGGGCACCGGCCAACCAGGACGGTGGGCTGGCGCTGCGGAGGTGGAACGGGTCCCACGGTGACGTCGCCCTTGGAGCGTAGCTGCAGACGGTTCCCTTATCACCAAAGCGGCAATACTCGTTGTCCGCTTTGCTTGGCGCTGCTTTGTTGACTCCTTTATACATGGAAACGGCAACTGCGGCGTCGTCGTCACCGCGCGCAGGCGCGCGCGTCACTCTGCACATGGGCGCAGAGCCCATGTGCGCTCTGCCGCGGAGGCAGAGCTGGCTTCGAGAGGAAGGAAGCCTCGCGAGGCAAAAGGCCTCGCCGAGCCTTTCGGCTTGGTCCTTAGCAGAATTGCTGGTGGCGTCCGAGACGCCTTCTCGAGGAGAGGTCCCTCGCCAAGGGAGAAAACCCTCGGCGAGGAGAAAAGGTCCCTCGCGAGGAAAAACCCTCGCGAGGCTCGCCAGGCTTGGAGAGCCTGGTCCTTAGCGAAATCTTCTGAAGAATCTTGTGGGCCCTGGCAGGCCGGCCCGTGGTACCCTGGTTTCCACTGTGCCGACAGTAGCCCCCGGGCCCGCGATGGGCACGCCGAGGCCCATGGATGAAGGCGAAGCGTCGAGGGCCCAACGGTGCCTGCCAGGGGCCGTGACACGTGGGGCGCAGCGGTTGCGCCCGCGGCCACGATCTCCTCGGCTCCAACGGGCGACGTGGCGGGGCCCGCCACGACTCGGGAGCCGGTCAATAAAGCCTGGGCGCGCAGACTGCGCCCTTCACTTCTCCCATAACTCCTCCGCACTCTTCTCCCAACGCCTCCAAAACACCTTCTTCTTCCCAGAGCGCTCCAACTCCAGGGTCTTCGTCTTCTTCTCCGGCGACCGATGGCTCCCAAGAAAGCAAACACCGACCCGAAGGACAAGGCTGTGATGCGGGCCGGCACGTCGGCGGCGGCGGCGCGCGGTGCTGCCCTCGTGGAGGCGCTGCCGCCGACCCGCGTCAACGCGGTGGCAATAGCAAAGGTGCGCCATGTGGCGGCGGCGGGCACCAACGAGCACGGCGCCACCGAGATGAGGCCGTCCGGCAGCAGGCTCACCGAGGGATTCTACCCCATCTTCGTCCATACTCTTTACGCCGGTCTTGTTCCTCCCTTCTCTGAGTTCCTCTTGGCGATTCTGGAGGTGTACCAGATCCAGTTGCTTCATCTTCATCCTAACTCCATCCTCATCCTTGCCATCTTCGCCCACCTCTGCGAGGCCTACATCGGCATCCGTCCCTCGGTGGCGCTCTTCCGTAGCTTCTACTCTCTCCGGAGCACCGCCCCCGACGAGCGGCTCGGTTGCGTCTCCTTCCGCATCGCCGCCGCCAGGTGTGAGAACTACATTCCCATCGCTTGGTGCGGTGAGAACGCCATCACCAAAGTGACGAAGAAGGTGGAGAAATTCCGCGAGAAGTGGCTCTTCGTCGACACCAAGAGGGTAAACCCTCTCTTGGAGGTGCCCGAGGCCCCCCCGAGGAAGTGGGCGCGCTGGGCGAGCGCAGACTTCAGGGGCCAGAGGCTTGACGTGGTGTACGAGTGCATCCGGCGCATCCGCGTGGCCGGGGTCACCGGCCAGATGGTGGCAAGAGACTTCACGAGGCGCCGGATCGCCCCCTCCAGTGGCACTCCGAGCCGGTGTGGCGGTACACAGGCAAGGAGGACGCGATGCGGCTGAGTTCGGACGGCTTCACGCCTGAGGTGCTGCGCCAGGTCATGGGGGTCCTCTTCGCGACGACGGAGATCCCTTCTCCTACCAACGAGGAGGCCCGACCGCTCATCAGCTTTGCCGAGGAGAGCATTGAAGCGCAACGCCGGTGCATGCCGGTGTTCGACGAGTGGGGAATTGTGCCAGCAGGGCACCGCGGGCCTCGTCCCAACCCGTGGGCGGCGGAGCCGGAGTACATGGACGAGTCTCCGGAGCCGGATGAGGTCGAGGAGTCCGGCGAGGAGGAGGCCTCGAGAGGCGTGGACCCCTTCGGTGAGGATGAGGCCTCGAGGGGCACCGACCCCGCTGGCGAAGAGGAGGCTTCAAGAGGCGCCAACCCCTCGAGAGGCTCTGTCGGCTCCTCAAGGAGTGCTCCCGCCGAGGTGGACCTCCAGGTGCTCTCCTCCAGCGATGAGGAGGGTGCCTTCCGCGTCGCCCGCTCCCAACGCATCGGAGAGGAGGAGGAGACGAGCGGCGGCGGGGGAGGACGCTACGAGCCCCGCTCCAAGGCCATTCACGACAGGAGAGCCGCGACCGCGAGGAGCGCTCCTCGCGTGGAGGCAGGGGCGCCTCAGGAGGAGGCCGGAGCAAGCAACACCCAACCGCCCAAGGCGAAGAAAAGGGTGTGGGTGATGGCTGACGAGTAAGCCTTGATTCTTCTTTCCCTTTATCATTTTGCTTCTGGAAAACCCTCTTGAAGGATCTTCTACCTGTCTCCCTTTCAGGCAACCTGCGGAGCCAAAGAGGCGGCGGCTCCGCAAGCTTGGAGAGGCCACCAGCGTCGCCGCGGAGACGCCTACGGCTGACGAGCCGCGCAGGTGGCTGTTCCTCCCGCGGTCGAGCACCGCGCGGAGGTGGTGGTCGAAGAGGTGGTGCCGTCACCAGTTCGTGCGGCAACTCCTCCCGTGGCGGAGCACCGCGCGGAGGAGGTGACTGAAGAGGCGGCGCCGTCTTCGGCTCGGGCGGCGACTCCTCCCGTGGTGGAGCACCGCGCGGAGGAGGTGATGGAAGAGGTGGTGCCGCCGTCGCCCACTAGGACGGCCACTCCTCCCGTCCAGCCCGGGACGGAGGAGGAGAGGGTGGACGAGGAGATCGTCTTGGAGCCGCCTCCGGAGGGGGAGGAGGCTCCCTCAAGAGGGGCCGATGCGCCCGAGGCCGTGGCGGACGCGGCCGTCACGGAAGGGGCAGGGAACGCCCCTGAGGAGCAGGAGGCAGAGGCGCCTCTGGAGCCCACAAGCGCCGGAGCTGGGGGCGAGGGGGCGCCCAGCCCCCAGAGGGCACTTGAAGCGGGCGACGAGGGAGGCGCCCCTACGAGCCCCCGGGCCGCACCAGAGGCGGCCGTGAGCCCGAGGCAGGAGGCCCCGGGCGCCTCGACAAGGATCGAGGACTCCGCACCCAGCAGTGGTGCGGGGACCTTGGCGCTGCAGGAGCCGCGGCGCCAAGCAATTCGTCGCCGAGTCGTCCTCAACCAGGCGCGGCGGACGCTCGACGAGCTGGAGGAGCAGCTCGCCGAAGAAGAAAACGCCCTAGCGGAGGAACGGACAAGGCTCGGCGAGGCCTGGGCCCTCCTCCACGAGAGGGTGGAGTTGTGCCGCCGGCAGGACGCGGCGGCCCAGGCGGAGCGCCAAGAGGCCCTTCGCTTCGCCAAGGAGACCCGCGACAGCGTCAAGCGGGAGGCGGAGGAGGTGATGGAAGAGCTGGACGCCGCCAGGGAAGCGCTCGAGGTGGAGACCGCCTCCAAGCATGATGAGCTAGCGGCCGCGGAGCAGAAATTCACCGCTGACTCCGAGGTCGCAAGGGCCAGCCTGAAGGAGCTCCGCGAGCTGCTGGATGCTCGCGAGGGGCAGCTGGCGCCGCGCGAGGCGGAGTTGGCGCGACGCGAGGGAGAGCTCTCCCTCCGCGAGAAGGAGCTGCGCCAGCGCGAGGAGCAGGCCCAGCTGCTCGAGGAGGCCCAGGCCACCCGCGAGGGGCAGCTGCAGGAGCGCGAGGGCTTGGTGGCCCAGAGCGAGGCCACCTACGCAGAGCGCCACGAGAAGGCCAACGCCGACTTCGCGGTGAAGACGAAAAGAATCCAGGATGAGGCCGACACCAGGGTCCAGCTTATCCGCGAGAGCCTCTCCAAAGATTATGACGAGAAGGCCACGAAGCAGGAGGACCGCTTCAAGGCGAAGCGCAAAGAGTTCCAAGATCGCATCAAGGCGCTCGAGCAGGAGGAGAAGCGGTTGACCTCCTGCCTTGAGGTCGCCAGGGAGGCCCAGGCTCGCGCAGAGGGGAACGCCATCGCCCTGGAGAGAGACCTGGACGAGCTCCGTCAGCAGGTGGGGCCGGTCGTGAGCCTCGTGGAGCAGGCCCGGGACCAGCGCCAAATTGGCCGGTCCATGACGCGCCAGCGCCAGGGCATTCTCCAAAGCTTGGTGAGCCGCGCGCGCGCGGTCGGGGGTGATCTGAGGATCGACGTCCCCTCCTTCTCCGCAGAGATCGACGATGAAGCCGCGTACTCGTTCTTCTTCGAGCAATTCCTTGAGAAGCTTGAGGAGGTGGCGAAGAGCTTTGACGAGCGCGTCGTGGAGGAGAGCCGCGATCTCCTCGTCATCGCCACCAGCCGCATCTTCAGCAACCTCGTGAGGCTCCAGCCCTCGCTTGACCTCGAGACTGTGATGGCGCCGCCGGTCACTATCAGCGACAGGGCGCGGAAGGCCGCCGACGCGTACGCCAAGAAATTCGACCAAGTCGTGGTCGATGAGGACGAAGGCGACGGCGAGGAGGATGCTCTGGAGGAGGAGGCGGAGACCGCCGTGGACAAGGCAGGCACCTCGGGGGCGCGACGGCCTGAACTCCTGTATCTGGACGTGCAGAGGCACGAATTTATCTTAGCATTTAATTGTAATAGCCTTGTAAAGACTTGTCTTTATCTTTGTTTGCTTGGTGAACATCCCTCGTGAGGCTTTTGTCTTCCCTTTCATGTCTTTTTTGCTCTGCGTCTTAGGACCCTCTCTTAGCGCTACACCACCGCCGCTTCGGTATGCGAGAGTCAGGGCTCCACAAGGCCGGGGGGTGTGTGAGGCCTCAAGAGGTAAGAGCGCCCAAGTCGCGATGCTTGGGGCTCCCCTTCAACGCGCAAGCAGCCCATGAGGTGCAGGAGAGAGAAAAGAGGCTCGAGGGATGAAAACCTGCGAGGGGAAAATTAACCAAGTGTTAGGACTTAGCTTCGCGAGGCGTTTTGCCCTGGAGAGGGTGTTGGTCCTTTGGCGAGGTGTTTTCGTCTTGGAGAAGGTGTCGGTTCCCTGACGAGGTGTTTTGGGCCTGTTTCCTGCGTTTTGACAGATAGGCGTACCCACAAGCAATACATAGCTAAATAACTTATGCGCGCTCGTAGGTTCCTTCATGTGTGTCTCGTGAGGAGAACAGGCACTAAGGTCCTTGGTGAGTTGACGTGCACGGGAGCCGGCTCATGAGTTCAGAGCTCCGTTGGAGTTGACATGCATGAAAGCTGACCCGTGAGTTCAGAGCTCGGATCCCTTGGGTTTGAGGTGCTGCCGGGATGCTCCCGTGGCATGGCACCATGCTAGCCCCCGCTCGTGAGATACACAGGAGGGATCATACGAGCAAGGATAAAACAGCAACAACATAAAAACTTACCAAAGCAACAACATATGCTGGCGCAAAGCGCAAAGGTTCAAAGTGACCTGAAACAGAGGTTCATTACACTGGCGTGGCCAGAAACACAAAAAATCCGCCATGTCAGGCATGGGGTTCCACATGATGTGGCTGAGACTCTCGAGGGGGCGTGCTCGGGGCGACGCATGTAGGGAGAGCTCAGAGGGGGCCCCTATGCGGGGGTGGCTTGTAGAGCCTGCGGCCCACCATGGCTGGGCATGGGGATCCACCTCGCCAAGGCATGGTGCTTGAAGAAGTCACCTTGCCGAGGCGCGGTGGCTTGGGAGTCTTCTCGAATGGCCCGTGGCAGCGTGTAGTAGAGAGGGGAGCCCGAAATTTTTTCCTCGTGGAGGATGATGGCGCGAGGCTCTCCCTTGATGCAAAAAGTTGCTTGTCGAGGACGATCAGGAGTAGAACTTGCGCAGGTGCTGGATGTTCCAGGGGTTGGCGACAGGGATGCCGTCCTCCGTCTCGAGCCGCGCGGAGCCAGGCCTGGCGATGTGCACGACTCTGTAGGGGCCTTCCCACATTGGCGAGAGCTTGTGGAGGCCTGCCCTGGAGAGGATTCTCCTCAGGACAAGGTCTCCTGCTTCGAGAGTGCGCGGGCGGATGTGGCGGCTGTGGTAGCGACGGAGATCTTGCTGGTACCTTGCCGCTCTCAGGGCCGCATTATGGCGGAGCCCTTCAAGCAGCAGGAGGTCGTCGTTGCGGAGCTCGTCCAGCTCAGCCTCCTTGAAGGCCAGGACTCGGGGAGAGCCGTGAGTGATCTCGCTGGCGAGGACGGCTTCAGCACCATAGACGAGGGAGAACGGCGTCTCACCAGTTGGCTTTGTTGGCGTGGTGCGGATGGACCAGAGCACCGATGGGAGCTCATCGATCCAATGCTTGCCGCTGGCCTTGAGGCGGTTGAAGCTTCTCGTCTTGAGGCCCTTGAGTACCTCAGCGTTGGCTTGCTCAGCCTGCCCATTGCTTCGTGGGTGTGCCACCGAGGCGTAGCAGATTTGGGCGCCGAGGCTGCCGCAGTAGGACTTGAAGGCGCCACTGATGAATTATGAGCCGTTGTCGGTGATGATGCAATTGGGCACGCCGAAGCGGCAGACCAGGCTCCTTATGAATTTCACCGCCGATTTCGCTGGTATGGTGCGCATGGGTTCCACCTCAGGCCACTTGGTGAATTTGTCGATGGCGACGTAGAGGTAGTGGTAGCCCCCGAGCGCTCGCGGGAAGGGTCCCAGGAGATCCAGCCCCCAGACCGCGAACGGCCAGGAGAGCAGGATCGTCTGGAGTCCTTGCGCGGGCTGGTGGATCTGCTTGGCGTGGAATTGGCAGGCGTCGCAGGATTGGACGATTGCGGCTGCATCTTGAAGCACTGAGGGCCAGTAGAAGCCACTCCGGTAAACCTTGCCTGCAAGGGTGCGCGAGGACGAATGGTGGCCGCACTCTCCGCTGTGGATGTCGTTGATGAGCTAGCGGCCTTCCTCGGCAGGGACGCACCGCAAGGCAACCCCATTGGGGCGCTTACGGTACAGGTCTCCGTCGTGGAGGCAGTAAGACTTGGCCTGGCGAGCAATTCTTTCGGCCTCTGCGTCGTCTTCGGGGAGGACTCGGTCTTGCAGGTAACTCTTGATCTCGTCGATCCAACTAGTGTCTTGGCGTACCAGAGTCAGCAGCAAGCGATCGCCGGAGGGGAGCCCGCAGTTTGGTGCTCCACTGGTTGGGGCTGGCGGGAGCTCCTCGTCGATGCTGATATTGGCCACTGGCTGCCTGACTGAGGCCTTGGTGAGTCTGTCCTCGAATACTCCAGGCTTCTGGGCTTCTCTTCTTGCTGCTCGCCTGGCGAGGTCATCTGCTTCTTGTTTTTCTGCTCGTGGGATGTGCTTGAGCTCCATGCCCCTGAAGTGCTTCTCCAGCTTGCGTACCTCTTCAAGGTAGGCCACCATGTAGGTGTCCTTAGGCGTGTAGCTTTTGTTGGAGAAGTTGACGAGGAGCTGAGAGTCGCCCTTGATGAGGATGCGCTTGATGCCGAGGGCGATGGAGGCTTTGAGCCCGGCGAGGAGGCCTTCATATTCAGTAATGTTGTTGGAGACCTTGTCGTTGTCCTTGAAGCACAGCTGGACGGCGTAGTAGAGCTTGTCGCCTGTTGGTGAGGTGAGGACGGCACCAGCCCCTGCACTCCTGGCCGCGAAGGCGCCGTCAAAATGCATGGTCCAGGAGGCTGTGGCTTCCTCCTCTTGAGGTTCTTCTTCGCGTGTGTCCATCCACTCGGCCATGAAATCGGCCAGTGCCCTGCCCTTGATGACCCTGGTGGTGTCAAACTCCAGCTCGAAAGGTTGTAGCTCGATGCCCCAGCCTGCGACGCGATCTGTTGCGTTTGGGTTGCGCAGGACTTGCTCCAGGGGATATGAGGTGACCACCTTGATGGGGTGACCCTGGAAGTAGTGGCGTAGCTTTCTGGAGGCGCTGAGGAGCGAGAAGAGGAGCTTTTGCTGCATGGGGTAGCGCTCGCGAGCATCCCGCAGCACTGTGCTGACGAAGTAGACGGGGTGCTTGACGAGGGTAGTTGTTGGCGTGGCAGCGGCTGGCTCCTCTCCAGGCTTGGTGGAGTCCTCGGCGAGGGTTTCTTGAGGCCCCGCTTGTAGAGGCTCGGCATGAGGCTGGAGGCTTGACGAGGGTGCTTCCTTGTCTGGTGGTTCTGGGCTTGGCGATGTAGGGGTCTGCTTGGCGAGGACTGGCTCTTCCCTTTCAGCCACCAAGACCGCGCTTGCCGTCTGAGGGGTGGCTGCAAGATACAGCTTCAGAGGCTCGCGAGGGCGTGGGGCAACCATGATGGGTGGGCTCGCCAGGTATTTCTTCAGGTCCTCAAAGGCCTTTGCTGCTTCAGGGGTCCACTTGAAAGGACCGGACCTCTTCATGATCTTGAAAAATGGCAGCGCCCTCTCGCCGAACTTGGAGATGAAACGGCCAAGGCTGGCCATACATCCCGCCAGGCGTTACATGTCCTTGAGGCGACGAGGAGGCTGCATCTGCTCTATGGCTTTGATCTTGTCGGGGTTGGCCTCGATGCCGCGGTGGGATACCAGGAACCAGAGGAGCTTGCCTGACAGGACCCCAAAGACACACTTGGCGGGGTTCAGCTTGATGTTGACCTTGCGCAGGTTGGCAAAGGTCTCCTCGAGGTCCTGGACGAGTGTGCTTTCTTCACGAGTCTTGACGACGATGTCATCGACGTAGCCTTCTGCATTCTTCCCCATTTGAGCCCCGAAGGCGATCCTCATGAGGCGCTGGAAAGTGGCGCCAGCGTTCTTCAGGCCGAAGGGCATGCAGACGTAGCAAAACACACCACAAGGGGTGAGAAATGCTGTCTTCTCCTCGTCCTCCTTCGCCATCTTGATCTGGTGGTAACCAGAGAAGGCATCCAGAAAACAGAGGAGCGCGCAGCCGGCGGTGGAGTCCACGATCTGGTCGATCCTTGGGAGGGGATAGGGGTCCTCGGGGCAGGCCTTGTTGAGGTCGGTGAAGTCGATGCAGAGGCGGCTTCCTCCGGTGTGTTTGGGGACGACCACACCGTTGGCGAGCCAAGTGGGATGGACCACTTCCTTGATGATGCTGGCCTTCTTCAGCTTCTCTACTTCCTTGATGATGAAGTCTTGTTTCTCTGGCGCCTGACGCCACGCCTTTTGCTTCACGGGGCGTGCGTTCGGACACACGGCTAAGTGGTGCTCGATCACCTCCCTCGGTACTCCAGACATATCTGACGGTGTCCATGCGAACATGTCAGCATTTGCCCTGAGGAAGGTGACGAGCGCGCTTTCCTATTTGGGAGGCAGGTTGGCGCCGATGGTGATGCTAGCCCCCGAGCCGTTTGCCTCAAGAGGCACCTGCTTTGTCGCGGCCTTCTCCTGAGAGAAAAGCTGCTTCTTCTTGGCGGGGGGCCTCGGCAAGGGATCCTCGTCCTCATCAGCAGGTGACGCCACCGCGGCTGCCTTGTAGGCCGCTTGCGCAGCGTACAAAGCGTCCGAGACCACGCCGCGGATGACGATGGTGCCACCCGAGCCAGGGAGCTTGACGAGGTTGTAGGCGTGGTGGGTCACCGCCATGAACTTGGCGAGCGCGGGGTAGCCGAGGATGGCGTTGTAGGGCAGGCCGATGTGCGCGACGTCGAAATCGATCAGCTCAGTGCGGTAGTTGGCCTGGGTGCCGAAAGTGACGGCGAGCCTCACCTGCCCCAAAGGGGTGGTGAGACCCTCAGTCACCCCCGAAAAGGGCCTGGTGGGCATGAGCCGCTCGTAGGGCACCTGCAGCTTCTCGAAAGTCTCGACAGAGATGACGTTGAGGCCGGCACCCCCATCAATGAGCATCTTAGAGACGGCGATGTTGTTGATGGTGGGAGTGCAGACCAGCGGGATGGCGCCGACGGTTGAGGTGGACTTGGGGTGGTCGGTGGAGTCAAAGGTGATGGGGCACTGGGACCACTTGAGGGGCCTGGAGGCCTCAACCCCGAGAAGGGCTGCCGCGACCTCACGAGCGAATTGCTTGAAGTGGCGGTTGGAGCTGGGGGCCTGAGCCCCGCCAAGGATGCAAGCGGCCCCGCGAGGCACCTGGTAGCCCTCAGGAGTCTCGGCAGGGAGGTTGTCGTTCATGGGCTGGGCGGCATTGCCTTGTGGGTTCTGCTGGTAGTTGTCGTCGTATTTGTTGTTCCAGCGTCGCCCCCCGCGGCTGCCGCGGCCTCCACGGCCCTGGGGCCGACCGTTTGCCTCGCGAGTCTCGCGAGCCTCGCGAAGCCTCTTGAGGTCGTAGCAGTCCTCGGTGGCGTGGGAATGCCTATTGTGGTAGATGCAGAAAGGGCGATCGTCCTTCTTCTCGGGTCCTGCGGCTGGAGTGGCAGCTTGGCGAGGCTGCTTGGCGTCAAGTTCAGCCGCAAGGTACGCAGTGGTCTTGCGTTTCTCGGTGGACTTCTTATTCTTCTTGGACCCCTCGGCGGGGTCCCCTTGCTCGTTCTTGACGAACAAACGGCCCTCCTCAGCCTTGGCGCACTTGTCCGCCAAGTCGAAAAGCTTGACGACGGTGGTGATGTTGTCGTGGATGCCAAGCTTCTCGAGCATCCGTACATCCGTGACCCCAGCCTGGAAGGCCGAAATGACCTGGGCGTCGGTGGCGTTGGGGATTTTGTTGCGCACTTGGCTGAAGCGCTGGATGTACTTGCGGAGGGTCTCGCCAGGCTTCTGGTGCACGGCGCGGAGATCGTTGTACGTGAGGCCGCGCTCGTACGTGCCCTTGAAGTTGGCGACGAAGCACCGGCAGAGGTCCTCCCAAGTGTTGATGGACTCGGCGGGGAGGTTGGTGAGCCATGAGGACGCGGAGTCCTTGAGGGCCATGGGGAACCAGTTCGCCATGACCTAGTCGTCGCCCCCGGCGGCCTGGATGGCCAGAGTATAGAGCTGCAGGAACTCCAGGGGGTTGTTCTTGCCGTCGTAGCGGGGAGGAAGATCCGGCCGGAACTTGACCGGCCAAACGACGCAACGGAGGCTGCGAGTGAACGCGGCCGTCGTGCCGTAGGTGACCGTGCCGTTGGCGAGGGTGGTGTGGAGCTAGCGCCCTGCGGTGGCGACGTCATGTACGGCGCGGTTGTGGCGATCTTGGTGGCGCTCGATGCCCACGCGTGTGTCCTCCGGGGCCCGCTGCACGATTTGGCAGTCGTGCGGCGACGACGCGTGCGACGCGGCGCGGTTGTCGCGAGGAGGAGCCCCAGGAGCAGGCTGTGGTGGAGCCGGTGGAGCTGGAGTGGGAGCGGGTGCGGGGTGACGAGGAGGAATCGCGGGAGCATGAGGCGCGCCGTGCGCCACGTCCCCTGCGCGGGCAGAGGGGACCAGCGAGCGAGACGGTGCAGGAGCGGCGGCGCGAGCGGCGCCGATGAGCTCGGAGACACGGTTGAGCCAGGCCTCCTGGGCCTCCGGCGTGGGGCGGTACTGCAGCAGCTCCTGCGCCATGAGAAGCGCAGTCGCCGGGCTGGGCGCAGGCGGCCCAGCGAAGAAGCAGCACGGTCCCGCGACGGGTGCAGGGAGGAGGCCTCCTCTTCGCCGAGGTCATCCTCGGCATGGTCGATGTCGTCGTCCTCCGGGTGCTCGATGCGGGGCTCGGGGTCGACGTGGCGCTCCGGAGCAGCACTCCCACGCGGGCGGCCGCGCGGGCGGCCGGCAGGAGGAGCGGTGGCGGCACTAGCCGTCCGGCGAGCGAGTCGTTCGACGCGAGAGCCGGCCATAGCGGTGTCGAGGTTGAAGATGCGCATCAGCCCCCTACCTGGCGCGCCAGATGTCGGAGAACTGTCCCAGGAACTGGGTGTGTCTCACGAAGGATCGAGTAAGGGGCTGAACACGGAATCAAACAACCCTCAACGTGCCTCGACGACGGTGCTCGCCTGGATCGCTGCGGGGAAGCACTGCAGAGAGGAACACGCGGTATTACCCAGGTTCAGGGCCCTCTAGGTGAGGTAAAACCCCTACGTCCTGCTTCGAGCTGTATTGCACTTGCTTGGAGAGGTTTTAGTACAGAGTGAGCTTGGCGAGCTCGAGGTGGCTACAATGGCTAGGGTTCTGTCTGAGCTCCAGGATGGTGAACTTGTGAACCCAGAATGCCTACCAAAGATCGAACCCTTTGCCCGAACGGGCTCCTCCTCCTTTTATAGGTGTCTCGGGCCTCTTCCGCCCAAACATTTGGCCGGGGAGGGCTACCACATGGCGACGAAGGAGGAGGCGCGGTGCACCAAAAAGGTGGAGTCTACCATAAAGCTAAGTGCCATGGACGCGGTCCATGGCAGGGGAGCGGCGTCACCAAAGCTGAAAAAGGGCCACCGGCCAACCAGGATGGTGGGCTGGCGCTGCGGAGGTGGAACGGGTCCAACAGTGACGTCGCCCTTGGAGCGTAGCTGCAGACATTTCCCTTGTCACCAAAGCGGCAATACTCGTTGTCCGCTTTGCTTGGCGCTGCTTTGTTGACTCCTTTATACATGGAAACGGCAACTACGGCGTCCTCGTCATCGCGCGCAGGCGCGCGCATCACTCTGCACATGGGCGCAGAGCCCATGTGCGCTCTGCCGCAAAGGCAGAGCTGGCTTCGAGAGGAAGGAAGCCTCGTGAGGCAGAAGGCCTCGCCGAGCCTTTCGGCTTGGTCCTTAGCAGAATTGCTGGTGGCGTCCGAGACGCCTTCTCAAGGAGAGGTCCCTCGCCAAGGGAGAAAACTCTCGTCGAGGAGAAAAGGTTCCTCGCGAGGGAAAAACCCTCGCGAGGCTCGCCAGGCTTGGAGAGCCTGGTCATTAGCGAAATCTTCTGAAGAATCTTGTGGGCCCTGGCAGGACGGCCCGTGGTACCCTGGTTTCCACTGTGCCGACAGAGTGAACCATACACTCAGTACGAATTTTTAGGCTTAGCAAAAAAAAGGTATTTGGAGCAAACATCTATCAATAACCGGTAATAGAACAACATAAGACATCTACCGGTCATAATCATAAAAACTCTACATGCCAAGAGTTTAGTTGCTGCACCTAATGTTGTGGACATGAAGGTGCCTCCCGCGGCCGAGTCCAAAAGGTTCCTTGAAGAAAAATTCAAACCTGCATAAAAAGTTTGGATAACCATCCACATAGTTAATCCATGCGTGGGATAATTCTTAACCATAGATTTCATTCTCTCCCAAGCTTGAGCAACATGTTCATTATAAAATTGTCTAAAGTTCATAATGTTACTCCTTAGTTGTATGATTTTAGCAGGTGGATAATATTTTCCAATAAAAGCATCTTTGCATTTAATCCAAGAATCAATGCTATTTTTAGGCAAAGACAATAACCATTCTTTTGCTCTCCCTCTCAAAGAGAAAGGGAAAAGTTTCAGTTTTATGATGTCACTTTCTACCTCTTTATACTTTTTCATATCACATAACTCAACAAAGTTATTTAAATGAGAGGCAGCATCATCAGTACTATCACCAGAAAATTGCTCTTTCATAACAAGATTTAGCAAGGCAGGCTTAATTTCATAAAATTCCGCTTTAGTAGCGGGTGGAGCAATTGGAGAGAATATAAAATCAATGTTATTAGTGCTAGCAAAGTCACATAACTTGGTGTTTTCAGTAGAAGACATAACGATAAGATAAAATAATAAGACAGGAATAAAGGCTACACTAATTTTTTTGGGTTTTAAAATTTTGAAACAGGAAAATAAACTAAACGAGATATAAAGCAAGCAAGACAAAAACAAAGTAAAGAGATTGAGAGTATGAGACTACCCTTGCTGTAGCTCCAAAGTCCCCGGCAACGGTGCCAGAAAACTGCTTGATGGTGAATATTGATAAGTTGGGTGGTGCCCCAAGCGAAGGCGGAATTGTAGCTAGTAGCAGTTTTCCCTCGTTTAACGAACCAAGGTTTATCGAACTAGTAGGACTTTGAAATCAACAACGAGGTGAATGTTGAAGATCTCTGGTGCTTAACCTTCAACAGACGTGGACCTGCACACACTCAACCAAAATACTTTGCCCCCAACGGCGGAAAGGTTGTCAATCTTTCCGGTCTTGCAGAAAACAAAGCGGTTAATTGTATGATGAAATAGATAAAATATGAAAAGTGACCAGAGGAGTAATGATGATTAAAATCAAGTAAATTGATACGGATCAACGTGATCCAATAGGGTTTTTGGCCCAATCTTTCACGGCGATCAAGAACAGCAACAAGATAACAAACAAAGAGAATCCGAGATAGATTAAAACGAACCCTCTTCAATCCCTCATGTTGAAACTGATCGGAATCAACTCCCACGCATGGTACACAATCAGATCTTGAAGATCAGCAAGCAAACACAACGATATGCGCCCCCAAACATTGGGACTTTTCTGGTTTATATTCAATCTCGAAAATAACAAGTCTCTTAACCCTAATGCGCTCAGCCCCTTATATGGATGAGGTGAGGCGCACTGTAGCGCGGTACTGTAGCTACAGTACCGACCTAGTTGGACTTGGACTCAATACAAAACCGACCTGTTACAGGTTCGGCCCAAACACAAGTGGCACGCAGGCCCAATTTAACACAACCTTAGACAAATTACATGCGTTTTAATAGCCTGTCCTAGAGTGTCAACCGACCATCACAATGCCCAGCACGATGCCCTCATCATAAATGAGGTTGTAAACAATGTAAAAAGATGGACCAGGGGCCATGGGTTCACTAGTGGAGTCTCTAATGTAAATAAAATATGCATGTGATGGGTGAACGAATTACAGCTAGGCAATTGACAAGATCATGATACAAACCCAATTTATCTATGACAAAAAGGACATGATAATATTTATGGAGGCATCACGACAAGGAACAAAGACCGTTGAGTCCAACTGCGTCATTGTCTAAAAAGTCCACCGTGGGATCGCTATCCAGCCCGTCACCCAACGGTATTAAGTTGCAAGCAACAGACAATTGCATTAAGTAAAGTGCATGAAGTAAGCAATATTAATATCAAAATAGACATTAACACCGCTGTTTTACCCTTAGTAGCAACAACACACCCTCGCCCTTAGACGTTTCTGTCACTCGTGCCCAGGAACAAAAGGGGGCATGAACCCACTATCTAGCATAAATACCCTCTCTTGGAGATAAACACAATCACTTGGCCAAAGGAACTACGCACATCGGAGAGCATGCAAGAACATAAATTACTCATATAAGAATCATGCACAATCTGAACATAACTTCATAATCCATCGGATCCAAGCAAACAAATCACATAGCATTACAATAATCGATCTTGATCATGGTAGGAAGCTCACAAGATCATAAAGACATGAAGCACAAGAGAGAGAGACTACCAACTAGCTACTGCCATGGACCCGTAGTCCAAGGTGAGACTACACACAAATCATCCCGGAGGAAGGCATGGCGATGAAGAGCCCTCCGGGATCGATCTCCCCTCCGGCAGAGTGCCGGGATCAGCTTCAGATTGGACCCCGAACTAGGGTTTTCGGTGACGGCGCGTCGGGGTCGAGTTTCTGGAAAATAATGACCGCCCTCGTATTTTTAGGTTTTTAGGGATTTGATAGGCGCCGGAGGGGGGCGAGGGGGTGCCCCAGGAGCAGGGGCGGGCCCCACCCGCGGGTCCTAGGGGGGCCGCGGCAGGAGGCCGCCTGTGCCCTGTGGGTGGCCCCTCAGGCTCCACTTTGGTCTTCTGGTGTCTTTCGTCGAGTAAAAATTCTCCGTAAATTTTGAGGGCAATCCGACGATATTTCCTGTTGTGACTTTTCTAAAATACAAAAACAGCAAAAACAGGAAACTGGCACTTGGCATCTTGTCAATAGGTTAGTCCGAAAAAATGCATAAAAATGATATAAATGACAGTAAAAACATGTGACAATATCACAAAACTAGCATGGATCACTCAAAAATTATAGATAAGTTTGAGACGTATCGCACTGCATACATATAAAATGTCACATTAAGCGTTGAAAAAATCAAGTAAGGTTGGAACAGTAAGGACTTTGCATCCCCATTTGTCATCCTTCCATTTGGGGTTGATTCGTTGAAGCGCAAGGTTTATCTTATTGCAAATTTTCATATTTTTAATTATGTGCAACCCCCAAGTCGGTCTCTGTCGTGGGGTTGTCACGGTAAGTACTTCCTCCGAGAAACTTAGTTGTGGGGCCATTAGTGACCAGGACATAGGAGAGGTTAATCTCGATGAGGGGTCAAGGAGTTGACCCAGGTTCGGCCCCTCTGTTTAGAGGTAAAGACCTACTTCCTGCTTGTTCTTTATTGCTGTGGACTTGATCTCGATTACAGGGATCCGACTCCTCTAACTTGGGAGTCGGCGAGTACGGGTTTGGTGGTTCTTCTCAGCTTATCAGACTTCAGACCTCCGATCCCTTTATATAGGTGGCCGGGTCCCTGAACCTATGACATATGCTGAGTTACACTTGAATACGGAGTCCTACTCTAGGTCTTAACCTTCCAAGTTGGTACTCCGGGTTGTATTTGGACTCCGGTCTCCTTGACGGGTCCTTTCCCTTCTACTGACTCGTAACGGGCTGGCCGGCTTGTTCCTTGTCCAGCCCATGTTGCTTGAAGTGTAACCCGACTTGGGCCTCCTAGGTTCTGGCGGGTCCACTTTCCGGCTCCATGGGCCTAACCGAAAAGTATCCCCCCATCAGTAGCTGTAACAGCCCCAGCTTGTAATGAAAAATACGAAGAATTTTTCCACTTTTTGTTTTCTTGTTTGCATCATGGCACCCATATGAAGTTGCCATTTCCAACTAACCACATATGCAAGCAACTAAAATGGAGAAGCAAAACTTCCCAAACATCCAAACCAATGCAATTGCTCAACTTAGCAAACCAAATCATTCTTGGACTTCCAAATGGTTTAGGAAGTTCCAAGTTTACCTTTTATAACCATTTCTCAAAATCTACATATTGCCAAATAAGAAATAAAATTGAGAATCCCAAAATTGGTTTAATTCAATTCTATTTTTGGAACCAAGTTAAACTTTCCAAAAATTCAAACTAAAATCATGGGGAGCTTCAATATTATTATGAGAGCCTCCATGAATATTTTCATTATTTGTGCAAATGTGTAAGTGCTCCAAATAAATGCATTTTTGTAATTTATCAAAAATGATCATATTAAAACCCTGTGAATAAATGGGGATCTAAACATTTTATTTGAAGCCCAAAATTTTTGTGGAGCTTCCTCAGGTTATGAGAAACATATTTGAATTTTTGTGGAATTTTAGAAAATGCTTAAGTGCCACTTTTAAGTCCCTAAAGTTGCAGGGGACCTTTTTGCAATTACAGAAATTTGAGCTAGGGGGGTTTTTTGCAAAAACCTTTCTCCTCCACAGTGCCGTTAGCACTGGCGCCATGCCGCCGTGCCCCCTTGCGCGCGTGCCTCACCGTGGCCCCCTGGTGGCCAAGTGGACCATCGGCTCTGCCACTTGCTCCTCCCTCTCCTCGACCGGTTCCTCCACTCACCTGCCCCGTTCCTCTCCCTCCTCTCATGCACGCTTGGCCGTGGTCGAGCTCGCGCCCGCCGTCAAATTGCCGCCACTTGGAGCCTCCCCGGAGCGAGCCGACGACGCCTTCTCCTCCGCCGCGTCCTCCCCTCCCTCTAAGCCGTAGGAATCGGGGCGGGATCGCCCGAGTCGCCGTCGCCGTCCTTCTTCTTCTCCGCTCTGGCCGCCGCCTTCCGAGCACCATTGCATCGCCGACCGGCCTCCCCGGTCTTTGCCGCCCCGTCCAACGAGTCCGTGGTGAGTTCCTGCGCGTCTACCCCTTCTCCCGCTTCACCCTCTCCCTCGCTCGCCGTTGATACGCCGTCGGTCGTCGCCGGCATCGCGTCCCCGTGTGCCCCGGCCTGGACCCCGGCCTGTCCGGCCGTGAGGCCGGCTGGCTCGGGCAGCAGACGGCCTGGGCTCGGTCTGGGCCGGCCAAAGGGCCGGACCCCTCGAGCACCCCCCGGCCTCACTCCCCAGCCTGGGCCGGCCGAAAGGCCGACCTCTTCGGGTTGCCCCCCGGCCTTGAGCCCGGCCTGGCCGGCTCGGAGGCTGGCCTGTCTGGGTTTTGGCCATTTCCTTTTTGGAAATTAAATTTAAATAAAACAATTCATAACTATTTAAATAATGATCCAAATTTGACAAATAACATACCAAATTGTTCAGAAAAACAAATCCTACATGTTAGAATCTTTGTAATGGACTTTTGAAATTATAATTTCTCCTTTATTTAAGAATTCCTAAAATGGTATAAATAATACCTAATTTGGGAAAATCATAATTTGATAAATATTTAACCAATATTTATGAATAAAACATCAAAATGATCAGTGTTTCAAATGCTATCAAATTATGGTAATATCAAATCATGATCAAAAAATTTCATATGATGTTATTCTTTATTTGATTAAAAGAATTAAATTCAAATAATTATTTAAATTGCTATTTATTCTTCGGTACTCAGAAAATTACAAATAAGGTACCAAAATGATCGGAAGGACCAACCCTATCCATTCATATCATGTTCATGCATATTTGAGCCATTTATCTAATAATTTAACAAATGTATGACCAATGTGGTCATTAAGTTAAATATGGGGTTCCTTCCAAATAATTGCACTAATTATTTGGCTCTCTATTTAATTTTGCTATTTAAATTATATAATGATACCTTTGCATAATCTTGTCATGTCATCATGTGATTGTGCATTGCAACTTGTCTTCGTGTGATATATTTTGTTCTTCTATTCTTGCTTGGGTATCGATAGAGTCCGGAGTTGAGGTCACCCCTACCTACCTCGACGAGCCGTACTACACGCCCCGGCAGCAAGGCAAGAGATAACCTAACCTTCTTGGCATTCTAGCATCCTATTGTTTTATAAACTTATTTTATCCACCATAATATTGCATGCGATTCCGAGGTCCCTTTTTATCAAGTACTAGAGTATCCTATGAATGCATGTTCCTCCCTGAACCATCACATGCTTCCCCTCCTATGAACCCTAGGGTTGATGTGTTGGACGGAGACAAAGATATAATTGTTGTAGTTTATATGCTTAGCTATGCTTAGCCATGCTTAGTCGAATGCTAGTTATGTCCGTTGTTTAATTCCATAATTGTTGATGTTGATGGAATGTTTCGGACATGGTGGATATGTGTGGTACTTAATTAAAATGCTAAGAAGGCTTGGATGAGATGCCATCGGGATGGTGTTTTGTCTCATTCTTGCCCCTAGGTGCGAGTTCTTTACCTCTTGAACCAAGACGAGCATGCTTCCATTGGTGGGTGTATGGGCGCCTTACTAACTGAATAACTTGTGCGGGCGTATCCAAGGGTCCTCTAGTTCGGTTTTCCATTTGCGCGTGAGTGGAAAAGAAAATGTTGCGGAGGGTTTGTGTTTAGGACGTGGCGATGGGGGCAGGGGCTGAAATAGGCTGGGTAAACTTGCCCTGTCGCCACAGATGACTCTTGGATAGTCTCACGCGAGGTAAAGGTTTAACCACGCCCACCCGCCGGCCTTCCCCGAAAGAGGGCCAATCGGGTGAGCCGGATGGTACCAATGGGTAAATTAGTACACCCCTGCAGGGTTAAATCTTTTCGAAAAGTCGTGTCCGCGGTTATGGACGACTTGCGAATAGACGATAAGATCATAGCGAACATTAACCTAATTGATATGGCAGCTAGAGGTTGCATAATCAACGTGTGGTAAAGATTCATTTACTTGAGGGTGGTTCGAGGGGGTGCCTTTGGTGGAGATGAGAGATGATTGTGGCTACAAGTTGGTTCGACGAGAACCGAAGATGAAAAGTCTACTCTCTTATCCCCTTTCGAAAACATTCTGAGTAGACGATGCCTTTGAGTCATTTATGTCTTTTATCAAGGAAACTTAGCTTTATGCAAAATACATATACAGCTTTAGAGCCTCCGTCAGCATTGGGCCTATATCGCCCTACTAAACTTGCGAGTACGTCGTACTCAGTCTCTCTTTGCTGCCTTTATATTTGTATTTTAGAGGAGGACGACACCGAGCACACAGGTGGGTTCTTCGTGGACGTCGACGAGTAGTTCAGGGTTCCCAGGTGGCAGCTTGGGACCGTGGAACAAGCTGGCATGGGTGTATGTTTATGTGTAGGCCTCTTAGGCCATATTTAGATCTTGTTGTACTGGACAACACTACTTCGCTTCCGAATGATGAATTGTTGGGTCTGTGACCTTTTGTGTGTAATATTTGTATCTTTTCTCATATATGAGTTGCTATATGATTTCTATGTCGTAGAGTCTGTAATGTGCCAGTTGTTCCACATGTCTTGATCTCTGTTTTATACATTGATAGCTATGCCAGTGTTTATGGCACGATCGATGTGTTGCGTGGGAGCGGTAATTCCATGCCCTTCGATTGTGTAGCATAGCCTGTGGGTTACATAGCCTCTTTGTATAATTCCGGGGTCAGGGTGCTACAGTAGCCCCCGAATTTATCTTGGGCGCAGTCTTGGCGTATTCGTCCGACTCCTTTTTCTCCGGCTTCTTTCAAAGATGATGAGTCGGAAATTGCCTGCTGCTGGCTCCAAGATGAATTCCTGCATAAACATAAAGAAGCTTGATAAAAACAAGTCGGCCCTCTCCTTTACTCTGGCCTCACAACTGACCCCCACTCCCTGGTTGAACTTGTGGCTATAGCCCTTTACGAGTTGGCTAGGAGGGCAAACTTCTCACTTATTCCATACTGGGGACTCGTCTCCTGAAAACGAGTCGGCTTTTCTGAACTATTTTGTTATTTCATTTCCGCACGTGTCATCCGTTGACCGTGGTCCTCGGGACGCTTCGGTTTCGCCGCATATCCCTGCAGCGGATAAAACCCCGCGATTTCCGCGATTCCCGCACATCTAGCGCAATAGACAGCGCCGATATTCTCTAGGGCTCACTCATCCCCTTTATTTAAGTGTGGGGACCAAATCTGCACTTTACCCTTTCTGCCTCCACTTCGTCTTCTTCCTCTGTTTGCACGTGCTCTTTTCTCGCTCATGCGTGCGCTCCTTTCTCTCACCATGGCACCCAAGCTTTCCAAGGCCGCCAAGGGGAAGAAGACTCTAGGCTCGGTAGTGGACATTGCCGCCGCCGCTGCTGCGCCCGCATCGAAGCGGTCAATCTCCGCCAACTGGGGCAGATCTCTGCTGACCCAGGACACCCTCCAAGGATACGAGGATTCCGGGCTCATTTCCGCCAGCATCTCCTGGCGCGCCGCCGGCGAGGAAACTGAACCATCGCCGGCCGCCGGGGAGGTCGTCGTTTTTGGTTAGCATCTCTTCCACGGCTTCACTCCCCCCGGCAATCTCTTTTTCCGTCAGGTCCTTGATTTCTAAGAGCTTCGAATCCACGACCTTGCCCCCAATTCCATCTTGAATCTTTCCAATTTCGTGACTTTATGTGAAGATTATCTTCAAATCAAGCCGGATTTGGACTTCTTTCTTGAACTCTTTTACTGTAATCCCCAACCTGAGCGTGCTGGTGGCCCACTTCTAAAATGTGGTGGTGTTGCTTTACAACGGCGCCAGGGATCTCTCTTTCCAAAACCTATTCTGCTAAGTCATATATCAAGGACTGGCAGAAAACTTACATCTATTGCAAGGACACGTCCCCTGCGGACGAGCCCCATCTTCCCGGCTTCTCTTCTGATAACCTCCAAATAAATGCCAATATGAAAGCAAAGTGTTCTGAAGATGCTCGTCCAAAGTTCGACTCCTTGATGAGATGACTCCGCGCTCTTGTAGCGCATGGACTCGGGGGAATGGATCTGGTGCTCTGCTGGACGACTTGGAGGATCCAGCCACTTAGCCCCAGGACTCGGCTAATTGTCGAGTACACTCGCTGTGTAACGGACGACCTCCGGATGACGGAGAATCAAGCCAGCACCACTGATATCAATCGGTTGGTGAAGAAGTTAACTGGCAAGACAATGAAGGACCAGGAAAGCTTTGGTCTCTCACCCTTCTGTGTGACGACTCCTCCTCCAGCAGTAAATTGCTCAACACTTGTATTTTGACTTTATTCTTATTGTATTTCAATTCTTTCTTTATTTGATTGTACCTTTCTGAACTTGTGCATAGCTTACTGATAGCTGGTGGTCACCCAACGACCAAGAGGCCTAGTGCTGAGAGTGACAAAGACAACGAAGAAGAAATTCGGGAGTCCTCTCCTGAGGCTCCTGATAATGATGCCAGGGGTCCTTCCACTGGGGAGCCACCAACTACCGTGACGACTTCCTCTGGCGAGTCGTCTAGCGATAAGGACTCGGCTCCAACTCCTCGTAAGACTCTGAAGAGGAAGGAGCGCACTGGAGTCCCAAAGGTGCTTTTTTCACGCCTTCTCTCAACTCAAGGTCCATTTACTAAAGATCACCAACAATCACAGGGCGTACAAGCCGCCAGGGAGAAGAAACTGAGGAGAAGTGGACCAGCTGATACTCCAGTTGTGATTCCCACAACTCAGAAATGCAAGTCGCCCACTGCTTCTCCTTCCGCATCCGAGGATTCGTATGATTCCAAAGCCATGCCATCCTCTGACTCCAATGCCTCCTTGGACTTGGAGACCAATACTAGGTAATTCAACTTCTTTACTTGTATTATTCCGACTTGTTTGTATTTTTGCATGACCTTAACCTTTCTGATTCTTCTTTGTAGGGCTCGCCCTTCGACTAAGGTTGCAAAAGCTTCTGCTGCAACTGATGTCACCTCAGGGCGCCAGGCTGGAACCCCACTATCAACTTCTACTAGCACAAAGACAACTCCCTCAATGGCTACCTCCACTGGGGTTACTGTTGCTGCTATGCCACCCCTGGCTCCCCAAGCCAAGTTGACAACTCGGACCCAATCTTCTCCTGCCGCAAAGCCACAACCTACGGCCCAAACTACGCATGCCATGACGAGTATTTCCCAGGCACCTCTCCCCGAATCTCTCAAGGAACCTGCAGGTCCTGCTTCTGGACTTGCCATTGACTACAGCCGACTCCAAATTGGGGAGAACAAGTCCTTCATGGATGCATGGGATGAGGCCCTCAAGTGGAATGAGGAAGCCGCCAGGGTGAAGGGTGAGGAGCTGGCCAGCTTGATGAGTTTGAAGATGATCCACACTGTAAGTTCTTCACTTTTTCTTGTATAAATTATTACCTTTACCATACCAGTAGCCCCCAAACACCTACTGTGGTGACTTGAGACTTCAGGTAGGTGCTTTACGCCTTGCTGTCATCTCTTACAGAGAAAAAATTTGAACTTCATGCCTGTAGCCCCCAAGGGCCGAGTTGTTTTTAACTTGTAACAACTCGGAGCTTAATAGACACTGAAACGTATGTCTTTGATTTTAAAATTGATCCATGAGTAGCCCCCAAGCACCGGGTTGTTAGCCTGCGACAACTCGGAGCTACCATCTATACTGTACTTTACTGTTGAGAACTGGATTTTGAACCCTTGTAGCCCCCAAGTTCCGAGTTGTTTGTTCACAACATCTTGGGACTCGTAGGTCAATTCCCATGGCTTTTGTTGAAAACCTTTAACTGGCAAATCTATCATGCACTCCTTGAAGAAAAGAACCCTCTGTAGCCCCCAAGCGCCAAGTTGTGCCTCTTTGACGACTTGGAGCTACTTCTAACATATAACTCTTTGTGTTGTTGATGCAGGCACTGTCTCTCGCATGCAGAGAGATATGCGAAAACTTGAGGAAAAAGCGGCCGCGTCTGCACAATCTGCTGAGTTTGAGAGGAACCATGCCCTCCAGCTTGAGGAGGACTTGAAAAAAGTTTGTGCCGATCTGGAAGATGAAAGGAAAACTTCTGCTTATAACAAGAAGATTGCCGAGAAAACCATCAAGGACTTGAATGTTGGCCTGGACCGCTACTGGCATCAAAGTGATGATCCAACGTATTTTTGGTTCGTTCTGTTCTTCCTCTGTTTTGCACTTAAACTGTTAATTATTTCCCTTGATATACTGATCTGCTATAATCCTCTCAGGCTCAGCTTCTCCAAAAATGAAACTAGGAGTCGGCCCGCAAATGAACGAGCTGCTGGATCACTGTCATGGCTTGCAAGAGGGTGCCAAAGCCATTGTTACCTATCTGTCTCCTCAAAAGAAGTGTCCTTCAGATCCTGAGCATCTGGTCAGGGAGTTGTCTCGTGCTCCTGCGTATGTGAAGGCTTGGAAGGAGTCCTCTTTCAGGCGTGCAGCTGTCCGAGTCCTTGCCTTGCCACGGGCATATTATCCAACAACTGTGGAGCCTGCGCTGTTGACCTTGGGCAAGCCAGAATAGCATGAAAATGGCTCCCCTTTCACCAATGCTGATTTTGACAGATTCCAGAAGTCATTGAGGCCTTTTGCTTGCTAGATTGTCGACAAAATGGACTCCGAGATATGGACTCATCGATATGACTCCAAGAACCAGAAAATTGTCATGGTGACTCCTCCAATTGTGGAGTTCGGCCGTCCATCACAATTGGGTGTTGGTGCGTCCACTTCCACGGGTCCTACATCATCAACTCCCGCAGCACCTGTTCCTTCCCGAGTTCATCCAGAGGACGCTACCGATTCCTAGAATCCAGATGAAGGAGTCGCCCCTGTAACGAAGGACTTCACTGCACCTAGCAGCTCTGCTCAAGGTGCTGCTGCTGATGTTCCAACTTCAAGCTCTGCTCCTGCAAAAAAGGCTCATCCTTTGGATGATTTTTAGACCTTGTGTTTAACTGATGCCGTGTTGTTCGGCTTTTGGGATGTAAAACTTCTATCTTTGTAATGACATGCTTTGCATATCTTTTGGTTCTATGTGATAGGCTTTGTTTGTTTGCCAAGTTTATTTAAATTGTTCTGGTTCTTATAACCCATCTGAAATTTATACTGATGAATAAGTAGGCCTCGCGTGACTTTTACTAACAGTTTCGCTACAACAAGTCCAACTTGTCCTAAGTCCTTTTTAGGCTTCATAGGAGTTCAGGACGAGTCATGCCTGTAGTATTTAGTCAAAATTTGGCGAGTTGCATCTAACTTATTAGATAAAAATCAGGAACGAGTCGGCTTCTGTGCCGGGTTCAAGAGTCTAAAGCTTGAATTTTTTTCTGAAAGACAAGCCCCCAAGAACCTCAAGATCAAAACGTAATAAAGCACACATACTGAGTGTTTCGACAAACAATTTCAACTTCAAATGCAGTCGGCTTTATTTCCTTTGATAAAAAATAATCATGATACAATGTATGGGGAGCTCTCTGGGCTCATTAATAACCTGCATATCTTGCTTACAATAATTAACTATAATATGGACGCGACTGAGCTATGTTCTAGGGCCTCTTTGCCTCTGCATATGGATCTAGCGTATGAGCTGTGTCAGCTCCTTTGCTTTCACTTGCCGGCTCTCGTACAACCATTAGATAGTATGACCCATTGTGCAAGTTTTTGCTGATAACAAACGGTCCTTCCCATGGAGGAGATAACTTATGCATCCCTTCCTTATTTTGGACTAGGCGAAGCACTAAGTCTCCTTCCTGAAAAGTTCGAGTTCTGATTCTGTGTGCGTGGTATTGCCGCAAGTCCTGCTGATATACTGTTGATCTGTCAAGGGCTAACTCCCTTGCTTCTTCAAGTGCATCCACTGAGTCCTGGCGAGCAAGCTCGTTTTCTGTCTCGATGTAATTGGCGACTTGTGGTGAGTCGTGAAGTAAATCACTTGGCAGGACCGCTTCTGCTCCATAGACCATGAAGAACGGCGTGAAGCCAGTAGATCTGTTAGGAGTCGTCCTTATGCTCCAAAGTACTGCTGGTAACTCCTCAACTCAGGACCCGGCAGCTCGTAATAGGGGAACTCTTAATCTGGGCTTGATCCCTTTGAGTAACTCCTGATTTGCACGCTCGGCTTGTCCATTGGAATGTGGGTGTGCCACTGAGGCTAGATCGAGTCAGATGTTGTTTTCTCCACAAAACTTGGCCATCTCTCCAACTGACAAATTTGTTCCATTGTCTGTGATGATGCTATGTGGATATCCAAATTGTGTAGGTATCTTTGTGATGAACCTGACAACAGATGCTGCATCCACTCGGCTGACGGGTTCCACTTCCACCCACTTGGTGAACTTATCAACTGCAACTAGCAGGTGAGTTTTGTGACAAGGTGACTTTGAGAAAGGACCCACCATGTCAAGCCCCAAAACTGCAAACGGCCAAGTTATTGGAATTGTTCTGAGCTCTTGGGCCGGCACATGATCTTGTCTGGCGTACCGCTGACAACCATCACAGACTCGGACTATGTTTTCTACATCCAAGTGTGCTGTCAACCAGAAAAAACCATGCCTGAAAGCTTTGGATACTAGGGACCTTGTTGAAGCATGGTGAATCTCCTGCATGGATCTCTTGCAAGATTTGCCTACCCTCCTCTGGGGATACACACCGTTGGTAGACTCCTGTGGTGCTTCTGTGGAACAACTCTCCATTGATTATTGTATATGACTTGCACCGCCTGACGAGTTGTCTTTTCTTGACCTCATCTGCTGGGAGTTCCCCGCGTAGGAGATAAGCGAGATACGGCTCCGTCCAAGCTGGGATTGCCCGAGTTGCTGCTACCAATGCTGACTCCGGGTCCGGAAAGGCGAGTTCCTCTTCTGAAGGTAACTTGACTGATGGATGATGGAGTTCATCCAGGAAGACATTTGGTGGTACTTTCTCTCTTCTAGATCCCAGCCTTGATAGTGCGTCTGCCGCCTCGTTTTTTCGACGATCAATGTGCTCCACTTGGTAACCAGAAAAGAACCCGACAATCTGATCGACTGCTCTCCTGTAAGCTGCCATGTTTGCGTACTTTGAGTCCCAAGTTCTAGATACTTGCTGGGCCACGAGATCCGAGTCTCCAAGTGTAACACCCCGAAAATTCATCCCTAATTTTAGCGGTGTTTTCTGACACCTGAAAAACTTTTTCCTCTATTCCTAAATGTTTCTTCAAATCTTTTGAGGATGATTTGACTTTGGAATTGCTCTCTCAAAATTTTCCCGGTGATCCACGAACCACTCCAGCACCCGTGATAATTTTTATGCTTAGGTTTCTCTCGAAAAACCCTAGCCCTGATTATCAAACCTTTTAAACCCTTACTCCACCTACCAAAGAAAAGCCTGTTTCCAGAGCTGGAAAAATTCCACCAAAAATACCAGAGACTCCCCTCCTCATACACAGACAATCCATCCAAAAATATTGCATACTTCAATGCAATATTTCCAAGTTTATCCATATTCTCCATTATGCCACTTCCAATTCAGAAATCATCTAGACACCTTCCACTCATCCAAAAATTCTGCAATTTTGGTGAGGTGCATGATTTGACCTCCTGAACATTTCACTCCATTGGTCCAACATCATTTGAGCAATATTTGAGGTACTTCCTTTGTAATGCCCTAATTATGCCTAATTGTGATTTCCAAAGCAACCCCTAGCTACAAAATTCATTTGGCATTGCCACTTTGCCAGATTGACCAACTCCCTTTTATAACCACATATCCAGAATATCAGGTCAATATCATTTGAATAAAAACAATTGGCATGCCCATGCCATTTGGGCATTTTTGGACACCAATTTATTTGACCAAGCTCCAGGCCTCCATTTGATCTGAAATTCCACATACCTACTACCTACACCTATCATAACCTACTGTGAATTTTGGGGATTTTTCTGAGATGTGCAAAGCCCCTGTCATTTCATCGAGCACCTGGCGCACCCTTAGTTTTCAGAAAATCTTGTATTACAAAGTGCGGAGTTTTTGAGTGTGGCCAGTTTGGTTGCCTTGGTCTTGTCCCCGTGAGCCCAGTGGTGCAACCTTTTTCCGTTTCGTGCCCCGAGTCACCAAGAACGCGTCGATGCCGCTCGTGGCGCACTCCGAACGCCAGAGCGCGCATGTCGGCGTCCTGCGCGTTCCTGTTCCTCCGGTTCCCCTGCTGTTCCCGTGTTCCAACTCAACCAAGACGTGACCCAGCCCTCTCCTGCTCCTCTGGCTCGAGCCAGCACCGACCCTTGCCCCCCCATTCATGGCTTGGAGGGACGTTGGTTCACCGGTGGCCGTCACCCTTCAATGGCCACACCGGCCGCCACCTACTTCTCCTCCTCTGGCCTATATAGAGCCCCTCCGAGCAGCCTGAGCACACCCTAGCCAGTCCACTCCTTTCCCTCTCCCCTGCCCTCCTCGTTCGGTTTCCATGGGTGAGGGAGAGCACAGAAAGTATGGCCACCATGGCCGAGCCACGGCCGAGGCTCGTGGCGCCGCCTCTTGCTCCCCTACCGCCGAGCTACCTCCCCAGGGCGCGGTGCTGTGCCGCCCCCTCGTATCCATCCTCAGCCGGGCCGCCCATCGCCGCCGGTGGTCGCTGGCCGGCATCTCCCCGTGCGCTTTCGTGCGTGCTCGCGAAGGGGAGAGCGTTGACCTCGTCCCCGCCGCCGTCTCCACCTTCCCCGACCTCGGTGTGCCGCCCCGGGCCTGCCCCCGCCGCCGGCCGGCCCCCCGGTGCCCACCTTGGCCGTCCCTGGCCGTCCCCTGCTCGCTCCCGTGCGTGTCCGGGAAGGAGGACGACCAGGGGATCGATCCCCTCTGTTTCTCCTTTTTTTTTCCAGCGAATCGTTTCCAGCCCAGCAGGCCAGCAGTAGCTCGCGGCCCACCAGCGGCCGGCCTGGCGCAGCGCCGGCACACGCGCGTGCGACGCGCCCGTGGCCCGGCAGCGGCCCGTGCGGTTTTTTTTCCGCGGAGTGGTTTTTCCTTTTCCTGCTAGACAGATTCTCGAACCTCCGTATCTCTCGAACCGTGACTCCGATTCAGGTGATTCAAGTTGGTAAATTCCTAGTTTGAAAAGGTCTAACCCGTGGTATAGGTTTTGTATTCTTTGTAAAATGTTGTATGCTCAGCACCCTTATGTATATATATAGGTGTATTCCGCAGTACCGGCAAATCGAAACCTATCCCGCGACGTGCCCGTGACCTCCAAGCCAAATGACGTCGATCGTCGAAGGCAAGCTAACCCCTTGTTATGAGCAGTCCCGCAAAGTTGTTTATTATTCGCTTATTGTCATGCCAAGTGTTATATTTGTCGGCGTTTGGTATTTATATTATGTCGGTCTATTATTTGTTGCCATGTTTTATTCATCATCCATGTATGCATTAGATTGAAGTATGAATTATCTGTGCGCCTCGCACTTGCGTGGCTTTGACAACTAAATAACAAAAACATGCGTTGATTGTTTGCTTCTTCTTCAACGCCGAGTCTAGGTGCGGACAAATGTCGGCCCGTGATCCTCGAGGTTGGGGGCATTTGCCAAAAGAGTTATTTGCTTCTTGTCCCTCCGTCAAATATGGTTGGCATAGACCACCCGGACTGCGACGCTTGGGAGCTGACTTTCCATTTGGTTCTTTTTGCCGAGATTGCTGACACCACGTCGAGGGAACCCTCGAGTGGAATGGATGCTCTCTCATTCTTATGATTGCTTTTCGGTTTAGTTTTGGAGACTATATGCCCCAACTCCCCACTTCCTGGTCAACGGTCGGACGATAACGCCGCCAAAGACTTGCGCGTGGAGGAACGGATGCGTGACAGACTCCGCCTGTGCTATATTATTATACTAACCCCCGAGTGACACCGGCCGGGTTGCCCGCCACCGTCACCTGGGTATGCTTATTATTATTCTGTGACTCTAACCCCTGAGTGACACCGGCCGGGTCTCCCGCCACCGTCACCCGGGTGTTCTTGTTATTCTGTGACACTAACCCCCGTGTGACACCGGCCGGGTTGCCGCCACAGTCACCCGGGTATTATTATTGTGATGTGGTTATTTATTCATGCAAGTGTTAGGCATGTTCTAGGCTATGTTTGTTGTGCTTGTTTGCGCTGCTAATGCCTTGTTGGTTGTGATTATTGTGTTGAACTAATCCCTTGTTGGTTGGGCATGTGAATGCTGAAACTTGATTAAATGAAACACCCCTCCAAACAACGATGAGGTCCATTCATAGTGCCACTAATCTGAACCCTTGAACGCACTACCACTGTCGCCCCAAATGGGAGAGCCTTAACCTATGTAACCTATCAAGCCTCCTTGGATGCTACCCTCTTGGCAAGTCTAGTCGGTTACTGCATAGTTGTGGTCGGGGCTAGTCTTGCGAAGGTTCCGGAGCTAGGCGTTGCTCATTCGTTGGGGACGTGCCGGATTCACTTCGTCATAAGACTTAGCCCGAGTGGTAAGTCGGTAGTTATTCAAGGAGTGTCCTGGTAGTGTGAACGGTTATGTAAGTGTATCTTGCCTTAGCTAAGTAAGGTGCATTTAGATGAGTGGTAACTGCAAACTCTCGAGAGTCTCAACCTAGCAAGCTAGCCTCGTTCCTGGGATATGGAACACCAGTTCAGTGTCGGTCACACTATTGTCTTTGTCGTGTCCGGAGGTTTAACTTAAGATATGTTTGAAAGAAGTGATGAACGACCTGACCTCATTTAATAAACAACAAGATGGTGCAGGGAACGTTACTTGAGACAAGGAAATATGATAAGGCCAGTGGGCCTAGCAGTGGTGACATATGAGATTAGTCCCGTGAGGCTAAAGGCCAGTGAGCCTAGCTGTGGTGATATGATTGGTTGTGTTACTTACCAGCTGGTGCACTCGTCTACTCGTCACAGGTAAGCTCGTTGTATGGTTGCCGGTGCACGATCCAACCCCACCTGGCTTGGACTCTACACTGGTAATACCCCATTGTTTGCTTATGCCATGTTTTGCGCGTGATGCCATGCTACTTTTATGCCATGTACCTAGAGTAGACTCTTGCCATGTGTAGAATTTTATTTCAAATGCATATCTTGCTGCATGATTGTTGGATTGTTTGTAGTGAGGGGAAATACTTGCTGAGTGCATAATAATGTACTCACGGGCCTTGTGATTGTGGCCAGATTCTGGCGAGGATTCATCTTCCACCTTAGCGAGGATTTGGAGCAAGAGCGTGCTAGGATCAGTAGCCCAGCCAGATGCCTGTGGAGTGGAGCCGCTCCAAGCCGTTGCCATAGCCGTCTTCCTCTGCCAGTTAAACTCTGTCCTGAGCCATGCTTGGCTTGATATTTTGTCATGTCTTGATGGCCTTGTAAACCATTTGTAGCCCTTTGGGCCTGATTGTGTAATGATATTTTCGCTATGTTGCATTGTCGTAACGTGCGTCCAGATATCCTGGGCTGGCGCACGGGGCGACCACCTCTCTGGCGATATGTGTCAGAGGGGGGTGCCACAGAGCATGGTATCAGAGCACCAGGCTGGCTGTAGACTACCCTAGCATGGAAAACCCCGCCCTACTTTTGCCCGACAGTGAGCCCGATGGATTTAACCCATCTCCGCCTAACCGGCATGGCTCGTGTCGGTCAACAGTATGGTGCAGTAGGACCTGTCCCAATCTTCCCCAACAAGACGAGCCGGTTTCTTCCATGAGAAGAAGCCGACCTTACCCAGTGAACCTGAGACCCGGTCCTAGTTGCTTTATAACCCACCCTCGCCTGCAATCCTGGGCAACCCAGCCCCTTGAAGCAGGATCCCGCAAAGGAATCCCGCGTTCTTATCTCATCCTACACCCAGAGACAAATAATCTGATGGCGAACCCCAAGGCCGTCCTGGAAACCACTGCCGAGGATCATGGCGGATTTCCACTGATGCTTTGGAAGGCCGTCTGTGTTCTCCTTGGTAGGCCTGCTCGCCCTCGATATGTGGTGTTCGAGAACTCACTCTCGCCTGCCGGAAGTGAATTTCGAGCAGACGTGCATATCGGCTCGTGTCCGTTGGGAACAAGCCAGCCTTACTTGATCCAAGGTTGGACCATGCCCACTCTTCCTCAAGCCATCCAGGTAGCAGCCTGGGAAGGTCTCGTCCGCCTGCGGTACTCTGAACCAGCAATGGCGAAAAGTCGAGCTTTCCACCTTCTCCCAGCTAGACCCCAGTCTGGTGCGGAGGCTGTCCAAACTTCCGTTAGAGAAGAGGTCGACCCTGCCGTTATTACCCTGGTCACTTACGGGGCCGCAATGACAAAGTTTTGCCATTCTCTGAGGGATGAACTCTTCACCACAAGGCGCAACCTTGGTCGTGCCCGCATGCAACTGCGTCGAGCAGGGAACCTACCTAACCCCGACCTTGGGCCAGCTCAGAGTACAGGACTCCCGTTCCCAGGTGATTTGCCGGGATCCAGTCTTGATGCCTCTGGGACACAAGCACCAACCCCAGCCCAGCAGTACCTCCAAGCAGGAGGTATAATCCTCGAAGGCGTGCCTGCAATCCCCCACCCCGCGGGAGATGGAGATGTGGACACCACTCTTCGTCTCGGCCGCGCTCCACCAACTACCAGAGGCCGCCACGCGGAGTAGAACCCATGTTTAGTTCGCCTGAGTGGCGCGTGTATGTGGTAGGTGAGAATCAGTGAGGTCGTTTGCTTTTCTTTTGTTGGCTTGTAATGTAAGGTTGGGTATATGCTTTCTGGTTGATGTAGAATCAGCTCGTAATAAAACTTGGTGTTCTTATTCTCTTGTTAACCGGTATGGTTGAAATGATTATGCCATACCACTGCAAATGATTTTTGAAATAACCCTATCTCACAGTGTCTGTGAACCAGATTATCGGTGGCACACGTATTTCCTTTTAAAAGAAACCCTGTTATTTTTCAAAACCTGTGTATGCATGAAAATGAATATACAGCTTTTCTAAAATAAAAACCGTAAACCGTTGTGTTCCCAAACTTGAGTTAATTAATTGTCCAAGTTGAACCTTCATTTGTTGGCTGATAGTTTGGTTGTAGATCTTGTCTGATCTTGCCAGGTTTGTGTTTGGTGAGCAAAACTTTAGATTTAATTTTAATAAATGTGCTAGTAGATCCTATGTTGATTGAGTTGCGTGAGCCCCTGCCATGCCATCTTTTAATTGCATTGGGTATGGTAGAAATATCATACCTTTAAAAATATATGTTTTAATAGAGATCTGATTGAGTGGTGTTCCCTCTGAGTGTTAAACCCTAGTATTTTTGTAGGAAAAGTTTTGAATGTAGGGGTAGATTAAACCATACAAGAAATATCTTGTATAACCCCGGGAATCTCTATTAGTCTCCGAATCTCGGGACGAGATTCTTTTTAAGGGGGGAAGGTTTGTAACACCCCGAAAATTCATCCCTAATTTTAGCGGTGTTTTCTGACACCTGAAAAACTTTTTCCTCTATTCCTAAATGTTTCTTCAAATCTTTTGAGGATGATTTGACTTTGGAATTGCTCTCTCAAAATTTTCCCGGTAATCCACGAACCACTCCAGCACCCGTGATAATTTTTATGCTTAGGTTTCTCTCGAAAAACCCTAGCCCTGATTATCAAACCTTTTAAACCCTTACTCCACCTACCAAAGAAAAGCCTGTTTCCAGAGCTGGAAAAATTCCACCAAAAATACCAGAGACTCCCCTCCTCATACACAGACAATCCATCCAAAAATATTGCATACTTCAATGCAATATTTCCAAGTTTATCCATATTCTCCATTATGCCACTTCCAATTCAGAAATCATCTAGACACCTTCCACTCATCCAAAAATTCTGCAATTTTGGTGAGGTGCATGATTTGACCTCCTGAACATTTCACTCCATTGGTCCAACCTCATTTGAGCAATATTTGAGGTACTTCCTTTGTAATGCCCTAATTATGCCTAATTGTGATTTCCAAAGCAACCCCTAGCTACAAAATTCATTTGGCATTGCCACTTTGCCAGATTGACCAACTCCCTTTTATAACCACATATCCAGAATATCAGGTCAATATCATTTGAATAAAAACAATTGGCATGCCCATGCCATTTGGGCATTTTTGGACACCAATTTATTTGACCAAGCTCCAGGCCTCCATTTGATCTGAAATTCCACATACCTACTACCTACACCTATCATAACCTACTGTGAATTTTGGGGATTTTTCTGAGAAGTGCAAAGCCCCTGTCATTTCATCGAGCACCTGGCGCACCCTTAGTTTTCAGAAAATCTTGTATTACAAAGTGCGGAGTTTTTGAGTGTGGCCAGTTTGGTTGCCTTGGTCTTGTCCCCGTGAGCCCAGTGGTGCAACCTTTTTCCGTTTCGTTCCCCGAGTCACCAAGAACGCGTCGATGCCGCTCGTGGCGCACTCCGAACGCCAGAGCGCGCATGTCGGCGTCCTGCGCGTTCCTGTTCCTCCGGTTCCCCTGCTGTTCCTGTGTTCCAACTCAACCAAGACGTGACCCAGCCCTCTCCTGCTCCTCTGGCTCGAGCCAGCACCGACCCTTGCCCCCCCATTCATGGCTTGGAGGGACGTTGGTGCACCGGTGGCCGTCACCCTTCAATGGCCACACCGGCCACCACCTACTTCTCCTCCTCTGGCCTATATAGAGCCCCTCCGAGCAGCCTGAGCGCACCCTAGCCAGTCCACTCCTTTCCCTCTCCCCTGCCCTCCTCGTTCGGTTTCCATGGGTGAGGGAGAGCACAGAAAGTATGGCCACCATGGCCGAGCCACGGCCGAGGCTCGTGGCGCCGCCTCTTGCTCCCCTACCGCCGAGCTACCTCCCCAGGGCGCGGTGCTGTGCCGCCCCCTCGCATCCGTCCTCAGCCGGGCCGCCCATCGCCGCCGGTGGTCGCTGGCCGGCATCTCCCCGTGCGCTTTCGTGCGTGCTCGCGAAGGGGAGAGCGTTGACCTCGTCCCCGCCGCCGTCTCCACCTTCCCCGACCTCGGTGTGCCGCCCCGGGCCTGCCCCCGCCGCCGGCCGGCCCCCCGGTGCCCACCTTGGCCGTCCCTGGCCGTCCCCTGCTCGCTCCCGTGCGTGTCCGGAAGGAGGACGACCAGGGGATCGATCCCTCTGTTTCTCCTTTTTTTTCCAGCGAATCGTTTCCAGCCCAGCAGGCCAGCAGTAGCTCGCGGCCCACCAGCGGCCGGCCTGGCGCAGCGCCGGCACACGCGCGTGCGACGCGCCCGTGGCCCGGCAGCGGCCCGTGCGGTTTTTTTTTCCGAGGAATGGTTTTTCCTTTTCCTGCTAGACAGATTTTCGAACCTCCGTATCTTTCGAACCGTGACTCCGATTCAGGTGATTCAAGTTGGTAAATTCCTAGTTTGAAAAGGTCTAACCCGTGGTATAGGTTTTGTATTTTTTGTAAAATGTTGTATGCTCAGCACCCTTATGTATATATATAGGTGTATTCCGCAGTACCGGCAAATCGAAACCTATCCCGCGACGTGCCCGTGACCTCCAAGCCAAATGACGTCGATCGTCGAAGGCAAGCTAACCCCTTGTTATGAGCAGTCCCGCAAAGTTGTTTATTATTCGCTTATTGTCATGCCAAGTGTTATATTTGTCGGCGTTTGGTATTTATATTATGTCGGTCTATTATTTGTTGCCATGTTTTATTCATCATCCATGTATGCATTAGATTGAAGTATGAATTATCTGTGCGCCTCGCACTTGCGTGGCTTTGACAACTAAATAACAAAAACATGCGTTGATTGTTTGCTTCTTCTTCAACGCCGAGTCTAGGTGCGGACAAATGTCGGCCCGTGATCCTCGAGGTTGGGGGCATTTGCCAAAAGAGTTATTTGCTTCTTGTCCCTCCGTCAAATATGGTTGGCATAGACCACCCGGACTGCGACGCTTGGGAGCTGACTTTCCATTTGGTTCTTTTTGCCGAGATTGCTGACACCACGTCGAGGGAACCCTCGAGTGGAATGGATGCTCTCTCATTCTTATGATTGCTTTTCGGTTTAGTTTTGGAGACTATATGCCCCAACTCCCCACTTCCTGGTCAACGGTCGGACGATAACGCCGCCAAAGACTTGCGCGTGGAGGAACGGATGCGTGACAGACTCCGCCTGTGCTATATTATTATACTAACCCCCGAGTGACACCGGCCGGGTTGCCCGCCACCGTCACCTGGGTATGCTTATTATTATTCTGTGACTCTAACCCCTGAGTGACACCGGCCGGGTCTCCCGCCACCGTCACCCGGGTGTTCTTGTTATTCTGTGACACTAACCCCCGTGTGACACTGGCCGGGTTGCCGCCACAGTCACCCGGGTATTATTATTGTGATGTGGTTATTTATTCATGCAAGTGTTAGGCATGTTCTAGGCTATGTTTGTTGTGCTTGTTTGCGCTGCTAATGCCTTGTTGGTTGTGATTATTGTGTTGAACTAATCCCTTGTTGGTTGGGCATGTGAATGCTGAAACTTGATTAAATGAAACACCCCTCCAAACAACGATGAGGTCCATTCATAGTGCCACTAATCTGAACCCTTGAACGCACTACCACTGTCGCCCCAAATGGGAGAGCCTTAACCTATGTAACCTATCAAGCCTCCTTGGATGCTACCCTCTTGGCAAGTCTAGTCGGTTACTGCATAGTTGTGGTCGGGGCTAGTCTTGCGAAGGTTCCGGAGCTAGGCGTTGCTCATTCGTTGGGGACGTGCCGGATTCACTTCGTCATAAGACTTAGCCCGAGTGGTAAGTCGGTAGTTATTCAAGGAGTGTCCTGGTAGTGTGAACGGTTATGTAAGTGTATCTTGCCTTAGCTAAGTAAGGTGCATTTAGATGAGTGGTAACTGCAAACTCTCGAGAGTCTCAACCTAGCAAGCTAGCCTCGTTCCTGGGATATGGAACACCAGTTCAGTGTCGGTCACACTATTGTCTTTGTCATGTCCGGAGGTTTAACTTAAGATATGTTTGAAAGAAGTGATGAACGACCTGACCTCATTTAATAAACAACAAGATGGTGCAGGGAACGTTACTTGAGACAAGGAAATATGATAAGGCCAGTGGGCCTAGCAGTGGTGACATATGAGATTAGTCCCGTGAGGCTAAAGGCCAGTGAGCCTAGCTGTGGTGATATGATTGGTTGTGTTACTTACCAGCTGGTGCACTCGTCTACTCGTCACAGGTAAGCTCGTTGTATGGTTGCCGGTGCACGATCCAACCCCACCTGGCTTGGACTCTACACTGGTAATACCCCATTGTTTGCTTATGCCATGTTTTGCGCGTGATGCCATGCTACTTTTATGCCATGTACCTAGAGTAGACTCTTGCCATGTGTAGAATTTTATTTCAAATGCATATCTTGCTGCATGATTGTTGGATTGTTTGTAGTGAGGGGAAATACTTGCTGAGTGCATAATAATGTACTCACGGGCCTTGTGATTGTGGCCAGATTCTGGCGAGGATTCATCTTCCACCTTAGCGAGGATTTGGAGCAAGAGCGTGCTAGGATCAGTAGCCCAGCCAGATGCCTGTGGAGTGGAGCCGCTCCAAGCCGTTGCCATAGCCGTCTTCCGCTGCCAGTTAAACTCTGTCCTGAGCCATGCTTGGCTTGATATTTTGTCATGCCTTGATGGCCTTGTAAACCATTTGTAGCCCTTTGGGCCTGATTGTGTAATGATATTTTCGCTATGTTGCATTGTCGTAACGTGCGTCCAGATATCCTGGGCTGGCGCACGGGGCGACCACCTCTCTGGCGATATGTGTCAGAGGGGGGTGCCACACCAAGGCACCTGATACGCTTGATGTTCATCTCTTTGGCCAAACGTAGTCCATGTAACAGTGCCTCATACTCTGCCATGTTATTTGTGCAGTCAAAATGCAGTTGAAGGACATAGGCCAACTTATCTCCTTTAGGTGAAGTCAAAACGATGCCGGCTCCTGATCCTTCGAGTTGTCTGGACCCGTCAAGGTGCATTGTCCAATACTTGGAGCATGGAGTGTTTGGTGAGGATGTGAAGTCGGTCCAGTCGTTAACAAAATCAGCCAAAGCTTGTGAATTGATCGATGTGCGTGGCTCGTAGGTGATGTGCTAAGGACCCAATTCAATTGCCCACTTGGCGACTCGTCCCGTTGCATCCCTGTTGCGAATTATATCTGCTAATGGTGCTGAACTCACCACCTTGATAGAGTGCTCTTGAAAATAATGCTTGAGCTTCCGACTTGCTAAAAAGACTCCATATACCAACTTCTGCCACTATGGATACCTTTGCTTGGAATCAGTGAGTACCTCACTAATGTAGTAAACAGGGCGCTGCACTTGGTATTCTTTTCCTTCTTCCTTGCGTTCCACCACTACCACTGCACTGACAACTCTCTCATTGGCAGCTACATATAGTAACATGGGCTCCTTATCTGTAGGAGCTGTAAGGACTGGTGCAGTTGATAAAGTTTTCTTCAACTCCTCAAAAGCATTGTCAGCTTCTTTGTCCCATAGGAATTTATCTGACTTTTTCAGGAGTCGGTAGAGAGGACCTGCCTTCTCTCCGAGTCGTGATATAAATCTGCTCAAAGCTGCAACACAGCCTGTGAGTTTCTGGACATCCTTCAAACAAGTCGGCTTTTGCAGGTTGTGTATAGCCTTGATTTTCTCTGGGTTTGCCTCGATCCCTCTTTCTGAGACGATGAAGCCAAGTAGTTTGCCTGCTGGAACTCCAAATACACACTTGCTTGGATTCAACTTCATCTTGTACTTGCGCAGATTGTTGAATGTCTCTGTTAGGTCCCCAATCAAGGAGTCCGCTCTCTATGATTTGATAACCACATCGTCCACGTATGCGTGAACGATCCTTCCAATTTGCTGTTGAAAACAATTCTGAATACATCTCTGGTATGTTGCTCCTGCATTCTTGAGTCTAAAAGGCATTGTTTTGTAACAATAAGCTCCAATGGGTGTTATGAAGGAGGTTTTCAACTCATCCTCCTCATTGAGTTTGATCTGATGGTAGCCTGAATAAGCATCCAGGAAACAAAGTAACTCGGAACCAGCTGTGGAGTCAATGATCTGGTCGATGCGTGGCAAGGCAAAAGGGTCTTTGGGACATGCTTTGTTCAGCCCTGTGAAGTCAATGCACATACGCAATCTCCTGTTTTCTTTGCTACTAATACTGGATTGGCCACCCATTCTGGATGAAATAACTCTTTAATGAAATCGGCCGCAAGGAGTTGAGCCACTTCTTCTCCTATAGCTTTTCTTCTGTCATCATGAAACTTGCGATGTCCTTGTTTCACTGGTCTTGCGTTGGGGTTAATATGTAAGCTGTGCTCGGCGAGTTCTGTCGGGACACCTGGCATGTCAGATGGCTTCCATGCAAAGACGTTCCGGTTCTCACGGATGAACTCGACGAGCGTGCTTTCCTATTTGTCAAAGAGGTGTGCCCCAATGGTGAACTGCTTGGAAGAACCTACCAGGGGTGAATTCAACTTTCTTTGTGTCTTGAGCCGACTTGAATTTCATCTTCTCCTCTGTTGCCGGCTTCTTGAGCACCGTATTATCCTCCGGGTCCACATGGGCCCTATAAAGCCTGAGCTCCTCTTGAGCACAAGCTGTTTCTGCCATAGCTGCATCTCCTTGTTCACACTCCAATGCCATCTGCCTACTACCATTGACTGTGATGACACCTTTTGGTCCCGGCATCTTCAACTTCAGATATACATAACATGGCCTTGCCATAAACTTGAAATAAGCAGGACGCCCAAATAGGCATGATATGGGCTGTAGAGATCCACAACCTCGAAGGGCAAAATCTCTGATCTAAAATTCTCAAAAGTGCCAAAAGCAATCTCTAGATAAATCTTACTGATAGGCTTTGCTGATTCCCCTGGTACTATCCCATGAAAAACTATTTCTGTCGGTATGAGTTGCCTGTCTTGCAACTTCATCCTCTTCAATGTGTCATAGTATAGTATATTGATGCTGCTACCACCATCCATGAGTACTTTGTTAAGTGTATAACCTCCAACTTCTGGTGCTACCACCAAGGCTAGCTGCCGCGTTGAAAGAACGAGATGTCGCCTAGAGGGGGGGGGGTGAATAGGCGATTTAAAACTTCTAAGTTTAGGCTTGATAAATGCGGAATAAAACTAGCATTTAAATGCCCAAAATTTTTGTGGAGCTTCCTTAGGTTATGAGAAACATATTTGAATTTTTGTGGAATTTTAGAAAATGCTTAAGTGCCACTTTTAAATCCCTAAAGTTGCTGGGGACCTTTTTGCAATTATAAAAATTTGAGCTAGGGGGTTTTTTCGCAAAAACCTTTCTCCTCCACAGTGCCGTCGACACTGGCGCCATGCCGCCGGCCATGACCCCTTGCGCGCGTGCCTCGCCGTGCCTCGCCATGCCGCCGCTCCACCATACACCAAGATGGGAGAGGCACTCTTCGACATATCTTCACTTGGCCTTTATCTTGATGATGATCACCACGTGACGCCATCCTCCATGGGCTTCATAGGATCTTCCTCTTGATTCATGCTCATGGAGAAACACCTTGGCCTTGATCAACAAATGATATTTTCTTCTTTTAGCCTTGACTCCAACATATGGAGTTCAAAGCATGCTAATGGACCAAACCTACAAGTATAGCTCAAAGCACACATTAGTCCTTAAGGATTGTCATTAATTACCAAAACCACACATGGGGGCAACCATGCTCTTTCAATCTCCCCCATTTTGGTAATTGATGACAATCCCTTTTAAGAGGGTTTATATAATGAATTAAGCGTTCTTGAAAGACAAACAAGCGAGCACGCAAGAGCATAAAGGCAAATGCTTAAGTACCAAACAAAAGCATAAAACCAAATTCCCTTAAACCCTCTAAACTTCTCCCCCATTGACATCTATTGCCGAAATGGAAGGAAAAATTTAGAAGGCCAATATAATATGAGTTCCTCCATAAGGTGTGCATTTCTCAAGATATGAGTGAAATCAAATGCACTTATTCATTGATGAATAATTAGAGGGAATCAAACTATATTGAGGATCTAAAGATTGCAAAAAGATGGAGTCATTCTAAACATCTCCACAAAGGAGAAAAGTAATCGAAAAGATCCAAAGCGAGAGTTCTAAATGAAAATGGAGAAGCTCCCCAATGTCATGCACTATTGAGGAGTGCACAAATATGGCATCCTCGCTCCCCCAAAATCATCTAGAACAAACAACAAGTGCAAGAGTGCATAAAACAAAAACATAGCACATAGCACTTGCACCAAAAGATATGGTTGAGCCATGAGAAGATACCAATTGAAAAGATTCAACATACGAGAGGCCCAACCAAGATACAAAGGAGATTTTTTTTGAAGCCACCAAAGAATCAACGATAAAAATCAAGGTGACTTGAAAAGAAGAAAGGATACCAATTGAAAAAGTTACCTCTCTCATATGTATAGGTTTCTAAGTAGATAAATCATTGATGATATATACCCACAAAGAAACATATACATACGAAATGGTTAGAGAAAAAGAGAACAAGGTATCCAAAGGGAAGTCATAAATACACAAATAAGATTATTGCTTAAAAGCATACCACATAGCTCAAATTTATCTTATTGTATATAGATGAACTTCAAACACATCAAAGACATCACACATATCTCTAAGGGAACAACAGATAGTGGAGATGCTTTGAGAGAAGGAAACAAGTATCATAAGAAGGATATCAATTGAAGGAAAGGTTTTTTTGCAATTTCAACACAAAGATATACCTAGTGAAGAAAATAGTCCAAAACCACAACAATTGCATATAGAAGCATTACATGCCAAGAAGCAACCTACACAAGGTTGAAACTAGAAAATTATGCATGGGATAGATACTTGTTACCGAGACATCATTGGTGATGAAGAAGATGAGAGTTCGTTAATCATCGTAGCTTGACTCCTATTATCACATGGTGAGAACACCTTCCTTATGAATGAGGCAAGCATCCAATGCATCTCCATTGTACCTAAAACACAATTCAAGTACAAAATGGTTCCCAAACTCATTGGGTCCCATAGTAGTTAGATACACTACAATATATAGGACACACTCCACATAAATATGTGCATATAGATATGAAATTGAATTTCATGCACATCTTAGCCGATTTAGGATTTGGTGGAGTATACCCTATATATTGGAACAAAAAGACAAGCATGCCATAAGATATATATATTAATAAATATGAATGCAAAGAATTTTTAGAACCAAAAAGATACAATTTGGACACAAACACCAAGTAAACCAAAAGTAGGCACATCAAGGTGTGACACGGAAAGGTTGTCCAAATTATATCAAAATCCAAATCAACACATGATCAAGGAAAAATCAAAACAACCAATGATTGATTCCAACACATCAACACATGAAGTGAGATATCAATAGGAATCAAATCAAACAACACATGAGAGATAAGACGCAAATTGAAAATAAGATACCCGCAAGAGGAAAAGATACCTAGAGAAGAGTATTACTTGAAAGACATCAAGTAAAACAAAAACAAGAAACAAGGTATCAAAGCTCCCATAAGAGATACCAATTGAAACAAATATCTATGGATGAGATATAAAATTTCAATAGATACAATTGAAGGTACCTAAGCAAGATCAATGAGCATAGAAGATAAGATGAAAGATAAATGCTCATTGGGTTTTTCTCATTTAAGAAGATAAGACACAAAACAAGAAATGAGAAAGCAAACTCCCAAAAGAGACCAATGTTACAACAAATAAACCAAGCACTCTTTATTTTTCAAGATGGCACAAAGCCTAAAAAGAAAAAGAAAAGGTTTGTCTTCCACAAACACAAAAGATATAAATTAAATGCCAATTGAAAGGATCAAATGTCAATTGATAAGATAATGTTCTAAATAATAAAGAAAAGCTCCCCCAAGATTCGTGCATTATCTTTAAGATTTGCATTTGAATACAAAATGCACACACAAGGGATCATTACTCTCCATATGCCATTTACAACACTAAACAATACCAATTGAAAAATAGGATGCAAGAAAGAGGCAAGGAAGACAACAGGAGTCAACGCAAAAGAAATACTTGGCAGGAGATAAGGCAAATAAGAGCAAAGGCCAAACGTAAGGATAATCACAAATATTCTACCACACACATGAGTATCAATTGTCCAAGGACAATGAGTAAAAGGAAATATTTTCCCGGTGATAGAGTTATTCAAGAATATCGTCACAAGATAAATCATATGGCAAAAGATAAGAATTAAAGCAACGCCACATTTGATAGAGTTTGTTGGTAGCTCCAACTATTCGAACCAACCGGCAAAACCATGGTTAAAATAATATGGAGCGAATGATTTCTCAAATAGCATATGGAAATACATATTTGAGGAAAACCACACCAAGCAAAGCTCATGCAAACAAGATCCAAAAGAAAACCAAATAGAAGCACTCAATAAAATTGGAACTTGTTCGAGCAAACATGCCACATAGGAATAGGATAATTTACAATATCAAATCCAAGTGGCAAAACCTCAAATATTCACGTTTTCTAGAATTGTAATAGGCACATAGCTTATTACTCCCCCATAACGTGATGATCCATTTCTTTCCAACAAGAGGCAACTAAAAACCAACTAGAGAAATTAATGGACATTATAGAATTTGAATTTCTCATGAATAACACATACCACATAGAGACTAGATAATCTTGTTATATCAATACTATGTGGTGTACTTCATGAATACACATTTTTGTGATTGTGAAGTGCACAAAGCAAGTCACTCACCCAAAAATGGTATAGTCCATTAATCTCTACTAATATTAAAGGACACAGAGGGGGGTATGACACAAATGATCTGAGTCATCAAAACAACATTCAAGGGCTCAGATTGCATCAATGATGAGGTGCTCATCATCCTCACCTCAACACCGCACCCAGGTCCCGGTCAACGCAGCCACGCACCTCCCCCGATCCCCTCCTTGCCTCACCTCCACGCAGCGCACCTCGCCTCCAACCGCCGCTCCATCTCCGTGCGTGGCAACTGCCGGAGGTGGAGGACGTGATGGGACGAGCTCAAAGCTCCCGCCCCAGCCCCGTCCCGTCTCTCCCACCCCTCCTCTCCTCTCACTTCCCACCTGCACGTCGTCGCCGCCGCCTGCAGGCCATCGCCACCGCCAGCACGCCGCCGTCGCAGCAGCAACCGCCGCCGCCGCTTGAACTCCGCCGCTGCACGCCGCCGTCACGGCAGCAGCCGCCGTCGCCGCCGCTTGAACGCCGCTGCCTGCACGCCGTCACCTCCTGCCTGCACGACGCGCGCCTGGATCTGGGCGCCACCACGCACATTCGTGCCGTATCCAGGCACCACGTCGAGGTTGTGTGGAGAAGGGCCCGGCGGCATCATGGCTGCTGCTGGAGCACAAGTGTCATGTCGTCATGGCGAGGGTGGAGGAGAAGGGCGACGAACATGGCTGCGTCATCTGGGTGGGGGAGAATGATATTTGTATGCCATTGCATCCTCTGTGTTGTGGCCAATTTTGATTCAATTTTTTCTTGTAGGTCGGTCAAGTAACACCCATGAATTGGCTCTCGCGAAGAGCCGAAGACCCCAGCCGAAGCTGCACGACAATAGCGCCTGCCGCCGCTGCTGCATCCCTCACGCCGAAGCTGCACGACCGCAACGCCCGCCGCCGCAGCCCTCACGCCGTATACCTTGCGCCGAAGCCGCTGCAGTCGGACCAACGCAACCGCGACCGTCCTGCACGTCCCCTGCATCCGCCGGTAGTTCGACCACTGGTTGTCTGCGGTTTAATAATTGCTAGCCCCACTTCAGGTTCGATGCCTCTTTCTGTCTATTGATCTGTATTTCAGTTACTTGCCTTAATCTGTACCAATGTAGTCAGTTTAAATAAGTGCCGTGAAGCAATGGTTAATCATGAGCAGGCTTTTGCATCACAATGGGTTTGACTAAATAACACCAAACTACAGTGCACTGCAATGACTGATTGGCTGGGTAATCATTTTTTTGTAGTTCATGAACTATTGTATATTTTGGTTTATGTTCCATCAGGGTTTGGGGATCTTTTATCTTTATTTAACATAGAGATTGAAGGAGGTAGAGTCCAATATTTACCATGATATAATTATTTGAATATTAGTTCACCCAAATAATTCATATGAGTAATCTGACATAGAAATATAGCAAGGTACACTATTGACATATAAGCATGCAAATATAATCTTTGTATAGATATTAACTCCTACTAATATTGGATTGGTCACATTCTACTAAGATGCAATTTTATGTGGCTGCTTACCTTAGTATGCTTTTAAATTGCTTCTCAAAGGCAACTTCCGCCATACGTACTGGCGACTTATCTTTGCTGATAATACCGCTATTGTATATCTGAACTTTCCGTGTGCAGGGATGCTCAACCTGTCGTCGAGGAGTCAGAAGCTTCGGGTCGGACATGTGCAATGCGGTGGCGGCGACCTGGCGGTGCATCAACGGGTGGGTAGGGAAGCGGCGGCCTGGTAGTGCGTCAAGGGGCGGGCAGGTCGGATTTCGGCTAACCTTTGTAGAATTGATGTAAAGCTATTGGTAAAGTCTCCACACTATTATGAAGCATGCTCCACGCTTATGGGATCTAACAGTTTCATTCCTTTATATTAGTGCAAAAAACTTCATTAATAATGCTAGGAGAATGCATTGGGAACCTGAACATATTCAGGATTTATGCAGCTTAAAACTGAAGTTTTTCTTTCTTCCATAGCATTAATTTTAATAAGTACATATTTTCTTGCATGTTAAAACTTTACAACAAATAAACTTATTGACCCATGCTTTAAGCTTCGGTCGCACAATGGAGGATTGGTCGCAATAGAAGGGAACAGAAGGAGGATATTCATGCTCCTTGCTAGACTGCTAAGAGTAGAGGCGCCTGGAATTTTTTCTTTCACGTTGGACCATCCAACTTTTACTTTTATTTGACGGTGGCATAAAAATTTCCGGGCCATTTCAACTCCTGGGCAAATTGTAAATTTGAATGTCCGACAATCTGAGTTTTAAAGGATTAACTGAAGCTACTACAAATGATGTCATATTCTTCATATGGTTGCATCATGTTTTGGCATGTTTCTTGTTGTAGAGTCTAATTACCTATAATGTAGGTGAATTATATTCATTGGAGCTGATGGTAAAATCAATCAGGAACACTCTGGAAATGGAATAAGGTTGACGCTGCACGTGCTCGACGTCTCACACAAATAGCTCCAGGTGAGAAACTTCATGTGTGTAGAATTGCTTATTGAGGTTAAGGCATTGCTGTGCCATTTTTTACAGGATTAAACCTTGTAGTAGCTCACCATAACCCCATCCTTTTATACGGTGTGCTAGAAGTCAGGTGACCTTTTCTGTTGTTTTTCCTTGAAGAATCAAATAAGAAGTGTTTCGTTGATATGAAACCATAGATCAATGTTTCTTTTGCCATATCTGAATAAAAAAGAGTGTCTTCAGAATTAGCATTGATGCATTTCATATACATAGCTTAGTGAGGATGTTGGACAAGGAAGCGTCTAGATGATAAGTACCTCAGTAATGTCCTATTGAAGAAAAATAGTTGGATTAACCATTCAGTGACCATAACTGAGAATAAATTGGAAGGTGTAACATACTCACCCATGAAAGTATTGCTTAGGGAAACATAAACTCGGTTGGGTGCTCCAATTTTGTGATGCAGAATCATTTCTGGTAGATACATGGAGTAACATTAGACCATTGTTACAGAAGTGATAAATATCAGAATACAGTACTTATAATTAAGAGCTAACTGTACTCTAGGATTGTAAGCAGATGCAAGAATTGGGATGGGATAAGAATTTTCCCACAGAACTAAAAAGAATTTTCATTTATGATGGAATGATGCATTGGAGTGAAACCAATATCACTTCAATACGGCTGCCCAGATAGATAGTGTATATAGCTATGTGCCTAGATAGATAGTTTATATAGGTAAAATTGTTTTATGTAAAAAGGTTTTGTGGTTTCTTTTTAGATCAGTAAGGAGTGGCATTTGTTGCCTCAAATTCGCTGATCACAAAACCGTGTGGACTAATAATGGAGGTTATTCTTCAGTGGTGACATTTGGTACTTTTTAGTCAGTTTAAGTTCAAGATTTCAAGAACCTGTGCAATGATTTTGGTATTTTTCAGTGTTGGAGCGTTTGCTAGATTTGTCCATTAGGTCTCTGAATGCTAGGATCCTTGTGTGTTGTGTCTATGTGGTGGAACCTCAGTTCAAATTTTGTAAACCTTGTGAAGTGCATTCGTTTTTCTACTTCTTCCTGTTATAATCATGTAGCGCTCAAGTTTTCTAATTCAGGACAGTAACAGGGTCCCTCTATTAGCGTCTTGGACCAGAAGTGCCAGCTGCAAGGTCACACTCGATCAAGCCCTGGAAGGGACAGATAAGAAGACCACATCAAGATTTTAATGACACTCTGGTAAGCTTGCGCAATTTCATTCCTAGATGATAACTGCTTGAGTATTTGTCGATTTCTTATATGATATTCTTTCCGAAACACAATAATGTACTTCTATTAGAAAAGGAGATACATGTTTGAAAAGGAGATAGTACTTCAAATTTGTTTCTGCTTCCATAGAGGCTCATAACAAAGTAGCACAGGATGGTTGCAACTAAATCTAGGCTTTCTGTTATTCTTTCAGTTTTGCATGCATGTCTTAAATTGCTATGAAAGTATGTGTGCAGTAGTATTATCTTGGTATTTCAAATAGGAAAAACAACCGGTATAACTTGAAGCATTTGGATTTGAAAGTAGTAAAATTATATGTCGAGTTGAGTGCTCATTGTATTCTGTTCTGGCCAAGTGTATTTGAATTCTGTTTGCTGGATTTGCTACATGTGGAAAGGTGACAGTTCCCTATACATTTTCTACTGAATTTATCAAAATATTCATAGAAATATTTGTTCTGTTCACAGAAAACTTGATTCCTTAACCATTTTGACTGCATTAATATGTGAAATAATAGGTAAAAATCTGCTCAAGAGCTAAAGTGTAATATAATGATTTTGTAATAAACAGCTATATTTATGTTGCAGGCTTTTAATTATGGTTGTGTAAACTGCCATGAGGAGTAGCTAGAGAGAGAGTGTGTGTGTGTTGCTATTTGCTGGGTACAAATGCAGGTTTTGATAAGGTAGTAAATGCAATACATGCAGGGAAAGATGATAAAAATTCTAGAGTTCTATGTATGAAATAAGATATGGTCTTTTCAGTTTCTTAAACTATATCGGTTACTTTTATTGTTGTCTTTATATTATTAGAGATCTTTGGATGACTGTAAGATGCATTCTGGACAAGAAAAATGTAAAATAAATCTTTTATTTTGTTTGTTTTTCTGTTGAGATATATATGATAAGACATGTACGCAAGTCTAACTTTATTTTTCATAGAGGACAAAGGTGGTCTCTTCATAATGGTCTCTACAGGGCTGCCTGCTTGAAATAGATTTGGATTTTAACTTTCTATTTTGCTTGCAGCCTTGGGGTCTTTTACTTTATTTCATAATTTTTTTGCTTGGAAGTTTGGTTGAGAGCAGACTGATGAAACTGAGACATGTATATTCCCCTAACCTACATAAACTTTGCATAAAAGATTTGTGGATGTTCATTGCCACATTTTGTTAGTGTAGTATCCAAAACACGTGCATTTCACTGCAATTCATTTACTTTGTTTGAATTCCCATCAGTGTTTTAGCATGAAACATCGACAGAAGTGCACATGAATGTTTTAGTAATTCTGCTTCTTCTATATTCTTTAGTTATTATCTGGTTGAACCTGAAATGGTTATACACGCTCAAGTGTGAGATATAACTTACTCTTGTGAAATTGTTACCTTCAGCAATAAGTTGCTCTTCTCGACCTTGTAGCTTTTGTGTAAATTCTTATTGCTGCATGGGTAAATTCCTTTTAGGTGGAAAGAAAATGATGTTCTGTTTCATTTTCTACATAGATGTTGCAAGTACAAGTAAGTAAGTAGTTATGATTTCCATGAAAACTCCCAATTGTTGAACTTTATATATCTTGTCATTTGCAGTTTTGATATCAGATTCGACCTGACAAAGCATGTTCGTTTTCCGTATGGTGTGTATAACAAGTTTAATTCTGCTCTTGCAGCCCTGAACTTGAATGATACTGTCTGGTGGAAGCGCAGAACATTGAGGTATAGTCTTCATATCTTTATTAGTTCAGAATCATTATGCTTCTTGGTGGAGTTATCAGTGCATCACTCTTCATGTTTTGGGGCATGTATGATGTTAGTTTTTTCTTGCCATGCATCAAAATGTATGTTTGGTTTATCCCCCACCTTTCGAATGTTTAATTGTGTATTACTCCATGGCTACCTTCACGCCGGTTTGTCTTAATCTGTTATATTACTGATTTTTTATTCACTCTAACAACCATGAGATTATATTTGGACTTTATGTGAAAAGAAACGGAGGCGCTCCGGTAATATCTCCAAAGGTTCATCACTGATTGGTGAAGAAACTTCCTCAAGCACCGACGAAAATCCCGCTAGCATACTCGATACGTTTTGTTGTTGATTTTTATTGATGTAACTTAAATATTGATGACTTAGATATCCAAGTACATAATGAATCTTATTGTGAAGATTGTTACACCCTTCATTTGCTAAATCGTTTATGATGTCCTATTTACACTGAAACCGTGTAGCATCACCGAAGAGATCACAGGTGAAATAGTACTTACAAACAAGTACCTGATTTCATAGCCAATTATAGATCATACAGAGTATATAGGAACGATTACTTCTACGCTAAAAATAGATTATGAGTCAATGGGAATTATTCCTCTGACCCCTTAAAAAAGAACTACTCCCAGAACCAAACGTTTCCTCCTTAACTAATACTAGATTCTAAGTCAATAGGAACTATAGTTCCTCCGATCACTAAAAGAAAAAGGAACTACTCTTAGAACCAAGCAACGATGGACCTACAAGATTAGCTATGCAAGACGAAAATAATACTTCAATAATAAGAAAGTAGAGTGGTCCATCTCCATTTATAGCATTGAAGTTTTCTGTGAAGCCATCATATGTGTGGAACAAAGTTTTATTTTCTCTGATTGTTGTTTTCTTTTAATAATTAATAGATACAAGTTTGTGTTATTTTGATTGGTTAATTAGTATAGTCCTTTCATTTATCATATCGACATGTGGATTTTGTTATTTTGTTTATTCACTTTAATAATTAAAATCAATGATATTTTATGATTTATTAATATTATATGCACTATTATTATACGTGTATTACACGTGCACGTTTACTATCTCTCCAAAAGAGCCAAATAAAATCCACACAAGATCCAATAAATGCTCAACACAAAGTTTACACATACATGATACACAACTAACATACACATACTTGATTTCTCAAGATAAGTAAGAAAGAAGCACACCATATACAAACACATGCTAGGAACAAAACTAACACATGCAAGGGGGCAAGTAACTTTTCAATGTAAATGAGTTAAGTACGAGTTACTTCGAGGAGGAACATTGGGCATAAGATAGATATGTGATAATCCAATTGACTTGGCTTGAGGAAATATAACCATGAAGATCCCTTAATTCTTCATAAGATAGCAAAGTCTCCAATGTCCTCCAACACAACCTATTGATCAAGTTTGAGCTTGTTGGTCCCCAACAAAGTTGGGTCCTAAGATGTTAGTCACAATAGGTTTGGGTACCCAAATGGTTCTTTTCTTGACACCACTTTGAGCACCCACATATTTGGAAAACACATTGCCAACCCTATCCCTCCTAATAGAGTAAACATCCTCAATGATAATTGGCTTGGATAGGGTACCGTTTGTGCATGAAGAAGCCACGTGACCCTTCTCACGGCATAGGTAGCAACATCGACTCTTCCCTTTCTTCTTGAGAGGCTCCTCAACACGAGGAGCAATAGCATGAGTCTTCTTAGGAGGTGGCCTTTGTTCAACTCGTGGTTGGGCATGAGATTGAACAAGAGGCCGCTTCCCTAGTTGCTTCTCACTGATGAGGACATCCCTGCTATAGATGCAACCGCCACTACTACACCACCTACATTACAAGGACCTATGACTAGAGCTTGTGCACGTCAACTTAATCAACAGGTACTTTCGTTCTTACAAGCTAGTCCTAATATTCATGAGAATATGATGCTGCCTAAATCAAATGTGTTTGTCTCTCTTAGGAATGATGGACCAAGCATGGATGAGAGGGACAAGCTATGGAGCATGTACGTTGGAGGAGATGGCAGCAGGAGTGCAACCAACGGAGATGATGTCGCTACCAATGGAGACTACTGTGATTTGAAGCCACCATAAAGATGCTTGAAGGCTTGGACGAATTTTAGAAGATATCAATTAATGAATTTCGTCCAAGGCTTTTCATAGGTGCTGCGCCACCTCGTTTTTGGGCCAGGCCCATGTATTTTCGAGATACCTTTTAATAGGCAGTTTTAGAGTCCGTATCTAAGGAGGAAAGCCTTCCTAGGGTAGGATTCAGCCGCCACCCCATGGCTGGACGAAATCCCACACCTCTCCTCCTTATATACCCCCGTTAGGTCGTCCTTTAGACTCGGATTTTGTTTAGTTAAAAGTTAGCCAACTGCTGCAACTTCATGTACTCGGTTTGTGTCCAACGACCAGATCAAGACCGCTTACGGAATCCCGCCTTTTCAATAAAGCTCATACTTCATCCGCAATTTCGTGATTGCATCTTTGGTTCTTACTTGTTCCTCGATCGCAGGTAGAACTAGACCGATTGGTCAGGCTGATCGTGCTGCTGCAGGATCGGTAACTCCCGGAGATTGGTTTAGCGATTGCATAGGCGCTGCGTACTAGTACGTGGAAGTCGGATCGCCAAGGTCGAACTCCACCAGAATCGACGTATCTCTATCTCATCGAAAGATCGGAGTACCTTAGCCATATCAAGTGGTATCAGATTTCATGTTGATCGGTGAGATTTACAGTTTTACTAGTGTAGATTGCATCTGTTTTCTTCATACCTACAGTCCACGAAAAAGCCAAAAAAAATATTAGGGTTAGATCATCCCGTCCTAAAACCAGTCCGGGCCTGTTGCATAATCTTTTCAGTGTATTGCATTGTTGAATCTTTGTCTGCATCGTCGTGTCAAAGTGCTGGTCGTAGCGTCTACTTCCTTTAGAGTTTCGAGTTCGTGTCACATCTAGTCACCGCCGCCGCACCTTTTGCACGTCGCAGTTCAACTTCCGCCACCACCTGTCCGCCACCACCATCTGCCACAACCTTCCGCCGCCAACACCGACCACCCCTACTCCATCGTACCCTCGCCCCCATACCCTCCTTCTTGCCTTCACACCCCTTGTTGCGCTGCCAGATCAATTAGGGTTAGGGTTTTGGGAGAGTACTTTTCCGCTTGTTTCCTTATCCGGCAATTCTACGTAACGAGGTAGAGTTCAACTCGGTTAATCCGGCAAGTCTGGCACGCTTTGCAGAGCAATTTCGAAAAAAAAAAATTTGAGCCTACCCTCGTTTTTCAGTACGGGGATTCTTTTGAGACAGTTGTCATCATAGTGATATTTTTGCGACTTTTTCGCGTTTTCAGCGCGTCGCACGCTTCACAGAGCATACCATCTCACTTTCAGTGCATATTGTTGTGGGTATCTTACTCACGTACCTGTTACTTTTCTGTGATCTTCACTTATATCTTGCTGCTGAGAGCTGTTTTTGTGTGGCATCATTGTGCCGCGCCGTGACTTCGTCGGTGCCCTCGGCTCGCGTCTCTAGTACGGTCTAGCCTAGGACCAGCACGGTACCGTCGTTGAGCGTTGTTTCAACTTGCATTCCTGTTTTGATTATTGCTATACCATATATAAAGCCGTCCTAAAGCTCCACAGATTTCTCCTACGTGCTTTGTACCTCGCCTGGTGATCGCTTTGTCCAATCTTCGGAGTGCTGATCTTTGTGGTTGCCGTGACGCTCTCGTGCTTGGTAAGGAACTTGTAAGAGCTTTATATTTTGCTTAACGGATTGCGTGTTTTCTACCACACCCTAGTAGTCGATGGGAACATATACTTGTATTTGTTTCTTGTTTTCTACTAATCACGTCAGGGGACGAGAAGATCGAAATGACCAACAAGGAGCTGCAGGAGCACTTTGAGAAGATGGTTACGGACCATGCTTTGGACACCGAGGACCGGATCCGTGGTGCTATGGACAAGATCGATGGCTTGGAGGTTGCTTTCAATGCGAAGTTCGACGACGTCAACACCACCTTGGCTGAATTGTCCGGCAAGTTTGATCGCTTGTTGGGACAGTTGCAGCCACCCCGCATACCGCCTCCCGTGGTGCAAGGCGCCGCAGTTCCACGGGCAGGTCGTGTACCTCTCCAGGACCCTCAAGCTTCGGCAGCATCTGCTGCTGGCCATGTCATCAATCCCGTCGAGCATGGTGACGGATACGCAGCGGACGCCAAATATCCACCGGGTCGTCCACATGTACATCCACGCAACCTTGCACACCGGCAGCAAGCGCAGGTACGTGAAGACGACCATGTTGCTAAACTAAAATTAGTTATTCCACCTTTTGAGGGTCGCTATAATCCTGATGCTTATCTTACATGGGAACTAGAAGTAGAACAACGTTTTGCATGTTTACAGTATCCCGAGGATAGACGTGTTTGTGCCGCCACTTGTGAATTTACTGGCTTTGCTTCTGTTTGGTGGTCTGAACATTGTCGTCTTTATCATGATAATATTCCTACTACTTGGGCTGCTTTAAAAGATGCTATGTGTACTCGTTTTGTACCTCCTTATTATCAGCGTGAAATGTTACAAAAACTCACCCATTTACAACAAGGTAAAAAATCTGTAGAAGAGTATTATCAAGAATTGCAAACAGGTTTGATTCGTTGTGGTATTATTGAGGATAATGAAGCTATGTTTGCACGCTTTTTGGGTGGGTTGAATAGGGAGATTCAAATAATTCTTGAATATAAGGAGTACAATACTATCACCCGTTTATTTCATCTTGCTTGCAAAGCTGAACGTGAAGTGCAGGATCGTCAACTGCGGACAAGGCCTAATTTTTCTACAGGTCGTACGTCTTCATGGACGCCACGCCAACCGGAGGCCAGCTCCCGTGGTTCTGCACCTCCTCCTTCGACCAACAAGTCTAGCATGCCACCTTCACGCACACCGGCACCGAGTCCTCCATCAACATCTAATGGGCCAGCTCGGAGTTCGGTGTCCACGGGAAGAACAAGGGATGTGCAATGCCGCCGTTGTTGGGGATATGGTCACATCGAGAGAGAGTGCAAGACACAGCGTGTGATGATCGTGCGTGAAGATGGAGAGTATGATTCTGCAAGTGATTATGATGAAGAGACTCTCGCGCTTATTTCTGCACAACAAGAAGATAATGAAGATTCTGAGCAGGACATAGAGGTCATGGGCGCTGAGGATGCTGATAATTATAGGAGCTTGGTTGCACATCGCGCTTTGAGTGTGCAGCTTAGTCAAGAACAGAATCAGCGCCACAACTTGTTTCACACACGCGGTGTTGTGAAGGACCGTGCTATTCGAATCATCATTGATGGTGGAAGCTGCAATAATTTAGCAAGCATTGAGATGGTGGAGAAGCTTTCTCTCCCTACACGGCAGCACCCCCACCCATACCATATTCAATGGTTCGACAGCACAGGTAGACTAAAGGTAACACGAACTACACGTGTGCATTTTAATATTGGGACATATTCTGATTTTGTTGATTGTGATGTTGTGCCCATGCAAGCTTGTTCATTGTTACTTGGTAGACCATGGCAATATGATAAAGAATCTGTGCATAATGGTAGAACTAATCATTACACTCTTATGCATGATGGAAAGAAAATTGGTCTTAAACCTATGACTCCTGAACATATTTTGAAAGATGATCTTGCTAGAGCTAGTAGAGCAAAAAATCAGGAGAAACAAAAGAGTGAAAACCAGATTGTTGCTAATGAAGTGATGCCACATAAGAATACTACTAAATCTGGTTCCAAATTACCTAATGAAATTCGTTTGAAGCATCCAACTTTACTTGCTACCAAATCTGATATTTCTGACTTGGATGTGAATACTTCTGTTTGTTATGCAATCATATGCAAAGAGGTCCTGTTTTCTTTTGAGGATATGCCTTCCTCTTTGCCACCCGCTGTTGCTAACATTTTGCAGGAGTATGCGGACGTTTTTCCCAAGGAGATGCCACCGGGGCTGCCACCTATTCGAGGAATAGAGCACCAAATTGATCTCATACCGGGTGCTTCGCTTCCAAACCGTGCAGCCTACCGTACCAACCCTGAGGAGACGAAAGAGATTGAACGACAAATTCAAGAACTACTCGACAAAGGTTATGTTCGTGAGTCTCTTAGTCCATGTGCTGTTCCTATTCTTTTGGTACCAAAGAAAGATGGTTCTTCTCGCATGTGTACTGATTGTAGGGCTATTAATAATATCACAATTCGTTATAGACACCCTATACCACGTTTGGATGATATGCTTGATGAATTGAGTGGCTCTACCATGTTCTCTAAAGTTCATTTGCGTAGTGGTTACCACCAAATTCGTATGAAATTAGGAGATGAATTGAAAACAGCATTCAAAACAAAATTTGGTCTCTATGAGTGGTTAGTGATGCCTTTTGGTTTAACTAATGCTCCTAGTACTTTCATGAGATTAATGCATGAAGTTTTGCGTGCTTTCATTGGACGTTTTGTGGTGGTCTACTTTGATGATATATTGATTTATAGCAAATCTTTAGAGGATCATGTGGCTCATTTGCGTGCTGTTTTTGATGCTTTGCGTGCTGCACGTTTATTTGGTAACCTTGAGAAGTGCACCTTTTGCACCAATCGAGTTGTGTTTCTTGGCTATGTTGTTACCGCGCAGGGCATTGAAGTGGATCCCGCAAAGATTGAGGCGATTTCGAGTTGGCCGACTCCGCTAACGGTCACCCAAGTGAGGAGTTTCCTTGGCCTCGCTGGGTTCTACCGGTGTTTTGTCAAAGACTTTGGGTCTATTGCAGCGCCGCTGAATGAGCTTACAAAGAAGGACGTGTCCTTTGTTTGGGGCAATGCACAACAGGAGGCTTTCATGCTATTGAAAGATAAGTTAACACATGCTCCTTTGCTCCAACTTCCTGATTTTAATAAGACTTTTGAGCTTGAATGTGATGCTAGTGGAATTGGGTTGGGAGGTGTGTTATTACAAGATGGAAAACCTGTTGCATACTTTAGTGAAAAATTGAGTGGGCCTAGTCTGAACTATTCAACTTATGATAAGGAATTATATGCTCTTGTTCAGACTTTAGAAACTTGGCAACATTATTTATGGCCTAAAGAATTTGTTATACATTCTGATCATGAATCTTTAAAGCATATTCGTAGTCAAGAAAAACTGAACCGTCGTCATGCTAAGTGGGTTGAATTTATTGAGTCTTTTCCTTATGTCATTAAACACAAAAAGGGTAAAGACAATGTTATTGCTGATGCTTTATCACGACGCTATACTATGTTGTCTCAGCTTGACTTCAAAAATTTTGGATTAGAAACCATTAAAGAACAATATATACATGATGTTGATTTCAAAGATGTGTTGCAGAATTGTAAAGAAGGGAGAACTTGGAACAAATTCGTCCTCAATGATGGATTTGTGTTCCGCGCTAACAAACTTTGCATTCCAGATAGTTCCGTTCGTCTTTTGTTGTTGCAGGAAGCACATGGAGGAGGATTGATGGGTCATTTTGGTGTGAAGAAGACGGAGGACGTCCTTGCTGCACACTTCTTTTGGCCACGGATGCGTCGGGACGTTGAGAGATTTGTTGGCCGCTGCACAACATGTCAGAAAGCTAAGTCACGTCTTAATCCACATGGTTTATATATGCCTCTTCCTGTCCCTAGTGTGCCTTGGGAGGATATTTCTATGGACTTTGTTTTGGGATTGCCTCGCACACAGAAGGGGAGGGATAGTATTTTTGTTGTTGTGGATAGATTTTCGAAAATGGCACACTTTATTCCCTGTCACAAAACTGATGATGCCACACATGTTGCTGATATGTTCTTTCGTGAAATTGTTCGTTTGCATGGTCTGCCAAATACTATAGTTTCAGATCGTGACACTAAATTTCTTAGCCATTTTTGGAGATGCTTATGGGCAAAGTTGGGAACTAAGTTGCTATTTAGTACTACATGTCATCCCCAAACTGATGGGCAAACTGAAGTGGTTAATAGAACTTTGTCTACTATGTTAAGGGCTGTTTTAAAACAGAATTTAAAAAAGTGGGAAGAATGCTTGCCTCATATCGAATTTGCTTATAATCGTTCCATGCATTCTACTACTAAAATGTGTCCTTTTGAGGTTGTGTATGGTTTTGTTCCTCATGCACCTATTGATCTATTGCCTCTTCCATCATCGGTGCCAAATGATCTAGATGCTACACAACATGATGATTTGGTGTTAAAGTTGCATGCCACTGTTAAAGAAAATATTGAACGCATGAATGCAAAATATAAAATGTATGGGGATAAGGGGAGAAAGAAAATTGTGTTTGAACCTGGAGATCTTGTTTGGTTACATTTGCGCAAAGATCGTTTTCCTGATTTGCGCAAGTCCAAGTTAATGCCACGAGCTGATGGTCCTTTTAAGGTGTTAGAGAAAATAAATGATAATGCATATAAACTTGAGTTGCCTACAGATTTTGGGGTTAGTCCCGCATTTAACATTGCAGATTTGAAGCCATATTTGGGAGAGAATGATGAGATGGCGTCGAGGACGACTTCAATTCAAGAAGGGGAGGATGATGAGGACATCCCTGCTATAGATGCAACCGCCACTACTACACCACCTACATTACAAGGACCTATGACTAGAGCTCGTGCACGTCAACTTAATCAACAGGTACTTTCGTTCTTACAAGCTAGTCCTAATATTCATGAGAATATGATGCTGCCTAAATCAAATGTGTTTGTCTCTCTTAGGAATGATGGACCAAGCATGGATGAGAGGGACAAGCTATGGAGCATGTACGTTGGAGGAGATGGCAGCAGGAGTGCAACCAACGGAGATGATGTCGCTACCAATGGAGACTACTGTGATTTGAAGCCACCATAAAGATGCTTGAAGGCTTGGACAAATTTTAGAAGATATCAATTAATGAATTTCGTCCAAGGCTTTTCATAGGTGCTGCGCCACCTCGTTTTTGGGCCAGGCCCATGTATTTTCGAGATACCTTTTAATAGGCAGTTTTAGAGTCCGTATCTAAGGAGGAAAGCCTTCCTAGGGTAGGATTCGGCCGCCACCCCATGGCTGGACGAAATCCCACACCTCTCCTCCTTATATACCCCCGTTAGGTCGTCCTTTAGACTCGGATTTTGTTTAGTTAAAAGTTAGCCAACTGCTGCAACTTCGTGTACTCGGTTTGTGTCCAACGACCAGATCAAGACCGCTTACGGAATCCCGCCTTTTCAATAAAGCTCATACTTCATCCGCAATTTCGTGATTGCATCTTTGGTTCTTACTTGTTCCTCGATCGCAGGTAGAACTAGACCGATTGGTCAGGCTGATCGTGCTGCTGCAGGATCGGTAACTCCCAGAGATTGGTTTAGCGATTGCATAGGCGCTACGTACTAGTACGTGGAAGTCGGATCGCCAAGGTCGAACTCCACCAGAATCGACGTATCTCTATCTCATCGAAAGATCGGACTACCTTAGCCATATCACTCACTAAGAGGCTTCTTCTTCGTAGGGCAATCTCTAACATGGTGCCCTTCAATCTTGCACTTGAAGCAAGTAATCTTGGCCAGATTCTTGACTTGTTCTTGGCCCTTCTTCTTGTCAATCTTGGACTTGTTCTTGTTGTTGGAGTTGAATCCAAGTCCACTCTTGTCATTGGGGGGTTGTTGCACACTCAACATGTTGTCAAGTGTGGACTTCCTTTTATGACTCTTTTCCAAGCCTTTCTTCAAAGAAGTGGCTTGGGCCTTGGGCTCATTTCTTTCCCCTACATTGTTAGTGACAACACAAGCACTAGAGGAAGTAGATGCATCATTGTTGGAGCAACAAGGCATGGAAAGTAATTCATCACAAGATGTGCCAACATTGTGAGTGTATGAACTACGAGGAATAGCACATGGCAATATAGCATTATTAGTAGAGGATGTGCCATTGTCCACACGAGGCTCACTAGATGTTACCTTGGTAGTGGTAGCCTCAAGAGCTAGCTTTAGCCTATCATGGGACACTAGATGATCATCATGAGAGCTAGATAGCTTTTTATGACTTTCTTCTAATTTCCCATAATTGCTAGTTAGCAACTCAAGTTGAGCCCTTAGCTCAACATTCTCCTTTAAAATGGATGCTTCACAAGAAGTAGAATTAGTAGCACAAGCATCATCATTAAGAGCTATAGGAGAACGAGTAGGAAGCTCTTTTAGCATTTGAGCTTGGAGTTGATCATGAGACTTAGTGAGGTTAGCGAGAGAACCTTCTAAGGACTTGAATTCCTTGTAAAGCTTCTCATTAGCCTCAAGAAGTCTAACATTTTCAATCACAAGCTCACCATTTTTAGTTTTGATTATTTTAGCAAGAGCTTGAGCATGATCATGTTCTTTTCTTAATTTAGACATATCTAGATTATTGGAATCCTCAAGATCCGTAAGAGTTTCCTCAAGGGTCGACCTACGGCCTTGCTCTTCTTCAAGAGCAATAGAGAAGTCCGCAATCTCATTGGCATAATCACGCTCACGAGCTTCCATTTTCTCAATGGTTTCTTCATACTCATCAATTATATTTTTACTTTCATCAAAAATAGACATGATGTTTAAGAAAGTAGAGGAGGCATTATCATTTTTACGAAGAGCATGAAGGACAACATTTTTCATCTTATCTAAGAGAGCATCATTATCAATATCATAATTATTCTCAACATCATCATTTGTAGATTTAGCCATAAGACAAAAGATAGTTGATGAAGATGAACCATTAGTTGAAGCATCACTTAAACTAATATCTTGTTTTATAAAGAGTTGGGTTTCCTCAACATTGCTCGGAACACAAGGACTAGAGGAAACACAAGCATTTTGATCATGGCAACAAGATATAGCTAGCATATCATCATGAGATTTATTCATGCAATTTCTACATGATATGCAAGGACTATCAACACAAGCATGTAAAGCATTTATAGTGCTAGAAGTGTTTAAGTCCTTAGATGAAGCATTGCAATGAGATAGAGACAAAGGATAATTAATAGTGAACTCACTATAAACATTGCAATGACCATCACTACTCACCATGCCATTAGTTTGTGGCTTACCACATGTAGGTGAAGTAGATGAAGTCGAGAACTCATCACGTCCGGAAGTGGAAGGAGAACAGTCATCCTCAACAAACTTGGACTTGCCATATTTATCTTGAAGCTTCGTCCATAGCTCATGAGCATTTGCATAAGGCATGATTGACCCGAGAACTATGTCACTCAAAACATGGACAATTGCATTAGATACTAGAGAATCAAGATAAGAGATTTCCTCATCCTCTAAAGACAACTTTTGGGAGTCCTTTGGAGGAGGAAATCCCATATCTAAGATTTTCTTTATATTTGGACTTATGTCCCTAAAAAGATTAAGCATGCGAATTTTCCAAGTAACATAGTTTGTGCCATCGAATATAAAAGTGGGATCGTGCACTAATTCCCTAAACGACATCTTTGCTCTCTAGGCGGTGAAGCCTAACAAGGAGAGACCTTGCTCTGATACCAATTGAAAGAACGAGATGTCGCCTAGAGGGGAGGTGCATAGGCGATTTAAAACTTTTACGTTTAGGCTTGATAAATGCGGAATAAAACTAGCGTTTAATTTATCAAGCACAAAACCTAATACACTAGGTTCACCTATGTGCACCAACAACTTATGCTAGGCAAGTTAAACAACTAGGATAGCAAGATATAGTACTTCAATCTCGATGGCTTTCACAAGGTAAATGCATAAGTAAAGGAGTTTGGTTATAGAGATAACCGACACAAGTGGAGGCGGAGGTTTAATTCCCGTAGTTCCTTCCCAATGGAAGTACGTCTACGTTCGAGAGGTGTGGAGGCTCCTTGGCCCTCCTACAAGCACGTCCGTGCTCACCCTATTCTCCGTGAGCTCCTCCCGTGGGGAAATACCCGATGGGGGATTTTCTCATCCACTATGAGGTCGTCTTGAGGGCGTTGACCAAACCCGTACAATGAGGTCTTCTTGAGGGCGTTGACCAAACCCGTACAATTTGCCCGAGCCTACCTCCACACAATAGGAGGCTCCCGTAGCACACACAACCGTCTAGGATGCACAATGCACCCAAGAGGCACAAGCTCTTGGGAGCCCTATGCACCCAAGAGTAACAAGCTTCTCGAACTTCAATCCCACGTATCACCGTGGGGAACTCAAACCGATGCACCAAATGCAATGGCAAGAACACACTAAGTGGTCAAGTCCTTCTCTCCGAAATCCAACCAAAGCAACTAATGCTAGGGAGGGATTTGAGAGGAAGAACAAAGGAGAAACACTAAGAACTCCAAAATCTAGATCTACTAGGTTCCCCTCACTTAGAGGAGGAATGGATTGGTGTAAAGGTAGATCTAGATCTCCTCTCTTGTTTCCCTAAAGATGGGCAAGAATCATTGGAGGGAAGGAGAGGAAGCAAGCTCTCAAGATGTGCAACAATGGAGGAGAGAGAGAGCAAAAGGTTGGAAATAGTTGAACAACCATTGGGGAAGAAAGCCCCTTAAATAGGTTGCCCCAAAAATCCAGCCATTGGGGGGCTGAAACCCGCAGGGGCGGTACTACCGCCAGTGCTGGCGGTACTGCCGCCTCCATGGGCTTCATCCAGCCAACGGCTAGCAAAAGAGCCCGCAGCAACGGTACTACCGCCGCCTCTGGCGGTACTGCCGCTGGGGAGCAACAGAGGGTACAAATGGCGGTAGTGCTGGTGGCACTGCAAGCGGTGCTTCATAGCACAGGAGAGGGCTCAAAGTCCCAGCAGCGGTACTACTGCCGGAGGCAGCAGTACTGCCGCTGAGAGCTAACAGAGCACCTCCCTAGCGGTAGTGCTGGCGGCACTGCTGGCGGTGCTACACAGCCCATGAGAGGGCTCAAAGACCTCAGGAGCGGTACTGCCGCCAGAGGCGGCGGTACTGCCACTGAGGGCTAACAGAGCACCTCCCTGGCGGTAGTGCTGGCGGCACTGCTGGCGGTGCTGCACAGCCCAGGAGAGGGCTCAAGGTCCTCAGGGTCAGTACTACCACCAGAGGTGGCGGTATTGCCGTTGAGGGCTAACAGAGCTCCTCCCTAGCGGTGGTGCTGGCGGTGGTGCTGGCAGCACTGCTGGCGGTACTGCCAGCGGTACTGCCGCCAGAGGCGGCGGTACTACTGCTGCACAGAGAAAAAGCAATAAACCCCTGAAACTGGATAATTTTTGCTAGGAAGCTCCGATCGAGGTGAATCAATTTTGTTGGAAAGAGGACGACAAGAGCTACCCAACAAAAGCAGAAATATTGAAACCAAGCAAGGGATATTTTGCTAATAAATGAAAGAGTGAAACCTTCCGCACGGATGGACCAGCAAAATCTCCAAACACCGAAAACGCAAGAGAAGAAGCATACGAAAACCGTTTTCGGTGAACTTGCCCTTGTCATGACAAGCACGAAAAGCACCAAGACCACACCACGATAAGAGCCAAATAAGAACCAATAAAGATGATGCCAAGGATGCAAGGGTTTGAGCTCTCTACGATGATACGATCACGATATTCGCTCGAGAGCCCCTCTTGATAGTACGGCTATCTATCCTATAACCCGGTCTCTCAACTAACATCATGAGACCGGTAAAAAGAAACCCTATCAAGATCATACCTTTGCCTTGCACATAATCCACTTGAACTTGATGATGACAATCTTGACCTTCTCAAGTTGGACCACCTTTCTTGAATGCGCTCCGCTCGGTGAAGACTCGCAACGTGCTCCCCCATACACCAAGATGGGAGAGGCACTCTTCGACATATCTCCACTTGGCCTTTATCTTGATGATGATCACCACGTGACGCCATCCTCCATGGGCTTCATAGGATCTTCCTCTTGATTCATGCTCATGGAGAAACACCTTGGCCTTGATCAACAAATGATCTTTTCTTCTTTTAGCCTTGACTCCAACATATGGAGTTCAAAGCATGCTAATGGACCAAACCTACAAGTATAGCTCAAAGCACACATTAGTCCTTAAGGATTGTCATTAATTACCAAAACCACGCATGGGGGCAACCATGCTCTTTCACCAGGGTCGTCAACTCTTGGAGGGTGATCTGCCCGACTCCAAGTGATAGGTTGCTCTGACCACCTTAGCCACTGTGGGATTGCCGGCTCCACGGCATTGACTGCGCGAACTTTCAACTTCCTTGCTCGCTTGGAGGTGCTGGTGGTGAAAACATGGTAGCTCCCTTGACTCGAGCGATGCGGCCGAGTTGTTACATAGTACTGTCCCTGGTTATCATGAAGCTACATAGGGTTCTGCTGAAAGCCTCCTTGATTTCCTCCACCATTGTTGGGTCCTGGGTTATTTTCGGCTCCTCCGCCATTGTTACCAGGTCCTCCATTATTACCTCTGTATCCATCGTTTCTACCTCCATTGTTGCCACGGTTTGCCGGGTTGTTTCTCCACTATTGCAGATCAACACATAGCTCTAGGGTATGCCCACATCTATCATTCCTGGCATGATGAGGACACGGACTCTGCAAGATTTCCGGAGGACTCGGCCTGCGAGCGTAAAAGCCTTGTGAGTTGTTGTCCCTGCGCCTGTTCCCTGAACTGGTGTTAGCTACAAAGTCAGAGTTGTCATACGGCCGCTTAGTCCCTCCATGACTTTGGTTCTGGTTTTGATTCTGGTTGTGGTTTTGACCACTACCACCTTGGCCTTTTCCGACTTCTTCCTGGTCCTTGGTTTTATCCGTGGCTGCGTGCTTGTTAGCTCCTGCCATGATTTCTCCAATGGTAATTGGTATGCCTTGTGTCAAACTGTCCTTCATACACCCTAGCTTCCAGCATAGTGGATTAAAGTTGCAGTTCCTCTCCATGGCCATCAATACAGAGATTGGCGGGAGTCCTTGTGAAGAATTGATGATTTCTGAAACTCGTTTCATCCAATGCCTTGCAGATTCTCCCTTCTTCTGGACACATCTCTCTAGGTCCTCAATGGTACCCAATTTCTTGCAAGTGCCCTGAAAATTTTGAATGAAAGCGACCTTCAACTGCTCCCACGAGTTGATTGACCTGGGGGGTAGATTTCTCATCCAAGCTTGAGTTGCTCCGTCCATCATAAGATACATAAACTTTGCACATAAATTGCCAGTTGCATTGCGAATACTCATTGCCATCTCATAACTGCTCAGCCAGGAAGTCGGATCCATATTGGGCTCATAATTACCAACCTTGCGTGGCTACTTAAAGCTGCTTGGAAAGGACTCGGCTCTGATTGCTTCGGATAAACATTCTGGACCTGTCAAGGAAGGTGAACTTCCAGGCGAGTTAACTTCTATGACTGGGCGAGTCGGCTGGACTCCTGGTGCTGCTGTTGCTGGTGCTGGCCCACCGACTCCTACGGCTTCTGGGGCTATGACCACGGCAGCTCTCCTGTTCCTTGCTTCATCAACTCGTCTTTGAGCTTCCGAAGCAGTGGGTATATGTGGTTGATTCCTTGCCAGTTCGCGGCGTCTTGCGCTTGACGACCCGGCCGGATGAGACTCGTCATGCTGACTCCTTGTTCTGGAGTTGTATGGAGTTGAATGGAGTCTGCTTGCATCTGGGAAATTAGGATAAAGGGCTTGTTGCTGCAATGCTGTTTTCAACATGTCTATGGCGAGTCGTGCTTCCTGTCCCGTTGGGTTCTCATTGAGTGGAATTCACTCTAACACCATGGTTGCTGCGTGTACATTATCCATTGGGTTTGAGTAGTGTCCTGCTGGTGTATGAAACCTCTGCGGTGGTGGACCCATACCACCGACTCCTCCTTCAGGTGGTGGGGGTGGCACATTGGCTCCAGCTCCTGCTTCGACTCCTCCGTTTCCTCCTGGTGGTGGTGGTGGTGGTGGCGGTGGTGGTGCTGCTCCTGCGCCAGGTGCTGATCCTCCGACTCCTGCGCCAGGTGCCGATCCTCTGACTCCTGCACCTGGGCCTGTTGGTGTTTGGAACAAGTTGGTTGGATTTATATGGACTCCCTCATGCAACTGGCTCCGAGTCCTCCGATGCTGAACCGAGGCGAGTTCCTGCTGACGATTGTGCATCGCTGCTGCTTCGGCTTGTACACGCTCGTGTTCTGCTTGTATGCGAGCCTGCTCAGCTTGTATACGTGCCTGCTCTGCTTGTGGAAGGGCTTGATCAGCTGCCAACTTATGATTTGCCTCTGCAACATCTGCTAACTGCTTCTCTATTGCCGCACGAGCCGCCAGCAACTCCCCTGCGCGAGCCGCCGCGTTTTCCGCTGTGATTTCCCTTTTCAGCAGGTTGGGATCAAATTGATTTCTCCCAGCATTGTCTACACCGTTGTCGGGTCCAGACATGTAGACTCCAACGTGACATGGACATATTGGTGATTGCACGTACTGCTCCTCAATTCCATAGCCGAGTCGATCTTCAAACAATGGTAAGATTGACTCTAAATCTGCATCATAATCTGGCTCCGAATCTGACTCCGGCATCATCTCCGGCTCCTTTTCTTCGGCGACTATGCCGATTTGTGATGTACCAATGGACTCCTCTCCATCAGACCCGATAATAGATGTTGCTTCTGAAACAGATTCCAACTCATTAGCACGGTTACCTGTGGTGCTGGCCATGCCAACAAACACATTGATCTTGCCGAAGATGAGCTGGTAGCCTTCCTAAACTTCGTCCATCTCTGTACTCCACCCGTAGTCGTCGATCTCGGTCTCGCCGTACTGGTTGGTGTAGACCCTGCCGATGGCGAGCTTCTCCATACCTCGGCGAGCTTCTCCCATGATCTCGACTCCTTTCATCACAGGCCCCACGGTGGGCGCCAACTGTTGTGGGGTTGTCACGGCAAGTACTTCCTCCGGGAAGCTTAGTTGTGGGGCCATTGGTGACCAGGACATAGGAGAGGTTAATCTCGACGAGGGGTCAAGGAGTTTACCCAGGTTCAGCCCATCTGTTTAGAGGTAAAGACCTACTTCCTGCTTGTTCTTTATTGCTGTGGACTTGATCTCGATTACAGGGATCCGACTCATCTAACTTGGGAGTCGGCGACTACGGGTTTGGTGTTTCTTCTCAACTTATCAGACTTGAGACCTCCGACCCCTTTATTTAGGTGGCCGGGTCCCTGAACCTATGACATATGCTGAGTTACACTTGAATACGGAGTCCTACTCTAGGTCTTCACCTTCCAAGTTGGTACTCCGGGTTGTATTTGGACTCCGGTCTCCTTGACGGGTCCTTTCCCTTCTGCTGACTGGTAATGGGCTGGCCGGCTTGTTCCTTATTCAGCCCATGTTGCTTGAAGTGTAACCCGACTTGGGTCTCCTAGGTTCTGGCGGGTCCACTTTCCGACTCCATGGGCCTACCCGGAAAGTATCCCCCCGAAGCGGGTCCAAAATATAGATTTTTTTCTTTTGATCCAAGATAAATAATATGAATAGGCCAACAATATCATAAGGCAACAAAATCTATAATGATAGGGTAGAAATAAATCAATCAGATTGATACAAAATAAACATTATCAGGACCGAAGGAATAAACTCTCACCTTGACACATTAAGACATATGATACTCCTTGATATTAGGCCAGCTGTGAAATAACTGTGCTAGCTGACCAAAATCAAGCCTGCCAGGACCACTCGGGTCTCGTGCACAATGAGATATCGTCTAAAAAAATAATATGAGAAAAAAATGTGATAGGTAATTATGAAATATGATAGGTAACTACAGTGACTTACAGAAAATTTTAGATCCATATAGTGAATTTGAATTTTATGGAAAATGTTGATATCGTAACACGCTAGTATGCGCACAGCCAAGTTGAAACAATGTGCGTCCATATATTCATCTATGTTCAATATGTTTTTTATCAGTCTTAGATTTAATCTAATAGGATACGGCTTGGAGCTTATCACCCACTCGCTCCTGTGAAAGAGAGAAATTTGTGACTATAATGACATATCCATGACACAAAATGAATCGTTAAGAAAAAGGTGACTTACTCCAACGAAGGGACATCATCAACCATGCTGATGTATAAGCAAAGTTCATCGATTAAGTCAACGTTTGTTGGTTTGACATACGGTGAAAGGACCGATGATTGAGAGAGAGCTTCAACTTCCGAAGATTCTATTAAGTCGGTGTTTGTTGGATTGATAGATGGTGAAATGACCAACGGTTGCGACAAGATCCCATCTTCGAATGATGACGTTGTTGTCTTGGATTGTTTGAGGGGACGATCCACAATCATACAATCCGTGGGATCTATGTTAATTTCCTCAAATTCCAGGTTATGGTTTCTCACGTCATCATCATTCATTTCCGAGTCGACCAAAATTACAGCTAATTTTGTCCTAAAATTTGTTTGGTACATAGGACAATAAAATTTTGCTTGGTTCATATAGGACGAATAAATCACATCTAAAGCCGTGTGGTTGTATCCGTGTCGTGGTGAAGAACAGATGCCTAGGGGTAGGCTTAAGTTTGGGGCCGATGGACGCTTGAGGATTCGGGGAGGGATTGCGAGATGGCGTCGCACACGAAGAACACTACAAACACAAAGATCTACCCTGCTTCGGGGCCCTCGTGGGGAGGTAAAACCCCTACTGCAGCATCTATCCTACTTTGGTGTATTCTCATCTCATATGCGGTGGGTACAAATGCTCCTCGAGCTGTATGAAGCTAGCCATGGAGAGCTGCTCAAGGAAGAAGAAGAAGCTAAGGCAAAAGGGGGGAAATGAGCCTCCGGGCGCTGGTCGCCTCCCTAGAGCTCTCCCCCTGGTGCTCCTTATAAAGGGAGCCCAGGGGACAAGGTGTACCCCACAATAAACTATGCAAGGCATGGGCGCTATACTGTAGTTGACATGCCTACTGGGGTCTTGTCCGCACTATTGCATATGTCATGACTTGTACTCTAGTCACGTCTGTGCCACTGTGGCCATGCCACCATCTTTGTCTTGTTTCTACTTGGTCATCTGGTGGCTGCACCAGGTACGAACTGGGAGCGTCCTAGTACCTGGTTGTGCTGGATGTCAGGAGCTGGATGCTGGAGAGGGCCTGCCGGGTTGCGGATGTCGGAGTGGGCCGGATGTCAGATGAATAGTGGCGAGACATGTCGGATGAACAATACCCGGGGTGAACAGTGTTCGGGTATGTCGGATGAACAGTATCGTGGTGATCAGTGTCGTACCGGGTCATGTATGTTGGATGAACAGTACCTAGGTGAACAGTGTTCAGGTATGTCGGATGAACCGTGCCCGGGGTGAACAATGTCGTACCGGGTCATGTATGTCGGATGAACCGTACGCGGGTGAACAGCGTTCGGATATGTCAGATGAACAGTAGCCAGGTGAATAGTATTCGGATATGTCGGACGAACAATAGTCGGGTGAACAGTATTCGGGTATGTCGGATGAACAGTATCGGGGGTGAACAGTGCCGCCAGGCATGCTTGGTTTCGCATGAAAAACCACCAACTCTGGGATACCCAGGGTTTTATCCCCGACACATACCGTTCTCGGTCCCTTTGCCTTTTTATTTCTTTGGGGTCTGCATGCATACACGTCATGGTTCAGAACTTGAGCAACACCACTGAATTTGAGTTTTTATTTTTTATACTTACCCAAGGACTGAATTGCTTATATCTTGGAACGGTGTGCGCATACCGTTCGTACTGGATCCTTCCATACCAATGTCTTGATTCCTGGATTGTTAATACAATTATGTAGGATGTATTACATAAAATCATGTAACACCCCGAAAATTCATCCCTAATTTTAGCGGTGTTTTCTGACACCTGAAAAACTTTTTCTCTTTACCTAATTGTTTCTTCAAATCTTTTGAGGATGGTTTGACTTCGGAATTGCTCCCTCAGAATTTTTTTTCCGGTGATCCATGAACCCCTCCAACACCCGTGGTAATCTTGGTGCTCAGGTTTTCCCTCGAAAACCCTAGCCCTAATTATCGAACCATTTAAACCCTTTTCTCCACCTACCAAAGAAAAGCCTGTTTCCAAAGATGGAAAAATTCCACCAAAAATACCAGAGACTCCCCTCCTCATACAAAGACAATCCATCCAAAAATATTGCATACTCCAATGCAATAATTCCAAGTTTATCCATATCTCCTAGTATGCCATTTCCAATCCAAAAATTATCTGGACACCTTCCACTCATCCAGAAATTCTGCCATTTTGGTGAGGTGCATGATTTGGCCTCCTGAACATTCCACTCCATTGGACCAACCTCATTTGAGCAATATTTGAGGTACTTCCTTTGTAATGCCCTAATTATGCCTAATTGTGATTTCCAAAGCAACCCCTAGCTACAAGATTCATTTGGCATTACCACTTTGCCAGATTGACCAACTCCCCTATATAACCACAAATACAGGATATCAGATCAAGATCATTTGAGGAAGTGCACTTGGCATACCCATGCCATTTGGGCATTTTTGGACACCAATTTATTTGACCAACTTCCCTATGGCCATCTGAGCTACAAATCCACAAACAAACTCTATATACCTATCCTAGCCTGCTATGAATTTTGGGGATTTTTCTAAGATGTGCAAGGCCCTGGTCATTTCATCGAACACCTGGCGCACCCTTAGTTTTCAGAAAATCTTGTATTGCAAAGTGTGGAGTTTTTGAGTGTGTCCAGTTTGGTTGTCTTGGTCTTGTCCTTGTGAACCCAGTGGTGCAATCCTTTTTCGGTTTCGTGCCCCGAATCGCCGGGAACGCGACGATGCCGCTCGCGTCGCGCTCTGGACGTCCATGACGCGCTTTGGCAAGACCTAATCCCGCTTACTACCATGGCCGGTGCCTAATCCGCGCAGCAGTACCACCTCGTGCGCCACTGTGACTCCAGCGCGGCTGCCTCATCCCCTCCCCCTCCTTATCTTCCCCCTGTAGCTGGAGAACGTCAGCCGTGACCTCGGCCGGCCATCAATGGCCAAACCGGCCCCGACCTACCTCCTCCTCCTCTCCGGCTATTTAAGCCACCCCAAGCAGCCCGGAGCAAATGCTAGACACTCCTCTCCATTCCCTCTCCCCTGCCCTTCCCTTCGGAGCCGCGAGTGAGGAAAAGCATCCAGAGTTTCCCCCCCCCCCAAAGCCACCATGGCCGAAGCTCAGCCGAGCTTGCTGGCGTCTCGGTCAAGCCCCCCTGCAGCCCTAGACCATCTCCACGGGTGCGGCAGGGCAGCACGACCTCGCTGCCGTCCTCGGCTGGCCGCCGAGCCCTCTGCCGCAGCTGGCCCGGCGCCTTCCCGTGCGCTTCCGTGCGTGCTCGTGCGGAGGAGGACGCCAAGCCTGCCCCCGCCTCCGGTTCCTCCTCCCACGGCCGCGGCACGCCGCCGCCGTTCCAACCCCGCCGACGCCAAGGTCGCCGGCCCACCTCATCGCCGCCCCCAAGCTCCACCCGAGCACCCACCGTGGCCGCACGGCCAAGCCCGTGGGCGACGCGCCAGAGGCGTCCCCTCCGTCGAAGCTGCCGCCCCTGGGCGCGGTGGACCACGCCGTGCCCGTACCCGCCGCCGGCCGACCCTCCCGGCGAGCCTCTGGCCATTCCCGGCCAGCTCCTGCTCACTCCCGTGCAGGGGAGGACGACGACCAGGGGATCGATCCAATCTGTTCCTCTTTTTGTTTTTTTTCAGCGAACCGTTTTGGGTCAGCCCAGTCGGCTGCCGCGGTCCGCGGCCCAGCCCCGGCCTGCCAGCGACCGTCTAGGCGCAGCAGCACGCTGGCGTGCAACCGGCCCAGCGACGGCCCACCCCGCGACGGGAGCAGCCCGTGCTGTTTTTTTTCAGGTTTTCTTTTTCCCTGGTAAGCAACTTCGGAGGCCCGTAGTTTCCGAACCGTAGCTCCGTTTTAGCCGATTCAAATTTCTAAATTTGTATCTCGACGAGCTCTAACCAGTGGTACTGATTCCAACTTGTTCCAAAATAGTGATATTGGGTGCCCTGGTGTGAGTGCAATCCGGAGTCCGGGTAAAAGCGGCTATCGCTGCCCTGCGCCGCGGAACCCACCCGACCTCTCCAAGCCCGATGGATCCCGTCTTCGAAGGCAAGCCAACCCCTTGCTATGAGCAGTCCCGCAAAGTTGTTTGTTATTCGCTTAGTGTTTATATTGTCCGTGTTAGCATTTATATCATGTCGGTCTGTTATTGTTGCTTTGTTGTACTTCATCCATGTATGCATTGGGTTGATGTTTGAATTATCTGTGCGCCTCGCACTTGCGTGGCTTTGACAACTAAATAACAAAAACATGCGTTGATTGTTTGCTTCTTCTTCAACGCCGAGGCTAGGTGCGGACAAACGTCGGCCCGTGATCTTCGGAGTTGGGGGCATTTGCCAAAAGAGTTATTTGCTTCTTGTCCCTCCGTCAAATATGGTTGGCATAGACCACCCGGACTGCGACGCTTGGGAGCTGACTTTCCATTTGGTTCTTTTGCCGAGATTGCTGACACCACGTCGAGGGAACCCTCGAGTGGAATGGATGCTCTCTCATTCTTATGATTGCTTTTCGGTTTAGTTTTGGAGACTATATGCCCAACTCCCCACTTCCTGGTCAACGGTCGGACGATAACGCCGCCAAAGACTTGCGCGTGGAGGAACGGATGCGTAACAGACTCCGCCTGTGCTATATTATTATACTAACCCCCGAGTGACACCGGCTGGGTTGCCCGCCACAGTCACCCGGGTATGCTTATTATTATTCTGTGACTCTAACCCCTGAGTGACACCGGCCGGGTCTCCCGCCACCGTCACCCGGGTATTCTTGTTATTCTGTGACACTAACCCCCGTGTGACCCCGGCCGGGTTGCCCGCCACAGTCACCCGGGTATTATTATTGTGATGTGGTTATTTATTCATGCAAGTGTTAGGCATGTTCTAGGCTATGTTTGTTTGTGCTTGTTTGTGTTGCTAATGCCTTGTTGGTTGAGATTATTATGTTGAACTAATCCTTTGTTGGTTGGGCTTGTGAATGCTGAAACTTGATTAAATGAAACACCCCTCCAAACAACGATGAGGTCTATTCATAGTGCCACTAATCTGAACCCTTGAACGCACTACCACTGTCGCCCCAAATGGGAGAGCCTTAACCTATGTAGCCTATCAAGCCTCCTTGGATGCTACCCTCTTGGTAAGTCTAGTCGGTTACTGCATAGTTGTGGTCGGGGCTAGTCTTGCGAAGGTTCCGGAGCTAGGCGTTGCTCATTCGTTGGGGACGTGCCGGATTCACTTCGTCATAAGACTTAGCCCGAGTGGTAAGTCGGTAGTTATTCAAGGAGTGTCCTGGTAGTGTGAACGGTTATGTAAGTGTATCTTGCCTTAGCTAAGTAAGGTGCATTTAGATGAGTGGTAACTGCAAACTCTCGAGAGTCTCAACCTAGCAAGCTAGCCTCGTTCCTGGGATATGGAACACCAGTTCAGTGTCGGTCACACTATTGTCTTTGTCATGTCCGGAGGTTTAACTTAAGATATGTTTGAAAGAATTGATGAACGACCTGACCTCACTTAATAAACAATAAGATGGTGCAGGGAACGTTACTTGAGATAAGGAAATATGATAAGGCCAGTGGGCCTAGCAGTGGTGACATATGATTAGCCCCNCGTGAGGCTAAAGGCCAGTGAGCCTAGCTGTGGTGATATGATTGGTTGTGTTATTTACCAACTGGTACACTCGTCTACTCGTCACAGGTAAGCTCGTTGTATGATTGCCGGTGCATGATCCAACCCCACCTGGCTTGGACTCTACACTGGTAATACCCCATTGTTTGCTTATGCCATGTTTTGCTTGTGATGCCATGCTACTTTTATGCCATGTACCTAGAGTAGACTCTTGCCATGTGTAGAAGTTTATTTCAAATGTATATCTTGCTGCATGATTGTTGGATTGTTTGTAGTGAGGGGAAATACTTGCTGAGTGCATAATAGTGTACTCACGGGCCTTGTGATTGTGGCCAGACTTTGGCGAGGATTCATCTTCCACCTTAGCGAGGATTTGGAGCAAGAGCGTGCTAGGATCAGTAGCCCAGCCAGATGCCTGTAAAGTGGAGCCGCTCCAAGCCGTTGCCATAGCCGTCTTCCGCTACCAGTTAAACTCTGTTCTGAGCCATGCTGGGCTTGATATTTTGTCATGCCTTGATGGCCTTGTAAACCATTTGTAGCCCTTTGGGCCTGATTGTGTAATGATATTTTCGCTATGTTGCATTGTCGTAACGTGCGTCCAGATATCCTGGGCTGGCGCACGGGGCGACCACCTCTCTGGCGATATGTGTCAGAGGGGGGTGCCACAAATCAGAAGAGGATGCATGTTGAACATATATAAATGATAGTTTACATAAAATCAGTAGTAGCTGCTTTATCAAAATTATGATTTATTTCCCTGGTGTTGTAGTGCTGCTCATACTGAAGTAAACCAATGCTGGTAATATAGGAGAGAAGATATTGCACCTGGCGTCAGCGAGGAGCTCGACGTCGTCATCGTCAAGGTCGTCGTGTGTGCAGGGTTGGCTGGCGTCGTCCTCTACGTAGCCGGATGTGCAGGGTAGGACGCCGGGTCGAGCGGCGCGTGCGGCGAGGGCGTAACACAGACAACTTCAGCGGCGGCGCTGGCGCATGGTAGGGAGCTGCAGGGCGTCGATGAACATCAGGGGAGCAGATCGTAGATTGTCCCATAATTTTAACTTTCTGTTTCCGTCAGTTTTTATTTTTTCTCGCTCTCTAGACTGTCCCAGATTTGTTCGCCATAAATTCTGCATGTTATTCTCTATCGTGAAACAGAATGGGAAATCTCGTATGTTTTTTTTCTGATTGGGACGTGCGGAACGGCGGAACTTTTCGTTCGCCGCCTAGTTGTCCGCCTGGTAAAATTGCTAAACGTCATTTTGGTCATGGGTCCGGCTAATCTGGATGGTTAGATGTTAATTAGTGGGCCTGATTGGTAGGTGGAAAGAGTTTTGTATACGTTTTGTGGGGTGGCTTTAGGGAAGATCATGTTTGGTTGTTTAATAGTAGTAGAGATATGATTTATTTCCCTGGTGTTGTAGTGCTGCTGGTACTGAAGTACTGGTAATATAGGAGAGAAGATATTGCACCTGGCGTCAGCGAGGAGCTCGACGTCGTCGTTGTCATCAAGGTCGTCGTGTGTGCAGGGTTGGCTGGCGTCGTCCTCTACGTAGCTGGATGTGCAGGGTAGGACGCCGGGTCGAGCGGCATGTGCCGGCGAGGGCGTAACACAGACAACTTCAGCGGCAGTGCTGGCGCATGCTAGGGAGCTGCAGGGCGTCGATGAACGTCAGGGGAGCAGATTGTAGATGTCCCGTAATTTTAACTTTCTGTTTCCGTCAGTTTTTATTTTTTCTCACTCTCTAGACTGTCCCAGATTTATTCGCCATAAATTCTGCATGTTATTCTCTATCGTGAAACAGAATGGGAAATCTCGTATGTTTTTTTTTCTGATTGGGACGTGCGGAACGGCGGAACTTTTCGTTCGCCGCCTAGTTGTCCGCCTGGTAAAATTGCTAGACGTCATTTTGGTAGTGGGTCCGGCTAATCTGGACGGTTAGATGTTAATTAGTGGGCCTGATTGGTTGGTGGAAAGAGTTTTGTGTACGTTTTGTGGAGTGGTGTCGTGGGGCTACCTTTCGGGTACCCCACGGTGGTGGTACCTGGGTCACGCCAAGGGAAGCCCATTGAAGCCCATGAAGTGTACCGTGTGGCCCAAGTAGCTGGTTAGGCCGGTGATAGCTCTCCTTATCCTGTAATGTGCAATCCGCACCGTCCACCTGAGACCTGGCCTGTGATATAAAGGCCAGGAGGGTGCGCCAGCTAGGTCAAGCAACACACAAGCAAACCCTAGCGAGATTGCCATCTCGCCGTTGTAGCCACCTCGATAATACCAGACAAGCAGGAGTAGGTCTTTACCTCACCTCGAGGGGCCGAACCTGGGTAAATTCGCCCCCTGTTAGCCGTCGTAATCACCAGCGTTCCTACTCTCTCCCCCTCAATCAACCCGGGGTACACAACCTTGGGATTTGCCGAGTCCACACCTCGTCAATTGGCGCCGTCTGTGGGAAGAACAGATCGTTGGAGTCATGGTTGCGCCGGCCTCATCTGCAAGGAAGAACGGCATCAGCGCCAGGGAGTCGATCTACACCGGCTTCCTCGAGTTCGTCCAGCACTCGCCGGCGGATTTCCCGGCATACGCTGAGCTGCAGCAGAGCACGTGGATTACCTTCGGTAGTCTGCGCTATCTGGTGGACAGTCGTGTAACGCTCCGGCCCACGCTGGCCACGCTGCGCGCGACGGATGCGCCTGCATCTACATCGACTGCGCCAACCGCGACTTCACCCGCCGCGAAGATCGCATCTACTGCGGCCACGGCGATCGCGTCATCGACTGCTGTGAAGATCGCGTCCACTTCGACTGCGTCGGCACCATCTACGACCGCGTCAACGGCGACTGCGGTGACCACACCCGCGGTTACCAGAAAAATCGCATCTACTGCAACCCTGGCGCGGAACAAGTCTACTCCGACCTTTTTGTCCGCGCCCCGGACGAAGCCAAAATCTACGCCGATTTCGACTATGCCAACCGCGCCTCCGCATCGCGGAGTCGCCAGTAGCAGTGACCGTGGCACCCGCCACGTTGCTGTGATCTTCGATTCTGAGCATAGTTCGGACGAAGGAAGCAGGACTGGGAGCATCAGCCCCACTCGACGGGTTTACCCCGCGCAAGTTTATATGGCTAGCCCAGCACGATCCAACGGCGGGGAACCCCTATACCCGCTGGAGGTGACCATGCCGGACAGGGTGACAAGACTCACCATCACTCGGGAGATGGCGATCAAGGCCATGAAGCACGTGGACGAAGGCACGTTCCCTTCACCAGATGAACCCCGAGAAGACCAACTGGCGGTCCAATACTTGCTTTGGAAGGAGTCCGAGCGAGTCCGCCAAGAGAAGGCCGATCTAATTCGGCGCAAAGAATTAGCCGACGCGTCGAGTGCCAGGAGGGCAGCACACTCGTTCATGGCCGGATCGGAAGAAGTCACACAAGGAGGACGTCACAGGGCTCGCATGCCACGGGTGCCAGAGGCTGATCGCGTCCACCTTGCCCACAATCTGGAGTCGTCATTCATGACGGAGGACGCGGACGGAATCCCCGTCCCCAAAACACCCGCTTCGGCCCTCATGGCAGTCGAAACCTACCTGCGACTAACATAGCCGCCGGAGGGTGACGCCCACGCCCGCCTTCATAGGCGACAAATTCAATCCCTCAGGGAAGTCGAGGAAGTCCTGGCAAAGTCAGCACCAGCAGAAAGGGTGCACGAGAATCGAGGCCGCCGCGATCGTGAACCCGCACCACTTGCAGACCCAGCCCCAATTCGACTGCGACAGCCGCAGCCAGGCGAAGATGTCCGTAACGTCGTCGCACAGAGAAGGGTGGACCGCAGTCGACGGATGCGAGCGGCGAGTGCACAAGCCAACGACTACGACGACGACGACTTCGAGCCACGCGGAGCCGCATGTTTCAGCTTCAACATCCGTGATACGAAGATGCCCAAAGGCTTCAAGCTAACAGCGGAGACACCCAAGTATGACGGGAAACAAGACCCAAGGGACTGGCTGGAAGACTACCTCATCGCGTGCAGCTGTCAAGGTGGTACTTCGACTAGTGCCATGCAGTACATCCAGTTGATGCTCACGGGATCTGCTCGCGGGTGGCTCAACACTCAGCCCAGGGACGCTTTCAGCACCTGGGACGAGTTCAGGAACGCCTTCGTGAAGAGCTTTCTGGGGACATACGCGAGGCCAACAACCCTCATTGAGCTCCAGGCGTGCAAGCAAGGTCGAGACGAGCCACTCCGTTCGTACATCCAGCGGTGGACCTTACTTCGCAACACCATGGACGGAGCCACCTCAGAAGACAGGGTAATGGACGCATTCATGCACGGCGTTTACCGCCGCGACCTCCGTGAGGAGTTTGGTAGGCTTAGGCCGAGGAACATGATCGAGCTCATGCAGATAGCCAACCAGTGGGCAGATGGAGAAGACTCTGTTCGTGATGCACCACGATCTCCGAGGCAAGAAGCAGGACCTAGCAACTGGCGAGAAGGGCGCCTGAAGAAGAAGCCGCGTTACGTCGGCAACGACTCGATCGAGTTAGTAGCGGCGGGATTCGAAACCCCCCGTGAGAGTGAAAGGCAGTACAACCAGGACGGTGGCAGCGGCTACCATGGAGACGGAAGTCGCAAGCGTGAGTGGCGGAGACGCCCACTGACCGAAGAAGAAGAGTTAGAGCAACCCTGCAAGCATCATATGTTTAGGGACCCAGAAACAGGCAAGTGGGGATCCCGCCACCTATTGAAGGATTGCAGAAAGGCGCGTAAGATATACAGGGCGTTTGCGCGAATAGTCCCTCAGAACGGACAGCGTGATAATCAAGCGGCACCCGTGGCACAGCCAGCCGCACAGCTGGCCCTCCAGGCGCCACCTCCTCCTCCAGTCGCCAACCCAGCGCAAGCAGCGCTGGCCTTCTACCCGCAACAGCAACAACAACCACAGCCACAGCCGCAGGATCCTGCTAACGTGTGCCCGGCAGCACGTGGGCAGATTAACATGATACAGAAGGGACGTCCTTCCAACAGGACCCAGAAAATCATCACCCGCCAGGTCTACCAAGCACTCACCAATCCACCCGCAGTACCCGATTACCTGAGAGGCTCAGAAACAGCGATCACTTTCTCCAGAGCGGACCACCCGCCGGCGATACCACGACCCGGGCACGCTGCTCTGGTAGTCGAAGCTCAGATCGGGGAGTACACCTTGAAGAAGGTGTTCATGGATGGAGGCAGCGGTATAAATATCATCTTCGCCGATACCCTAAGAAGGATGAACAGGTCAACATCCAACCTAACGCCATCAGCAAATACCTTCCACGGTATAGTACCAGGGCAAGCAGTCACGCCCATGGGAACAATTACACTCGATGTCATATTCGGCACACCCGAAAACTTCCAGCGAGAGGCGATCGACTTCGAGGTAGTCGACTAGAAGTCACAATATCACGCCATACTGGGTCGTCCGGCCTTCGCCAGATTCATGGCAGTGCCCCATTACGCCTACCTCCTGCTCAAGATGCCGGGACCAAAGGGTGTCATCACGGTGAAAGGCGACTTCGACCGGTCTGACAGCTGCGACCGCGAGTTCAGCAGGATTTCTGAGTTCTTTGGGATGGACGAGCACCTGGAGATGATGGCAGTCGACAACGACAGGACTCTGTTCCCGCCACGGAAGAAATCATCCAAGGAATCGGCATTCAACGCAAGCGACGACACAAGGGCCCATCAGGTGCACCCGACGGACACCGACAAGACGGTCAGGGTGTCATCAAGCCTGACTAGCGCATAGGAAAGCGCGCTCGTCGAGTTCCTGCGCGAGAACTGGAAGATATTCGCCTGGCAACCTTCTGACATGCCAGGTATACCAAGGGAACTCGCCGAGCACTTCTTACGCGTCCGCAAAGACGCCAAACCAGTCAAGCAGACCATGAGGCGCTTCGCGGGTCCCAAGAGAGATGCCATCAGCAAGGAGATCGACCGGCTGCTTCACGCCGGATTTATTCGAGAAATAAAGGATTCAGAGTGGGTAGCAAACCCGGTACTGGTGGAAAAGAAGAAGACGAAGAAACTCCGCATGTGCGTCGACTTCACCGCCATAAACAAGTGCTGCCCCAAAGATCACTTTCCGCTCCCGCGGATTGATCAGATCGTCGATTCGACTGCAGGTTGCGCACGCCTATCCTTCCTGGATGCCTACTCTGGGTACCAGCAGATCAGGATGAAAGTCGAGGATCAGGAGAAGACGGCGTTCATCACACCACACGGTGTATTCTGTTACCAGATGATGCCCTTCGGGTTGAAGAACGCTGGAGCCACATACCAGCGCACGATGCAGGCCTGCTTGAAGGAGCTCATAGGACAGATCGTCCAGGTCTACGTCGATGACATAGTCGTCACCACCCGCACAGAGGACAGCCTCATCGACGACCTCCGCAAGGTCTTCGACGCGCTCAACAAGTACCAGATCAAGTTAAACCCAGACAAGTGCGTCTTCGGCGTCCCAGCCGGAGAATTACTGGGGTATCTTGTCTCTGCGAGAGGAATCGAAGCCAACCCTGAGAAGGTGCAGAACATACTCGACATGCCTGCACCGACCAAGCTCCACGAAGTACAACGCCTGGCCGGCAGAGTCGCAGCGCTCAGTCGATTTATTAGTAAGTTGGGAGAAAAGGCCCTGCCCTTCTACCAACTGATGAAAAAGGCAGACAAGTTCGAGTGGACAGAGGAGGCACAAGATGCATTCGACAAACTGAAACAGACCCTCACAACACCTCCAGTGCTGGTGGCACCACATGAGAACGAGCCACTGTACCTGTATGTGGCGGCCACGAACAGAGTGGTTAGTACCGTACTCGTAGTCGAGCGGGAGGAAGAAGGAAAAAGCCACCCTGTTCAGCGACCCGTGTATTACCTCAGCGAGGTGTTAACTGATTCCAAGCAGCGGTACCCGCACTATCAGAAGTTAGCATACGGAGTCTTCATGACGTCCAGGAAGGTGGTCCATTATTTCTCTGAGCACCCGATCACGGTGATAAGCTCCTCTGCCCTTTCCGACATCCTCACCAACCCAGCCGCGACAGGAAGAGTCGCCAAGTGGGTTGTCGAGTTAGGGCCATGGGGGTTGAAGTATGTACACCCGAAGGCAATCAAGGCCCAGGTCCTCCCAGAGTTTACCACAGAGTGGATAGAAGCGCAGCTACCTGATGAGCCTGACTTGTCCAACGCTTGGACAATGTATTTCGATGGATCCAAGAAATTCAACTCAGCCGGAGCAGGAGTTGTGCTCATCTCACCCAAAGGCGACAAGCTGAAGTACGTGCTGCAGATGAAATTTTCGACACCCTCCAACAACGAAGCAGAGTACGAAGCCTTGATCCACGGCATGCAGATGGCCAAGAACTGCGGCGCCACTCGCCTCATGATCTACGGCGACTCCTACCTGGTTGTGCAGCAAACCATGAAGCAGTGCGACGCCATCGCTGACAACATGATAGCCTACAGGGAGCTGTACAATCAACTGGAAGGCCTCTTCGACGGCTGCGAACTGCGGCACATCGGCCGCGAAAGCAACGAAGAAGCTGACGTCCTGGCCAACCTAGGTTCGGATCGAGCTCCGGTGCCACCCGGAGTCTTCCTCGAGTGCATCACACAGCGCTCAATCAAGGTCCGGCCCCAGCCAGGACCCTCTACATCGACAACAAGCACCGCCAACCCGCCAAGCACGGAGAAGGAGGTCATGGAGATAATGCTGGTCGAGCCCACCTGGACAAGCCCGTATCTGGCTTACATGCTGCACCAGCAGCTGCCGGAGAACCCAGTCGAAGCCAAGCGCATCGTCCGCCGTTCCAAAGGCTTCACCATCATCAATGGCGAGCTCTACAAGAGGAGAATCTCAGGAGTCCTCCAAAGGTGCATCGATCCAGCCGACGGCCAAGCTATCTTACTCGACATCCACGCCGGCATATGCGGGCACCATGCAAGCAGTCGAGCACTGGTGGCCAAGGCCTTGCGAGCAGGGTTCTACTGGCCCACCGCAATGCAAGACGCAGAAGAACTGGTAAAAAAGTGCGTTGGCTGTCAGGAGTTCGCCAACAAGCCGCATGCACCAGCGTCGGCACTGAAGACAATACCACTCGCATGGCCCTTCGCGCAATGGGGGCTCGACATGGTAGGTCCCTTCAAGAAATCCTCCCCAGGTGGGCACACTCACCTCCTGGTGGCAGTCGACAAGTTCACGAAGTGGATCGAGGCGGTCCCAATCACAAGCTCAACCGCAACCTCAGCGGTCAACTTTATCAGGTCGATCATCTTCAGGTTCGGCGTACCGCACGGCATCATCACCGACAACGGGACGAACTTCACAGCCGAAGAATTCAGGGATTTCTGCTCTGAACATGGCGTCAAGCTCAGTTATGCATCCGTCTCACACCCGCAGTCCAATGGGCAAGTCGAGAAGGCCAACGGCCTAGTCAGCAAAGGCATCAAGAAGCGTCTGCGAGTACCATTAAAGCGAGCCGCAGGAGCCTGGGTGGAGGAGCTACCAAGTGTGCTGTGGAGCCTACGCACCACGCCAAACAGATCTACCCAGTATACACCATTCTTCATGGTGTACGGCGCCGAAGCAGTCCTGCCCTGCGACATCAAATTTGATGCTCCACGAGTGGTGGCATACGACGAGTCTGATGCGGAAGAAGCACTCGAAGATGATGTGGATGTCCTGGATGAAGCACGCGACATCGCCCTCAGTCGCACAGCCGTGTACCAGCAAGACCTGCGCAACTACCACGGTCGGCGACTGCGGCCTAGAGCATTCGTCCCAGGGGACCTGGTTCTCCGGCTCAAGCAGAAGAAGGTGCACAAACTCGCCTCCCCATGGGAGGGGCCATACATTGTGACAGAGGCAATTGGCAACGGAGCTTACCGCCTGAAGGACTCGAAGACGGGGACAGTCTGCAGCAATCCGTGGAACGTGGCACAGTTACGCCGCTTTTACGCCTGATCGACCCCAGCTTGTAAACTTCACCTTGTTAAGTAGCAGCAGGTTTCTTACGCACTCTTTCCCTCGCCAGGGTACCTAAGGGGACTGGAAGGGTTTTAACGAGGCGGCCTGTTTGCGAGAATCAATAAAGATATTTGAAGAAAAAGACTTGTCATTTCTTCCTTTGCGAGCAAGCAACTTAAATCCTAGGCCGCCACTCGAACCACTCGGGGGCTCGCGCCATACAGGTCAAAGTACAGCCTTGGCCGCCACTCGAGTCACTCGGGGGCTGCGCCACACAGGCATAACTCGAAAATCCTAGGCCGCCACTCGAACCACTCAGGGGCTCGCGCCATACAGGTCTAAGTCTAGCCTAGGCCGCCACTCGAATCACTCGGGGGCTGCGCCGCACAGGCATAACTCGAAAATCCTAGGCCGCCACTCGAACCACTCGGGGGCTCGCGCCATACAGGTCTATGTCCAGCCTAGGCCGCCGCTCGAATCACTCGGGGGCTGCGCCGCACAGGCATAACCCGAAAATCCTAGGCCGCCACTCGAACCACTCGGGGGCTCGCGCCATACAGGTCTAAGTCTAGCCTAGGCCGCCACTCGAATCAATCGGGGGCTGCGCCGCACAGGCATAACCCGAAAATCCTAGGCTGCCACTCGAACCACTCGGGGGCTCGCGCCATACAGGTCTAAGTCCAGCCTAGGCCGCCACTCGAATCACTCGGGGGCTACGCCGCACAGGCATAACCCGAAAATCCTAGGCCGCCACTCGAACCACTCGGGGGCTCGCGCCATACAGGTCTAAGTCCAGCCTAGGCTGCCACTCGAATCACTCGGGGGCTGCGCCGCACAGGCATAACCCGAAAATCCTAGGCCGCCACTCGAACCACTCGGGGGCTCGCGCCATACAGGTCTAAGTCCAGCCTAGGCCGCCACTCGAATCACTCGGGGGCTGCGCCGCACAGGCATAACTCGAAAATCCTAGGCCGCCACTCGAACCACTCGGGGGCTCGCGCCATACAGGTCTAAGTCTAGCCTAGGCCGCCACTCGAATCACTCGGGGGCTGCGCCGCACAGGCATAACCCGAAAATCCTAGGCCGCCACTCGAACCACTCGGGGGCTCGCGCCATATAGGTCTACGAGTGCAAAATCAGACATTATACATTAAGTGAATAACATTACATGGGCATACATACATGCATATTTACATTACAAGCTAACATCATACAACAACAGACTGCTATTCTTACTCCACAGGTTCCTCCTTTGGCGCATCAAGCGGCCCCACAAGCTGCTCGCTGAAGGCCTGGACCTGCTGAATCATCTGACGCGCAGTCGCAAGAGTATCGGCGTAGTCACCTGCTCCAGGCAAGCCGTCAAGCACCTTGTCCAAGGGAAGATGGGGCCGATGCATTCGAACGTACGCCAGCGCCACGTTCGCCCCGGCAACAAGCTGGGTGTGCACAACTTCCTTCAACGCCTTGACCTTACCCTCACGGTACCTCTCCAGCAGCGCAGCCAGTCCGCTAGGATGCTCGTTGTGCGGAAAAAACACCTTGTTGACCTGCAGGAGGGTGTTTCTGCAACCTTCCAAGAGCAAAGCGGCCCGCCAGGTGCGATCCAGCATCCTAGCAAGCACACTGCCCTTGGACTTGTCCGACCAAAATTGACGAGCTTCGAGTGAGTCACCGGCGGCTTCTCTATCCACTCGCTCGTCCACTCGACCCTGCTCGGCCTTCCGGTCAGCATTCACATCTGCATGAAGACCCAGCACTTAGATCAGTGCAAGCATAAAGAAACAAGAGCAAAGCGTCAGAAGACCAACCTTGCAGTTGTCGACTGATCAGGTCTATCTGGCCAAGAAGGAATTCCTCACGCTGTGAGAACGGCGCAGCAGGCCGTGACTTCAAGCGCTCCAACTCCAACTCGGCGGTCCTCACCTTCGACTCAAGTTCAACAATCTTATTCCTCATGTAGGTGAACACTCGTTGGTCATTGGCGCTCCGCGCGTGGGCTGGAGGAGCTTGACGACGAGGGCGAGTGGGTGCAGCCGAAGAAGTATCCTCGTCCTCACCCACACCAGCGGCCCCAGCAACCTCGGGAGTCTCACCCATCTCAGGCTGCCAAGTTCGACAGTGTCAAGCAAGGAAAAGAGCACATTCTAGAAGAAAGTATGACAAAAGACTCGAAGACGCATATTCACATTTCAGAATCAGCTTGTCCACGGCCAGAAGACCCGCAAACTATATGGTTCATTACAGGCTAAGACCAAAAGAAGAACCCTAAGACAAAGGAAACTACATTGCAGACTCTGACTGAGAGCGTTTCTTCCTAGCAGCCAACTCCTTAGCCTTGGCGATCTTCCTCTCGAAGGTGGCTATCAACCTCTCAGCCAGCTGACTCGCCTGCACCTTCACACCGCTGAGGGACGCGGTCTTGCCATCAGGCCTCCGAGGGAAGTCGCTGACAACCTTCTCAAAGTCACCTGCGACTTGGTGACCAAGTAGGAGCTGGAAAGTGAGCTCTGAGCCGCGTACCGTCTGAGCACGTGTGAAGTCCGCCAGAGTGGTCGCTTCGCCTTCAAACGGAGCCGCAAGCGCATCAACATCGACCGGCGACGGCTGGTCGGGGAAGATGCTCCGGTGCACACTCGCCAGGGCACCCTTCGACTTCTGCAGCGCCGCCGACGATTGCTGCAACGCAGCCGAAGCATACGCGTAGGCGCGGTCAACAAAGCCAACAGCTTTCTCCAAGTCGAGATTCTCACTGGAGGTATCTTCCGGAGGAGCGCCTCCGCACGGCTCTGAACAACGAAGAGAGGACCAAACTTGTAAGAAATCAGAAAGTTACACAAGACAAAGTAGGCAATTAGCCGAGATATTTACCTCCAATTGCATTGGCGAGTGTGAGCAAGCGCTCAACCTGGGTCTTCTCTAGATCACCCCGGGTTTGCTCACGCTTTTGAGCTGCACCCAGGGATCTCTCCAGTTCTGCGACCCGCTTCGCCAGGCTCTCCTTCTCGCCTGTGGATCACCGGAGCAGTCAATAATGAAGACAGTCGCAGCACCACTCGAACACAAGGGTTAGTACTTACTGTTAGCTTGCTCCAAAGCAGCGTGGAGTCGGTTCTTCTCCTTCTCCATCCCCAAAAAGGCCTTGGCTCCCTCCAGCAGTTGGCGACAAAACGGCTGTGCACAGAACAAGATATCAATCTGCGCCCGACTATTCTAGTCACGCACATCTTCGGGGGCTACTCCCATCGGGAGCGCTGTTCGCGCACCCGATACAGATCTTGTAGACTGAGTCAAGAGAAAACTTACATGCTCAAGCAATCCAGCGTCCACCGAGGTCGCATCAGCAGCCTTCTCTGGCACGGAGGAGGTCGAAGCCTTCAAGGTCGACGTGCCACCCGCCTGCGGCTCTCCTTCGGTCGCCTTCGCGGTACGCTCGAGCACGGGAGCAGAAGTATGCTCCGTCTCTGGAGGCGAAGAACCGGCAGCACCAGTGCGGTTGCTGGGACAGGATAATTCAATTCAAAAACTCGCAAAGGCAAAAAGGGCACTCGACAAAACAAGATGATGGCTGAGAGACTAACCTGGTGACGTCCTGATCATCATCGCTCTCCACGGAGACGGAGGGCAATCTCGCGAACCTAGTCGGTGGCGCAGAGCTAAGCGGAGGCACGAACATAGGCTCTGTCGGGTCGCTCGTGTACCTGGCACCCGAAGACGACTCGCTCGCCTCGTCCACGTCCTCCACCTCCACCGGCTTTGCGGGTGACGAAGCCGAAGCGGACTCGCCACTCTTTCGCCTTCGCCGCTTCAGCAGTGGCTCTTCGTCTTCATCATCCTCCTCCACCTCTTCGCTCGGAGAGTTAGCGGAAGGGAGTTCGTCGTCATCCTCCTCGTCCTCCTTCACGACCTCTGCTTCAGCGTGAGGACCGTTCTCCATTAGCGGAGGAAGGCTAACAAAGCTGGAGCGACCCTGTCAAAAAGTTCGAGTCAAGAAATAAGATTCGACTGAAGAAAGCCCAAGACGAGCAAGGTTCAAGACACTTACCTCAGGCACAGGATTGTCGAGGCCATATGGCTGCACCGGGCACTTGACGCTGCATGTGTCTGCGGCTCGGAGGCTGGTGATGCTCCTCACCTTCGACTCGACCTCTTCGTCACCAAGTTCATCGCCGGATGCACGCGCCCACATTGGCTGGTCGCGGCGGCGGAGTGGCTGCACTCGGAGCCTGAAGAAGGTCGCGATGAGGTGCACCCCACCCGACTCGCGACCAAGGGTCTTCAGAAGATCGCGGAGGAGTGCCAGCAGCGGTTTGGTCGCCTCCCTGTCTTCCTTTGACAGCGGGTGCGTCCACGCCTTCGTCTTCTGCAACGCGCGGTCAGCCGCGAAGTCGGGAAGACCCTCTTGGTCGCACCTGACGTAGAACCACTTCCTCCGCCAATTCTGGACGGAGTCGGATTTCTTCATCTGGAAGAACGTGGTGTCGCCACGCACTTGGATGTTGAAGCCGCCGACTGGGTAGACCTGCTTCGACTTCCCAACGTTCTTGCGAACGAGGAACAGAGACTTCCAGAGAAGCCAGTTGGGAGAGATTCCCAAAAAGCACTCGCAGAGCACGATAAAGCTCGCGATGCTCAAGACGCTGTTGGGAGTCAGATCGTGGATCTGAATCCCATAAGCGAACATGAGACCACGAACAAAATCGTGGATGGGGAACCCGAAACCCCGTGGAAGGAACTCCACGAAGCGAACGCGTTCCCCATCGCGAGGAGAGGGGAGTACCTCTTTTCCCGGAGCGCGCACGGCCGCCTGGTCCGCCGGCGGCAGCAGCCCTTGCGCGCGGAGGCTCTCGAGATCGGTCTTCTTCACCGACGACTTCACCCAGTCGCCTTCCACCTTCTTCATGTCCGCATCGGCGGCGGTGCCCTCGGTGGTCTTCGCTCTCTTCAAGCCCATCTTCGCTCGGGAGAGTGGAGAGAGCTCTGGAGAACTGGGCGCAAGGGCAGCAATGGAGGAGCAGCACTGGAGGAGAAAGCAGAGGAGATGGCGGCGAAATGAGGATGGCATGAACTGTTTCCCACCGCGGTGAAAATTATAGACCGCGGGGTCAGTTCATCCTCGCCGTCCTCCACGAAGCGGCAATTCGAGGCAACATCTGGCCGTCCACGCGTCGCGCGGAGATAGCAACCGTCGCCGCCCACGACGCCCACTACGCGCGGGAATCGAGGCGCCATCATCATACCACGAAAATTTCGCGCCCAACGGTCAGAACAGTCAATACTGACACTGGGACCACTCTGTTACGTCCCATCGGATGCAGAGCACGCCGAAAACGTCAGCCCTGACGTCATCAGCGGAGGCGTATCAAGTAAGCCAACGGGCTGATGGAGCACCCGGACAGCTTTTTCGAGTGCAACAAGGAACAGTAAGCTCTGAGAGCTGAGTCGACTCGACAATCCATTCGAGTGAGACAAGTACATAGTAAGCTTTACAAAGCCGATGACACCCGAATTCATCATTCGAGTGGATGAACAACCAGTAAGCTTTCAGAGCTGAGTTTAAGTCAATTCAGTAGGCCGTCAAGGCTGAGTACAAAGTAAGTCGAGCAAGGCCAGTTTTGACTCCGGGATTTCGAGTCATCTTTTTACTCCCATCGGGAGCGGACTTTTCGACTGAAGAAAAATTGAGTTTAACCTCAATTGCAAGCAATTCAGCTTAATCTCGGGGGCTACTCCCATCGGGAGCGCTGTTCGCGCACCCGATGACTAAGGACGACGACAGTCGAAAGTTGGTGAATCAAGAAGATCATGAGGCGCACCCGAATATTCAAGACGATTGCAGCCGAAGGTTGACTTGTAAAAGAACCAGGTGGCGTGCCCGGAGGAAGGAGTCCTTTACTCGACTCTGCGATTCGACTAAGCACTCGGGGGCTACTGTCGTGGGGCTACCTTTCGGGTACCCCACGGTGGTGGTACCTGGGTCACGCCAAGGGAAGCCCATTGAAGCCCATGAAGTGTACCGTGTGGCCCAAGTAGCTGGTTAGGCCGGTGATAGCTCTCCTTATCCTGTAATGTGCAATCCGCACCGTCCACCTGAGACCTGGCCTGTGATATAAAGGCCAGGAGGGTGCGTGAGCTAGGTCAAGCAACACACAAGCAAACCCTAGCGAGATTGCCATCTCGCCATTGTAGCCACCTCGATAATACCAGACAAGCAGGAGTAGGTCTTTACCTCACCTCGAGGGGCCGAACCTGGGTAAATTCGCCCCCTGTTAGCCGTCGTAATCACCAGCGTTCCTACTCTCTCCCCCTCAATCAACCCGGGGTACACAACCTTGGGATTTGCCGAGTCCACACCTCGTCAAGTGGCTTTAGGGAAGACTAGCAAAAATGCCCGTGCTTTGCAACGGGAGGCCGTTCATTAACAATCTACAAAAAAAAATAGGTGCAGAACGACGGAATTGCTCGCCGTGCTGGGCTGCTGCTCCTACGTCGCTCATTGCGCTCACCGCAAGACATGATTTACCTATAAAATGTAAATCACCCAAAGATGGCTCAAAGAGTAAGAAATATATTTTGATACATATTTGTTGTAGTCTTGCTTAAACTCACAATTAGCTTAAACTCACAATTAGCTTTAATTTGTTGTAGTCTAGCTTTCGTTTATTCTGGCTGCATATTTGTATATTTTTGTATTTTTTGTGCGCATTGTTTCAAATTTTGTCCGGGCTCCAAGTCTGAATATTTTTTCGTCCCTTTAATTGTTTTGTTTTGCTTATAAGCTTCACGGCGTTTTCCAACCTTTCATGCTTTTCTTCGTCGGTCATCTTTGCATACCGCTCTCTATATTTTTTTCTTCTTTTATCCTTGACGTCCATGACTTGAGATTACGACCCAAATGGCTTGGCTGCAAAGTACCAAACCTAGAGAATATAACATATATTGTTATTTAGGCGAACTAAGTTAAAAAAATTAACTTTTGCACCAATATCGTCAGCACAATGAACCAAATTTTGCCCCAAAAACGGTCAACCAGCATAACTCTAACCTCAGTTTGCCCTTTCATCTTAATCTTTAGTTTTCATTACTATTTTTATTTGAAGTACTCTCAAATACACCAAATAGTTGGGCATGTGCTGGTTAAAATAACACACGTCATGTAGTATATTAGCCAAACAACGTTGTTAGCTACCTAATTACAGAAGTTAATCATATTTTCTGAGTTTTATATCCTTAATTATTCCTAGCACAAGGATGACACCTCACACGAAAACAGTCATAAAATAAAATTTCTATTGTGTAGTAGCTACCTACATTTGAAGCTGATAACCTGTACTTAGCGGACCTCAAAGCCAGTTACTAACCAGTGTTGGAAGGGTGTGGTGCGGTGGAGACAGGAGACAGTAGGAAGATGATGTTCTAGCGAGCCTAAACGACGTACCTTTGGTGGATAACAGGACGACAGGACGACGGAGTTCCTCCAAAATCTTTCGCAAAAAAAAAAAAGAGTTCCTCCAAAATCGGTGACGTCAAGGCCGATAACTTGTACAGAGTAGTTGATCTGAGATTTCGGTCGAGGGACTCGACTCTTTGTGTATTTTCCTCGACTTTGCCACGACCAAGGCGAGGAGATTGGATCGTCGTGAAAAAACGATATGTCGCAGACCCGCTCGTACAGCAGATCGAAGCAAATCTGTCGCTATGCCACTTTTTTACAGGATCTGTAGAGCGGACGTCCAAGGCCTAGCCTTTGTGAGGAATTTTATTCCAACTGGAATCCTCATATTCTAATACGGAATCCTGATACGTGAGGTTACCGGCCGTTACAGACCAAAAGGAAGAGATCGAGAGGCCTAGGGTGAACGGATGCCAAACGATGTACGATAGGTGTGACGGACAAAACGGACGAGCGAAAGACGGATGCTCAATTAAAGGAATAAAATGTTTGGAGCGAATCTTTTTTATGACTTACAGTGGTATAGGTGGGTAATTATATACAACATGAGAGGTAATTTGGATGACGTACCAAACCAAACCGCGAAATACTTATTGATTTTATTATTAGGTATATATCTATATCTTATCTTACCTAATAATAAAGAAAGAGTTGCTTCTCCCAATTTTTTGGTCCAACATTAGAATTAACCTCAAAGTTCAACAAAATTACCCACCACTGCCATTACACACGAATCGTTATCTCCTTCTATCTATTCCGCGACGCAAGCCGCGGCCGGATCATGTACGTACGAGCCACCCTTGACCCTCTTCCTCTCATCACTAGGAGGACGTAGTCGATGCCTCACGACAACACGGGTCAGGCAGCCACGCGCCGGCGGAAGCAGCGGCCGCGGCACCGGAACAAAAGCAGCATCCAGCAGGGAGGCCCAGGAGGATGGCCGCGTCAGTATTAAGGAAGAGGCCGAGTCGAGCGGCAGCTCCGGCGCGGCCTTCGCGATCGTAGCAGGGAGGCCCTCCTTGGTGAGATGCACATGGCAGCCTCCCGTATGTTCTTGTGAGAAGCGCCCACTGCGCCGGCCACGCATGGCGACGGGACCGCGCCGCAATCACTGGACGCGATCGAGGCCGATGGCGGTTTTCCAAGCACGGGGCACAGGCGGCGGAGCTTTCGAAGCTGCTCCTCATGATGCGTTTGTACCTGGCGTGGCCTCGCTGCTCCTCTCGACTGCACTATTTGGGGAAAACAAAAATAAAAACTCTCGATACAAGGCGGCCTCCACCATGATGCGCAGCAAGCTCCTCCGGCTGGCCTCCTCCTGGCCGCGAGCCTCTGCAGGCGATCAATTAACTAATCATTAGTTGAGATATGGGGAGTTTGGTACCACTGCTATTTCACTTTTTCTCTTGAAGCGCCTCTCGATGTGTATCACGTACTGCGTACAAATCCATATATGGGCATGTATAGCTGCTGATTTTTTTTCGTGCAATTCTTGAAGCATTTCGGTACAAAAACTCATTAGTTGTTAGAATATGAAATGGTAGTGGAAGTTGTAAAAGAATACATCTGCAATATATTCTAGATTGTTGAGAACTTTCTAATCCATTACAGATATATTGCAATTACTTCCATTTTGTAAAATCATACAATACCAATATATAGAGATTTAAAGATAATTTGAGAAAACTGTTCCAGGTCAAACGATAAATTTATTATTACACCAATTTGGTAGTTAGAAGAAAAAAAATATAGATTTGTCAAATATAGGGATCGAAAATTAGAGATTTGAACGAAATTTCGATGCAAACCAAAGTGACAATTTTCTTAGAGATTTCTCCAAATAGACATATAGAGAAATAATTTTGCCGTTTTAATTGGACTTGCTACAAGGAGACAAGTTGTCGCTCGTGCTCTTTTCAAGGAGAGAACGGAGAATGGGCGAACCGAGACTAAGGTTTGTGGGTTGATTAATTTTGGAATCGAGTATTCTACAGATCAATTTACATGAGATCACGCCATGTAAAAATAAAATTAGTCAGTAGTAACCGATGATGGCCATTTTTTTATAATCCGTTCGTATGTCGTTTCCTTCGATCCAACCAATCGACATGGATTTATTTTGCCCAGTTTATGAGCCAAGGGCACCTATAAAAATAGCAGTCGACTCACTAAAACTATCCCAGCCAAAGGGAGTCATATTTTTCTATAAAAAATCACGTAAGAATAAATACTAGAAGAAAAATCAAACAAGTTTTCTAATCTCGATAAAAAACCTGGATCAAACCAATTTGTCAGTTTTGTGTCTAAGTTGATTTTTTCTGTCCCGTTGCAACGTACGGGCACGTTTGCTAGTATATATATTATAATATTGCAGTTGGATGTTCGTACGTCAAACTCCCATCGTCTGTCGTTCGCCTGCTCGATCGCCTCCTCGCGCTAAGGCCCATCTACAATTCTACATGGACCCATAGTCCGGCCCAACTACCTCATCCCCCCAACCCTAACCGGCTACCTCCTCACTCCTCCCCCTACTCCACGCCCACAGCCGTAGTCGTCTTCACCACCACGCCACCAAGAGCTCGGCACCCGGTGCCGCGGCCACCCGCCCCCGCACCTGCTCGAGAAGTTTGCCGTCCTCCTCCCGCCCCCGCTCGCCGTCAAGTCTCTCTTCTAGAAGGCCTCCGTCGACTGTCCCATCTAGGACGGGTACGCCAACGACAACCCGGTTCCGGCTTCGCCCCCTCGACCCATCTCCGCCCTCGCAAGAAGAAGCGCCGCACACGCACATCTGAGGACTCCGAAGGAGGAGGAGGAGGAGGAGAAGGCCATGCTCGGGTGGAGACTTTCCAGCAGCCCCTGGAACCTGTAGGCCATCGCGCGCGCCCGGCTCACTCACGCGGTTCATGCCTGATGATCTCCCCGGCTCTTCACCTGGCTAGCATGGCACATCGAGGACCACGGGCAGGATTCAATATCTGTTCAGTCTGGCTCCACTATGATGGCTGCGTGAGGTGTATGTGCTCGAAACTCTTCAGATTAAAGGTACAATACGACCACTGCATAGTGGCACTACAAATCTGGTACGATGATTTATTAATCCATAGATTATCAGCTAGCTCATCTCAAATAGTGGCACTACAAATATGCTAGGTTGCACTGAAGCATATCATTTTCTTTGACATCTTTGTGCTCTGGTCTATGCTAGATGCACGTACTGAAGCTTGTAACTTCGAAACCAGAAATGCTGTACTCTCTGGGATTTGTTTGGCAGTCATTTTGACTCAAGCATTTAAGCAGTTCTGCCGGTGCTCCTTGTCTACTTAATAAACCTCCCATTATTGGTGCAGAGCTTAATGAAGCTTAATGAAGTTACAGATGCTTGATGCAAAGAGGAATGCTAAACTGTGTAATGATTCTAAAGCTATGAACCTATATGATAAGGTATAACTTTAAATTTACACATTTTGCATGCTGTAATCAAATTTAATTTGCATCTTTGTACTAGCTTGAATATTTATAATATGGTGGGGTAGAGGTCAAGCTCAAAATATATGAATGATTTCTGTATGTTTCCAGAATCTCAAAATTGTTAGCTGTTTTAAATGATTGTCAACGGGTTATGTGCCTCCTTTACTCCTTTATGGATTGTCTCATAAAATAGTATATGTGTTCTTTGATATGGTTATGTGACTGTAAAAAACAACCGTTGAGAAACAAATACATTTCAGGTTATGGCTATAATTAAACAAGGAGACGGTCACTTCTCACTAGGTTACCAAAGGTATATGAGGATTTCTATCCCCATCTGTTTCCTTCTTTAGATCTGTATAATTTTGTGTACGATAAGAACGCTATTGTTGCCCATCTGTATAAGTTCAGACTATTCTTCTTTTGTTAATTATCTAGAAAGGTTCTGCATCCAGATATACAAAAATAGTTGATCTATAATTATTTTCTCATTTGTGTTTACTTCAAATGCATCAGCTATACTACAGGATACTCTTGTAAAAGGTATGGTTCCATGGATGTTTTTTTTTTTGAATGCAGCGCACATCTCATGCACCATCCATTTCGTATTTTTTCCAGAAACTTACGTCACGCATTGTAAACAAAGATGTGACCTAGAGCATGAACAAGTGATGATCAATTGGCTTGGTGCTCATAACATAATGATTTCATATTTTGTTTGTATTTCAGTGTCAATGAACCGATTGTGGATACATTTCTGCGGAATTTCTGTTTTCAAAAACACCTTCATCCTGTGCGTACAAAGTGCAACGTGTTCCTGTTGATGTCGGCAAGGTGGGAGTTCCTCTTCTGTCGTATTAATCTTATTTTCAATGCGTACTCTTTCTTCTCAATATATTCGAATTTATCCAGTCATGCATTTCTTAGAATTCTCTGTCCTTGCTTGCCTTGCTCTACCGAAGGATGGCGCAAGGTTTTTCTAACTCTTTCTTCTTAATATATTAGAATTTATCCAGCCATGCATTTCTTATAATTCTCTGGTCTCTATAGTACGTCTAACGGTTATGCAGTTTTATGCAGGGTCACACCTGCTGATCATACGGTGTATGTTACCACAAGTTGATTGGATTCAACCAGGACAAGAATGTTGTTGTCTTGAGTATCCAAGCACCACAAGATAAACTAGGAGAAAGTTGTGCATGCTCTTGCAGAACATCAACTGCGACCGTGAGCTCCGTAGCTTTGCGCACGGCAACGTCGAGCTCACCAAACACATTCCTCCCTTCCCACCATGCCGGTATGTATGGACACCCTTTTCCCCATGGCCCCCCATTGCTCCCATATTCGGTTGCTTGGTGTTTGTTTCTGGTGTGCAGCAAGATGCAGGGCAGGGTTGGATCTCTGCAATTTTCTTCTTTTCATGCTACATAGGTATAGATCTATGCCTAGATAGATGCAAATGAATTATTGGACATTCAGATGTCGGAAAATAATGTCACGAAATTTTTGCTTAACTGAACTAAATGTTTCCTCTAAATAACATGAAGGCCTTTACGAGATGTTTGCCTAGCACAAAAAAGTTAAAAGTTATTAGTACATTAAATTGCTGGTATAATACGGTTTCATGAAGAGATCCAATTACTAGAAATAAGTAACTATGATAACTTTACCATGTTGGCCATTCAAAAGAATGGCATATCTAAATTGTATCATTCATGGATGAATGTTTTAAATCTATTTTAGCGAAAATTCATAAACGATTCTTATGCCTGCAACATGATGCCCATAATATGGTCGATGTGCTATGATTAATAGGATTGCCCAGTAAGAATAAAAGCATATTTTTTTTAATCTATTGCTTGCTAATTAGTTGAGAATTCCCTTGGACGGTCACTTTCTAGATACCTACAAGGAAGTTTGTATTTGAATAGCATTCTCGGAAAATGAGATGTTGTGAGTAAATTCTACATTTCATCTCCTTTTTCATGCATTTTAGTAGCATGCACCTCTTTGGTAAATGTGCATGGGCAGGAAAAGTAAGGTAGACGGTAATACATCAAAATGTAATTAATTAGCACCTCTTTGGTAAATGTGCATGGGCAGGAAAAATAAGGGTAGACAGTGACACATCAAATTGTCATCTAATTAATGAGACTGTTTTGCCCAGTAAGACTGAAAATAGAAATGATTTTTTGTCATGTATTTTAGTTTGATAGAACAACATAGATCGAGTAATGACTGGCAAGTTTTTCTTAACTGAATCATCTTCTTGTGTTTAACTTCAAACTATGTGCTCAAAATCCATGTGACAGGAATATATAGCCGTGATTTTGGAGCCAATGACAAGGGAAGACTGCCCCGGCTTCAACACTCAGATATACATCTTGAGGTAAGACCTCTTCTTCTAGGAACACAATTTTTTTACGGGCTGTAGTTATTTTTACTCGACATAAACATAGTCCTATCTCATGACCGCTTTATTTTCTATTTGTTCTGTCAGGTAATATATGGTAATAATTTATTTTGTTTGACTGCCTTAGTTTTTTCCGTACGAGATAGCTTATTTTCTGAATTTCAGTTCAGATGATTAGATGGAAATATTTGCTTGGCAGATGAGCTGCGTAAAAGTTGGCCCGAGTTTAAAAAAATTGTTCAAACAAGCTGTCGAGAACTGTTTGAGGGACCAATAGAAGCAAGAACTCACGAATTATCAAAAGCTATAAGGAGCCCGAGCTCCCAAGGGGAATGATTTTTGGCTTGCCGTTGAAAGCATTTCTACATAAGCAACGGATAATACAATCTATCGTGTACATGATTATATTTTGTCAGTATTGTGGTGGCATCACTGTTTAAGATATATGTGGAAATCATTGCACTTTTATGTTAAAAACAGTTGATTGGAAATTATGTTTTGTCCTGCACTATATAATGATGTTTGATGTGCATCAGAATTCTAAATTTACATGTTTGAGATGATTAGTGTTCAATCATCATAATATTTATATCTCCGTAGCAACGCACGGGCACTCAACTAGTATAGTATATAGATAGTTCAGATACGGCTTGCGTTTTTTTCTCTTCGTCCGTAGGTACATCGAGCGCGTCGGTACCTCGCACGCTCGATCGCTAGCCTACCTGCGATCTCCTTTCTCCTTCCTGAGCCCAGTGGGCCAACATGAAAGCCCATCGGAGGAGAACTCTGCCCCGAGAAAGCTCCTAAGGAAATCGAACTCTGCTACTAAAGCCAGGCTCGTCAGGGAGGAGCTAGGGCGTGGAGCTTCCAAGGTCGGCGAGGGACCCGTGCTAAGTGGCCGCGGCGGTCCGTTCCGGCGGGGGACCGCGGCAACCGAGGCCTGTGGCCGGCGGCCTTACGGGGGTCGCGTGGGTGGCGGCGTCTCGGGGCGCGTTGGTGGCGGCGGCTCGGAAGTGCGTGGCCGGCGGCGCGAAGGGGCGCGTGGGTGGCGGTGGCACAACGGCGCGTGGCCGGCTGCAGCATGGAAGGCAGGGTGGGGCTGGGGCGTGCTGTCGGCGGCAGGGAAGGCGAGCTGCTCTCCCCAACATCTTGCGGATCTAGCGGCCTGTGAGCTGCTCTTCTCCTCCAGCCCGAGCTCCGCCTCCAGCCCGAGATCATCCACCAGCGGACGAGAGGGAGCTTTCGGCGTGGTGGAGCCAGAGAAGAAGCAGGGCTGGCGGCGCTGCGTGATAGCTCGAGGAAGGCCGTGTGCTGGCTTGGGTCGCATGTGGTATTGTGTGTGACTGTGTACACTTGGGGACGGGCGTCGCCGCGTGGTGGTGTGCGTGTGCTCAGACCTGACAATGCTAGCGGTGGGGGGTGGATTGCAAAAGAGCTGGGAAGCTAGCTAGGGACTCGATCGGGTGTGGCCGGCTAGCTAGGTAGACCCTGTTCGGTGCAGGTTGAATGGAGTCTTTTAAAATGGGATTTAAACACCGCAAAAATTTATCAAACTCTTGGTCGGCTTAAACTACTTTTAGAAAAATAATAAAACATATTTTGGTTAAGAAAATATTTTTGGGTTTCCTTTTATATCAAACAGCAAAGGAGGTTATAGATCGATTTTGGGACAAATTTAGGTCGCGTCGACAACTCTAAAAGTTGATCTTTTCAAACCCACTGCAACACACAGACATTTGCGTGTCAAATACTGCCGGTGAAAATAATTTCGCGGTTGCGGCCCAGCTCCATATTCCACGTGCAAATCAAATTGATCGTTCGTTGTATGCATCGGGTTGGTCAATTGAGGATAGGAGCAATGTCATTGGGCGATATAAACTAAAATTCGAGTGTCGCACTAAAACATTAATGTTCCAGAATATTACACTGATTCTCAAGAAAACTGAAGACCGACGAGGCGTTGCCTCTTGATCAGATTTTTTAAATTCCCATTGAATATTCTTTATTTTTATTTTTGTGAGAATTATTTAATTTTTATTGACCCACGGAAATTTTGCTAGTATATATAGGGTGGGACTATTCTGCACAACCCCTTAAATGTCTATTTATAGAATAGTTATTCAGCACAATTTTAAAAACCTTCTAAACTGCACCCGTTCGGCACACCCGAAAAAACTGAGCAGCCCGTCCACTAACCCACCCGATCCGGCCTGCCCACCTCCCGATCCAACCACCTTCTTCTCCACCCCGCACTGCGTCTCCACCCCACACAGTCTCCACCGCGCGCGACCTCCCGAGCTGGCCCCCGACCTCCGGAGCTCGCAGCCCCGGGAGGGACCCCTACATCCGCAGCTCGTCCCTGGGGAGGTACCCCAAACTTCGCAGCTCGCCGCCCCAGGAGGCCCCCCCCAACATCTGCAGCTCGTCGAACGGGAGGCCCCCTCGACCTCCAGAGCTCGCCGCTCGGGTGCCCCCGACCTCACCCCGCGCGTCGTGCTCCCTCATACCGCGCGCGGCCCAGCATGGTGCCCAGCAGTCTAGTCGCCCCTGCCCTCCTCCTTGACCTCTGTTCCGACAAGCGGCACCGGCGCACGAGTTCAAAAGGGCGGAAGTGGCAGTTCATGGAGCTGGCGGTAGCAGTTCATGGCAAGATTGCAGATTTGCAGTCTGACGAGTGTTTGCTTCTGCTTTTGTATAGTTCAGTCGCACACTACTAGAGTTGCTTGTGCTATGTCTTTGCTTGTTTATTTGATCCAAAACAAACATCGAGAGTTCTCACTTACGTGAGAAATAAAATCATGTTTGAAGGTTCGTATATATAAACAGTGGTGCGTTGACTTTTGTTTGTTTTGAGTAGTTCAATTATGGTGGCACGGAGTTCTGTTGGAATAGGCTTGTGTTCTGGGGTGGCTCCGAGGAGTCGAGTTCTTCTCGGGTCCGAGGAGTCGAAGCTTTGGCGGGTCCAAGGGACCCGAGCCAGTGTACCGACTCGGGGAGTGTCCCGAGTCGAGTCGGAGTCTGTTCTGACTCGACAGTTCGTACAGTAGAGTAGGTAGATAGGACGTGCTAGACATCACCTACAGTGTAAACGAGTCCGTGGCATCATCCACAGTGAACTCGTGTCATGACGTCGTCAACAGTGGCGGTATAGCATGACGTAGTGTAGGACCCGCCACGTCAAGTCGGACGTGACGGGATAGTGGACTTTGTGGCTCCGGCCAGCCCAGCCCCTATTTAAAGGGAGGAATACACAAAGAGAAAATTGAGGCAAACACTTTGTTCACAAATACACACACCTCCCCTTCTCCCTCTCTCCCGGTGCTCTCCTTTCCAACCCGGGCCAATAATTGGTATCAGAGCCTTGTGAGTTTTGAGAGCTCGTCGGAGATGGCAGAAGGGCCTCGCCTTCGCGAAGGCCAGGAACTCCCTGATGTTGGGGAACGTCCGCGTGAACCATGGCTCCGGGTTCGCCGTCTGTTGCTCAGGCCGGGGGCTCGCGGGCTTCAGCGCCTGGGCATCGTCGGGTGCCTGCTCGACCTCCGCGTTGGAATCAGACCGGTACGCTGGGGGCTCAACGTCGTCTTCGCCCCCGGCACGGTTCTCTGTCCCATCGGCATCAACTTCAGGGCGGGCCGCTGGGGACTCGACATCGCCATCGTCCTCAGCGCGGTCCCCCGCCTCTGGGTCTACACCGACAAACAATGTGTTAACCTCTGGGAACCTCCGGGTCTCCCGGGGACGACAGTGGCGACTCCGGGTAGCTTACCTGGAGGTGGCACCGAGGCTACCGGGTCCCGACCCGGGTGCGCTCGCTCCTGCTTGCGGATAGGCGATGTCCGGGTTGCCAACAACGGCGACCCCGTGTCTCCTGCCTCCGGGGTTTCTGCTCCCGGAGAGGCTCTGCTGGGAGGTAGATGCTCCCTTGCGGCTACCGCGGAGCTTTCCGTAGCCTCCCCTGCTTCGATGTCATCTTCCACTCGAACGCGCTTCCGAGAGCTCTCGGACTCGGAGGACCTGCAGCACACATGCAACGGTCAGAACTGTCGCGGCTCCTATCAAGCAAGGAAGGATCAAGGTAGGCACCGGAGTTACTTTCGGGCCCGCTTAGTGCTGGAAAAGCCCCACCGCTTCCCCACAAGGTCTTCGAAGGGGTCCGGCATCGACACGCTCTCGTCGTCTCCGTCTTCGGCAGGAATCGGGGGCGGGAGGTTTTCGTCATCTCCCCTCGGTTTCTGCCCCGCCTACGGACTTTGAGGAGCTGGCTGCCCGGGGGGCGGCTCTATCCCAGCGTCTTCTTGTCCCGCGGACGTCTCCCCTCTCCTTTGGGGGACGCGGGGGGAGAGGTGTGGCCCAGCTCCTTTGGGCCCTCCTCTTCCTCATCCTCGTTGTCAAAGATCTCGGGCTCGTCTGGCGAGAAGTCCCCGTATGGTGGCTCCGCTGCCGTCCAGGACCTCCCGCGGACTGTCGCCTGGGGTACCGAAAGCGGGTCCAAGAACTCAGTGCCCTGAAGCCCGTAAGCGTTGCACCATGGCATGAGAGGCACCGCGTCCCCTCTCGCGATGCGGTCAAGCAACGAGAAATCCCCCGCCGGAAGGTCATACCGCTCCCCCGGCAGCAGGAAGTGCATCTTCCCCTTCAGCATCTCGGGCAATATGTGAGACTCCATCCCCTGGCGGGTCTCCCACAATGGTCGGGGCCTGCGTTGCAGAGGAGCAATCCCCCTCCGCACGAAGTCTCCGGTGATCATGGCGCCTGTTACCTGACCGTCTCAAAGCTCCGCGAACCTCTCGACAATCGGCACAAGGGCCTCGTCTTGGGAGCTGACGTCTCTCGAGTTGGCCAAACTCTCAGGTGGGGCAGTCGGCGCCAGAAGATGCGGGCTGATGCTGCCCGCTTGAGCAAGGTACCAGTTCCGCCTCCAGTCCCTCCAGCTGGGGTGGATCTTGGTCCCCGGATATTGGCTTGAGTTCTCCTGCTTGAGGCAGAAGGACACCCCGTCTGCTATCCATCTTGATCTCCCCCTTCGGGGCATGAAGAAGTGTCGGAACAATGAAACGGAGGGCATTACACCGATGAACGCTTCGCAAGCGTGTGCGAAGGTTGCCAAGATCAGCACCGCGTTCAGATGCAGATGAAGCATGTGCAGCCCGAACACCTCCAGGACCGCCATGAAGAAATCAGAGAAGGGGGGAAGCAAACCCATCACCGAGAAATCGTGGAACGTCACCACCTCGCCGTCTCGCAGGGGACTCGCCCCCGGGCGGATCTCTAGCTGGTCGCCCCCAATGAACTCCCTGCTCAGCGTCTGGCGGACAGCGGCAATCCTTTTCTCACTGGCGAATTCACTCGGATCGTACAGAGCCTGCATCACTCTCGGTGAGGGAGGTTCGGTCCGGGCGGGGCCCGCCGCCGCCCTCTTCTCCCCGCCGGTCTTCTTCTTCGCAGCTCGCTTCGCTCGCCTAGGCGCCATGAGCGAGGGAAGGGGAGCTGATTTGCGGTGTGCTACGAAAGGTGAAGACGAATTGCTCTCCGGCAGCGCTTCGAGATCTCTGTGTTTGGGAAGGAGTAACGGCTACAGTTCCTTGGAACCGTGGCTTATAAGGCTCCCTACGCGTCGCGCCATGGTCCCACCGCTCCGGCCGGCGCGGGGACCGAGGAGGCTTTCCGTTCGATCGTCTCCTCCCTGGAGATTCAAGGCGAGTGTTGGCGGTCCGCGTGGATCGCGGCGTTCAGAAGACCCATGGGACGTGCACCTCCGTAGTGCGCGGCTCTGACGGATGTGACAAGACGTTCAAGACCTGACACCGGGGACCCACTTTGACTCCTTTTTGGTCATAGCCCCGGCGGCAGAAGGGCGTGGCCGCCGGGACTATGCCCGGGGGCTACTGTCGCAACAGTGGAACATGGGGTTCCCCTGATGCGGTCAAAGTGGGTCCATCGCACATGGGCCCCCAAGGAGGCATTCAAGGCCAAGGCACAAGACTGGCAGATGCCCCCCCCCCATCTTCCCCACGGCGCCCCGACGCGCGCGACAACGACAACCAAGGCAAAGGACTCGGGGACCCTCCGGGGCCCCCTCGACCCGGAAGCAGGCATGGAGGCCCTAGGACCCCGACGCCCGGCAGGAGGCCAGGCTCACCCCCGGGAACCAACCTCCAGTGCGCAAAGAGGATAGGCTTGCCAGCCCTGGCTGGAGGCTCCTAGAAGACTTGGGCGCCAAGAAGATGGAGGCGCCAAAGGGGGGCAGAGGCGGAAAAGCTGTCAGCCTCTGTCCGCCCTCCCTGGAAAAGGTGGGCGACCTCTCCTACCCCCTCTGAGAAGAATACTTGGACGAGAGGAGGCCACGTCGCCTCCTAAGAAGAACCCGGAGGGGTTTTCCCGCCAAAACCCCTCCGGCCCCAAGGGTGTGCCTGTGGTATCCCCTTAGCCTATAAAAGGAGGACCGAGGCACCCAAGGGGAGGAGGAAGTTGAAGGAAGGATTTCCAGAGGATCGGAGGCTAGGCTAGATAGCGCACAAGACGAAGAGTAGCATAGGCTGAACGGATCTTATGGGCACCTAGAGGGGGGGGGGTGAATAGGTACTACGCCAAATTTTAGTCTTTTTCAATTTTATGCTTGGCAAAAGGGTAAATTATCTAGATATGCATCTACGATGAATTTACCTATATGACAAGATAGCAAAAACGACTAGGCAAGTAACACAAACAAGAACGAGGAGGGTGGAAAGAGATAACCGAAGGGAAGCACGCGGAGACAAGGATGTATTCCCGAGTTCCTCCTTGTTAAGGGAGTACGTCTCGTTGGAGGGGTGTGAGCTCGCCACAAAGGCCTACTCAACGCCACAAAGGCCTCACCCTATTCTCCGATGAACTTCACCACAAAGGCTTAGTTCACCTTCCACTATCGGAGACCTTCAAGGCGGAATCCGAAGCCCTTACAACGTTCTTGGGGCACACACCCACAACTTAATTGGGGGCTCCCAAATCAACAAATCTGTTACAATTACAACAACAAGTGAGCACAAGAATCTAGGGTAACACAAAGCTAACCCTAGAAACAAGAATCCTCGAGTGAACGAGGGGGAAATGAAGAACGGCTTGGTGAAGATGTAGATCCGTGTCTTCTCCTTCAATCCTCCGAAGATCAACGCAATTGGACGGAGGAATTGGGAGATATTGTGATTTTGAGATCTCAAATATTAGGGTTCATAAATGCTGGACGAGCTAGCTGGTCTGAGGTAGGTGGAGGGGTATTTATACCCCTCTGCCAATTATAGCCGTTGGGGATCACTTAAGCCGGAGACTCCGGCCTAAGAGGGCCGGAGACTCCGGTGCTGGCCGGAGACTCCGGTCTCCTTCCGGTGTTCCTCCGGAGGGGTGTCCAGTACCACACCACACTTTGTCCAGAGGGCAGGAAAAAACAAGGGGCCGGAGACTCCGGCCTGGAAGGCCGGAAACTCCGGCCAAGAAAATCCTGCAGCAAACAAAACTTTGCCCTTTCTTCGCTTTTTGGAGCATGATGCTAGGGGTAAAAAATATGTCAGTACCTGCACCACTTAGCATCATATTAGATAATCATTAGTGTTGTTAACTAACACACAAAACAACTAGGGTTTAGGAAATGTTCTTTCAATCTCCCCCTTTTTGGTGTTAGATGACAACACTAGGATTTGCAAAATAAATAGATCATATCATGTGACAAATAGCATCTCCCCCTAAATGTGTGCATATTAAACAAGTTACACATATGAGAGGAAACCCACATATAGGGGAGAATGCCACAAATAAAATAAGACATGATATATTCAATGACACAACCATTTCCAAATATAAGGAACATGATATAGAGGGGTTGATGATAAAGTTAGCAACCATACCTTGTGAGTGAGAATAAAAGATAATTCCAAAGCATATTTCACCTCACAAATAATTCAACCATAGATAAAAACGATATCATGTCTCCTTAACGACCACAAGATCCACATCTCACACATAAAAGAGGCAAATAGAATAGAGTTCAACACAAAGTTTAACACACGAAATAAAAGGAACACAAGCTCTTAAGGAATGATAAAAGCAAATGCTTGTGCTCCGACCCATGCAAATCCCACGGATAGCCTACTAGAACCATTTCTCCCCCTTTGGCATCGAGACACCAAAAAGGAAGAAAGGCGATGCTAACGGTCCCCAAAGAGATCACTCGGAGTCCTCGTCGGTGGCGTCATCATCATCATCATCCTCATCATATTGCGAGCCACTAGCATCTTCATCTTCTTCAATCTCCCTTTGAGGCATTGGAGCTTTTCCGGTGTTGCGTGAGGAAGAAGGCAAATTGGAGGACACGTCCTCAAACACAAAATCTGACCAAGGGAATTGCTTTGCGTGCCAAGCATCATAGGGAATTGCCGCTTCACTACCGGAGGATCCTTCTTCTTCGGCGAGCTCTTCTTCCGTTGCTTTGCCAATGCGAGGAGGAGGAGGAGGTGGTGGAGTCTTGTCCCTCTTTTTCTCCAACTCCTTGAACAACTTATTTCGATTGGAGATGATCAACTTCCTCTCCTTATAACCTTCGTAATTTTCCCGGTGGAGGCACACATTCATGCGAATCACCATCTTTTCAAACCAACTAAGCTTCTTTATCTTCCTTTGCACATCATCTTTGCCCTTGCTAACCCATGAAGGAGGGTCGACATTCTTACTCCTCCTACGAACGGGTGCCACATCTTCCTCCTCCTCTTCTTCACTTGATGCAAATGGGACACGAGAAGGACCACTAGAAGAGGATGGCTTGTCATGCTTGAGAATTTGGAGGGAGCCGGCCTTGTGAACGGTGAAGAGCTCACGGTTGAGAGTTGGCACTTGATCAAGAATGAGCATCATCACATAAGGTCCATAGATAGGATTTTTCATCTCATGCACCGCCCAATGCAACTCACATTTTATGAAGTCCATCACATCAATCTCAAACCCTTGACAATTAACTCCGGCTTGAAGCACCGCATGGGAGTGAATAAGCAGGTTGACAAGCCCTCCACGAATTGCATCCACATTTTCGGCTTGGGGTGCAATGTTGCTTCTAAACATGCGAAGGAGGATATTGAATGTGGGAAGAAGATCCTTGTTGGAGCCAACGGAGGCCTTGTTGAGGTAGAGCGGTGTCAACTTGTTTTTGTCATAATGAACTCCTTCCATATGCATGATTCTTCCTTGGGAGGCTTCACCCTTGCGGAACACATATCCAAGTAATTCACCGAACCGAGTCATAGAGGACTCACACTTCATCGGCCCGGTCATCCAAGTCAACTTGACATCTTCATCTTCTCCAAACTGAACGGTAGCAAAGAATTGGTGCACCAATGTGATATCATAGTTTTGTTGGAGCGACATGTGGTGCTCCAACCCAAGTTTGCGAACAATCCACACGGCCTCTTGGAAATATTGTTTAGTGCTAAGGGCGGAAAGATTAAGCACCTTTTGCACACAAACCTTGTTAGGACCTGAGAGCTTTGCATACACTTCATTCATCACAATCTCTTGTTCCTTTCTCCAAAACCGAGGATTGGAGGTGTTTCGTGGCATATCGAAGAATGGCTGCGACCTCATGGCACGGAACTCAGATTTGTTCAACGCACTAAGAGTAGTCAAATTGTCAAATTTAGCTTTCTTGGCCCTCTCTTGAGCAAGGAATTCTTCTTCAGCTCTCCTCTGCGCAGCCTCTCTAGCAGCAGCACCCCGGTCACGCTGAACCAAGCGGCCATCCTCGGTCCGATCAAAATAAGCACGATTTCCCCTCTTTTCTTTTCTAGTCACCTTATTGGGGTTGTGAGTGATTTTCTTGAGTCGCTGCGAGGATCCTGTGAGTAAACAGATAGGGGGTAGCAGGGGATGACATGTCCATGGAAACAAAGGATGCATCAATTGGAGAATCAAAAGCACACAAACTTGATCTACACCGGAGATTCCGGTCTTAGGGGCCGGAGATTCCGGCCACACCAGAGTCTCCGGCCTGGGACAGGCCGGAGTCTCCGGCCCTGAGGCTGAGAATCTAGGGTTAGGTCAAAATTCGGTGCAAAAGATGCTAGAATTGATACATTGAGATGAAAAGAAGCCAGCAAGAGATTCTACACCATAGGGAGCAACACTACACACTCTATCCAAGATCTAGGAGGAAACCTAGAGAGGGAGAGAGGGAGGTACCGCTGCTCGACATGGTGGAGGACACCAATGGTGGCGAGGAGGTTCCCCAATGTTGGAGAGAAGGGGAGGCCGGCTGGACGGCAGATTCCGGCGGCGGGGAGCGGCCGGAGGAGCTTCACCAGGTGAGGGTGGCGGCAGGGGGAGAGGTAGGGGTCGGGGGTGTTGAGGGAGTTGTGATTTCAACTCCCCACCCCGACTCCCTTTAGGACCCCTCTGGAAAACGCCGAGACCGGAGTCTCCGGCCTAAGCACACCGGAGTCTCCGGAGTGCCGGATTCTCCGTGGCTTAGGGCGGAGACTCTGCCCAGACCGGAGTCTCCGGGGTTAGACACCGGAGTCTCCGCCCCCCACACCTCAGGGAAGCCAGTTTTGAGTGTTGGACATGTATGTGGCAAGAGGAGCAAGTTTTTGGGGCAAGGAGAGGCTTGGGATAGACAACACAAACTGGGATGGTACTTCACACTCAACTTGCAAAAGCCAAAAACAATAAAAGCCAAGATTGAGTGAGTTTCCCATAATAACAAAAGATTTGCAAATAAAATCCAATAAAATCTCAAAAGAACCAACTCTTCACTAGGAAGAGGCCGGTGGCCTAGGACACCATGTATGAGTTTATGGCATGGCACCGCGAAGATATATCTTGGGTCCATAACCAATACTCGTCATTTAAGCTCACAATTCATGAAATGAAAATAGAGATAAATAATTTTTTACTATAGGCATATTGGGGGGAGGGAAAGCCCAATTTATTAGGACAACACTCCCCCTAAATTCTTGCCTACACCTAAACCAAGATAGAAGTTGAAACTATAGGTGTGTATGCAAGATGGTCAAGCCAAGCTCCTCGAATCCACGATATTTAGCTCATTCCTCAAAAAAGTGAATCTTGCTTCATCAAGTGGCTTCGTGAAAATGTCCGCAAGTTGGTCCTTGGTTGGCACATAAGCTAGCTCAATGTCTCCACGGGCAACATGATCTCGAATGAAATGATGACGAATCTCAATATGCTTGGTCCTTGAGTGTTGCACCGGGTTGTAGGCGATCTTGATAGCACTCTCATTGTCACACAAAAGAGGCACTTTGTCACAATTGACACCGTATTCCTTTAAAGTTTGCCTCATCCATAACAATTGAGTGATGCACTAGCGGCGGCCACATACTCGGCTTCGGCGGTGGAGAGAGAAATACAATTTTGCTTCTTAGAAGACCAACTCACCAAGGACCTACCAAGGAATTGGCAAGCCCCGGAAGTTGATTTCCTATCATCTTGATCACCGGCCCAATCCGAATCCGTGAACCCACGAAGAGTGAAAGAGGAATCCCTTGGGTACCACAAACCAAACCTTGGGGTATGAACTAAATATCGTAGGATTCTCTTGACCGCCAACATGTGGCTTTCTTTAGGAGCCGCTTGATACCTTGCACACACATCTACACTCAACACAATATCGGGTCTAGATGCACAAAGGTAAAGCAAAGAACCTATCATGGAGCAGTAAAGCTTTTGATCCACATCTATACCCTTTGGGTTAAGTTGTAGATGGCATTTGGTATCCATAGGTGTCTTCTTCTCCTTAGCATCGGCCATATTAAACCACTTGAGCATGTCTTGAATGTACTTTGCTTGGCTAATGAAAGTCCCTCCTCTCAATTGCTTGATCTCAAATCCAAGGAAGAACTTCAACTCGCCCATCATAGACATCTCAAACCTATCGGTCATAAGCTTTGAAAATTCATCATTAAAAGCTTTGTTAGACGAGCCAAATATAATATCATCAACGAAAAGCTCCCCCTTTAACCCTCTTAGTAAAAAGAGTGGGATCAATTTGCCCAACTTCAAACCCACGGTCTAACAATAACTCTCTAAGGTGCTCATACCACGCACATGGTGCTTGTTTAAGTCCATAGAGCGCCTTATCAAGCTTGTTGTCGGAGATTGTCCCCAGGAACTAGGGGTGTCTCCAAGGTATCGTGTAAGGGGCTGAACACGGAGTCAAACAGTCCACGACGTGCTCCGGCGACGGTGCTCGTCAGGCTCGCTGCGGACGACACTGCAGAGATTGACACAAGGTATTACCCAGGTTCAGGGCCCTCTTGTGGAGGTAAAACCCCTACGTCCTGCTATGGTGTATTGCACTGCTTGAGGAGTTTACAGTACAAGGAGAGCTTGTCGAGCTCGAGGTGGCTAACAATGGCTACTTACTAGTCTTTAGATCTAGGGTTAGGGTTTGCTAGAGCGGCACCAACCGAAGATCGAACCCTTTGCTTGGGCGTGCTCCTCCTCCTTTTATAGGCGTCCTGGGCCTCTTCTGCCCAAACATTTGGGCGGGAAGGGCTACCACATGGCGACGAAGGAGGAGGCACGGTGCACCGTAAAGGTGAGGTCTACCATAAAGGTAAAGATCGTGGACGCGGTCCACGGCAGGGGAACGGCGTCACCAAAGCTAAAAAGGGGGCACCGACCAGCTGGACAGCGGGCTGGCGCTTGCCGAGGTGGGAGGCGGCCCATGGTGACGTCGTCCTTGGAGCGTAGCTGCAGACTGTTCCCTTGTCACCAAAGAGGCAATACTCGTTGTCCGCTTTGCTTGGCTCCGCTTTGTTGACTGCTTTATACATGGAAACGGCGACTGCGGCGTCGTCGTCATCGCACGTAGGCACGCGCGTCACTCTGCGCATGGCGCAGAGTCCATGTGCGCTCTGCCGCGGGGGCAGAGATAGCTTCACGAAGAAAGCGCTTCGCGAGGCGAAAGGCCTCGCCAAGCCTCGCGGCTTGGTCCTTAGTAGAATTTGCGGGCGGCGTCGGAGACGCCTTGTCGAAGAGCGATCCCTCGCCAAGGGAAAGAACCCTTGGCAAGGAGAACCCTTCGCGAGGAGAGAAAAACCTCGCGAAGCTCGCCAGGCTTGGAGAGCCTGGTCCTTAGTGAAAATCACCTGAAGAATCTTGTAGGCCCTGGCAGGCCGGCCCGTGGTACCCTGGTTTCCACTGTGCCGACAGTAGCCCCCGGGCCCGCGATGGGCACGCCGAGGCCCATGACGAAGGCGAAGCGTCGAGGGGCCAAAGATGCCTGACAGGGCCGCGACACGTGTCACGCAGCGGTTGCGCCCGCGGCCGCGGCCTCCTCGGCTCCAACGGGCGATGTGGTGGGGCCCGCCACGACTCGAGTGCTGGTCAATAAAGCCTGGGCGCGCAGGCGGCGCCCATTACTTCTCCCGTAACTCCTCCGCACACTTCTCCCCACGCCTCCAATCTCTCCAGAGAACTCCACTCTCCAGAGCTCTCTTCTTCTTCTCCGGCGACCAATGGCGCCCAAGAAAGCAGCCACCGACAAGGGCAAGGCCACCGTGCAGGCGAGCTCGTCGGCGGCGACGGCGCGGGCAGGCACGTCGGCGGCGACGGCGCGGGCGGGCACGTCGGCGGCGACGGCGCGGGCGGGCACGTCCGCGGCGATGGCGCGCGCCGCTGCCTCGAGGGAGCGCTGCCGAAGACGCGAGTCACCGCAGCGACGATAGCGACGGTGCGCCACCTGACGGCGGCGAAGACCAACGAGCACGGCGCCACCGAACTGAGGCCGGCCGGTAGCAGGCTCACCGACACCTTCTACCCCATCTTCATCCATACTCTCTACGCCGGCCTGGTACCACCATTCTCTGACTTCCTCCTGGCGATCTTGGAGACGTACCAGATCCAACTTCTTCATCTTCATCCCAACTCCATCCTCATCCTTGCCATCTTTGCCCACTTCTGCGAGGCCTACGTCGGCATCCGCCCCTCGGTGGCGCTCTTCCGCAGTTTCTATTCCCTTCGGAACTCCGCCAAGGGCGAGCGGCTCGGATGCGTCTCTNCATCCTATCCTTGCCATCTTCGCCCACTTCTGCGAGGCCTACGTCGGCATCCGCCCCTCGGTGGCGCTCTTCCGCAGTTTCTATTCCCTTCGGAACTCCGCCAAGGGCGAGCGGCTCGGATGCGTCTCTTTTCGCATCGTCGACGCCCGGAGCGACAACTACATCCCCATCGCCTGGCTTGGCGAGGTCGCCGTCACCAAGGTGACGAAAAGGTCGACAAGTTCCGCGAGAAGTGGCTCTTCGTCGACGCCAAGACCACCAACCCTCTCCTGGAGGTGCCCGAGGCGCCGCCGAGGAATGGGCGCGCTGGTCGAAGCGCGGACTTCAGGGGCTCAAAGCTTGACGCGGTGTACGTGTAATTCCGTCACATCCGCGACGCAGGGGTCACCGGTCAAATGGTGGCGAAGGACTTCACCAGGCGCCGCATCGCTCCCCTTCAACAGCACGCCGAGCCGGTGTGGCGATACGATGGCAAGGACGATGCCATGCGGCTAAGCAGGGACGGCTTCGAGCCTGATGTGCTCCGCCAGATCATGAACGTCCTCTTCACATCGCCGGAGATCCCGCCCGCCAAGAAAGAGGCGGCCAAGCCGCTCATCGTCTTCGTCGAGGAGAGCATCGCGGAGTAGCGCTCGCACATGCCCATCTTCGACGAGTGGGGAATCGTGCCCGCGGGGCACAGCGGGCCTCGCCCTAACCCGTGGGCGGCGGAGCCGGAGTACGTGGACGAGGCTCCCGAGGCTGAGGAGGCCGAGTCCGCCGAGGAGGAGGCCTCGAGAAGCGAGGACCCCTTTGGCGAAGACGAGGCTTCAAGGGGCGATGACCCCGTCGGCGAGGGCGCCGGATCCTCGAGGAGCGCCCACGCCGAAGTGGACCTCCAGGTGCTTTCCTCCGGCGACGAGGAGGACGCTTTCCGCATCGTCCGCTCCCAGCGCGCCGATGAGGAGGAGACGAGCGGCGGCGGAAAAGGGCGTTGCGAGCCCCGCTCCAAGGCCGCCCATGACAGGAGGGCCGCATCCCTCGCGCGGAGACAGGCGCGGCCCGGGAGGAGGCCGGAGCAAGCCTCACCCAGCCTCCCAAGGCAAAGAAGAGGGTGTGGGTGATGGCCGGCGAGTAAGCCCTCGATTTCTATTCCTTCTTCAAGATTTCACCTTGAGAATTCCCCCCTTTGAAGGATTTTCGACTTGTCTTCTTTTCAGGCAGCCTGCGGGGCCAAAGAAACGGCGGCTCGGCGAGGCTGGAGAGACCACCAGCGTCGCCATGGAGACGCCTGCAGCCGGCGAGCCGCAGCAGGCAGTTGCTTCTCCCGCGGTCGAGCACCGCGCGGAGACGGTGATAGCCGAAGAGAACGTGGCGTCGCCGATTCGGGCGGCGACCCCTCCAGCGGCAGGAGCACCACGTGGAGGAGGAGATCGCAGAGGCGGCGACGTCGCCAACCAGGGCGGCGACTCCTCCGGTCCAGCAGGAGGCGGAGGAGGAACCCGTGGACGAGGACATCGTCGCGGAGCCGCCTCCAGAGGAGGGGGCCTCGAGAAGGGCTGACGCGCCCGAGGCCGCGGCGGGCGCGGCCGCTGCAGAGGGGCCGGAGGCGCCCTGTGGAGCAGGAGGCAGAGACACCTCCGGAGCCCCCGAGCGACGGGGCCAGGAGCGAAGGGATGCCCAGCCCCCAGAGGGCTCCCGACGCGGGCGGCGAGGGAGACGCCCCACAAGCCCCCACGCCGCGGCGGGGCCGCTACAAGTTTGGGGCAGGATGCCTAGGCGCCTCAACAAGCGTCGAGGCCTCTGCGCCCCACAGCAGCGTGGGAATCTCCCTGGCGCTGCAGGCGCCGCATCGCCAGGCAGCGCATCGCCGGATCGTCCTCAACCGGGCGCGACGAGCGCTCGACGGGCTGGAGGAGCAGCTCGCCAGGGAAGAAGACGCCTTGGCAAAGGAAAAGGCGAGGCTCAGCGAAGCCTGGGCCCTTCTCTTCGAGAGGGTGGAGGTGTGCCGCCGATGGGACGCGGCGGCCCAGGCGGAACACCAAGAGGCCCTCCGCTTCGCCAAGGAGACCCGCGACAGCGTCAAGCGGGAGGCGCAGGAGGTGATGGAGGAGCTTGACGTCGCCAGGGAAGCGCTCGAGGCGGAAACCACCTCCAAGCACGACGAGCTGGCGGCCGCGAAGCAAAAACTCGCCGCCGACACCGAGGCCGCCAAAGCCAGCCTGAACGAGCTCCGCGAGGGGCTGGACGCCCTGCGAGGCGCAGCTGGCGCCTCGTGAGGCCGAGCTGAAATAGCGCCAGGAAGAGCTTGCCCTCCAGGAGAAGGAGCTGCAGCGGCGCGAGGAGCAGGTCCAGCGGCTCGTGAAGGACCAGGCCACCCGCGAGGGGCAGCTGGAGGAGCGTGAAGGTCGGGTGGCCACCGACGTGGCCAACCTTGCGGCGGAGCACAAGAGGCTCCAAGAAGAGGCTGACCTCAAGGTCAAACTCGTCCGCGAGAACCTCTCCAAGGAGTATGACGAGAAGGTCGCGAAGCACGAGGACCGCCTCAAGACCAAGCGCCAGGAGCTCGAGAAGCGCATCAAGGAGCTTGAGCAGGAGGAGAAGCGGTTGACCTCTTGCCTCGAGGTCTCTCGGGAGGCCCAGACGCGCGCTGAGGGGAACGCCATTGCCCTGGAGAGGGACCTGGACGAGCTCCGGCAGCAGGTGGGGCCGGTCACGGCCCTGGTGGAGCAGGCACGAGACCAGCGCCAAGTTGACCGGTTCATGACGCGCCAGCGTCAAAGCATTCTCCAGAGCTTGGTAAGCCGCGTGCGCGCCGTCGGGAGAGATCTGAGGATCGACGTCCCCTCCTTCTCCGCAGCGACCGACGACGAGACCTCGTACTCGCTGTTCTTCGAGCAATTCCTTGGAAAACTTGAAGGGGTCGCGAAGAGCTTCGACAAGCGTGTCGTGGAGGAGAGTCGCGACCTCCTTGTCGTTGGCGTCACCAACATCTTCAGCAACCTCGTGAGGCTCCAGCCCCCACTTGACCTTGAGGACGTGATGGCGCCACCACACGCCATCAGCGACAAGGCGCGGGAGACCGCCAAGCAGGCCGCCATCGCGTACGCCAAGAAATTCGACCAAGCCTTGGTCGATGAAGACGAAAGCGACGGCGAGGGGGGTGCCCTAGGAGCAGGAGCTGGCGCGGATGGAGCGGGGACCTCGGGAGGCGCGATGGCCTGAGCTCCATGCCTGGACGCGCAGAGGCGCATACTATTTTAGCATTCGTTTTGTTTGTAAGCCTTTGTAAAAACTTGTAAAGTTATTGGAGTATGCTTGTGGACGTCCCTCGGGAGGCTTTTGTCTTTCCCCTTCATGACTTTTTCGCTCTACGTCTTAGGACCCTCTCTTAGCGCTACACCACCGCCGCTTCGGTATGTGCGAGTCAGTGCTCCACAAGTCCGGGGGGTGCGTGAGGCCTCGAGAAGTGAGAGCTCCGCGAGGCGCGATGCCTGGGGCTCCCCTTTGACGTGCAAGCAGCCCATGAGGCATAGGAGAGAGAAAAGAGACTTGAGGGGCGAAAACCAGCGGGAAGAGATCCGAACAAGTGTTTAGACTTAGCTTGCCGAGGTGTTTTTGCCTTGGAAAGGGTGTTGGTTCCCTGGCGAGGCATTTTCGCTGTCGTTGCCTGAGGCTTGGAGAGCCTGCTTTCCTGCACTTGGAGAGATAGGCGTACCCACAAGCAATGGACAGTTAAAGAATCTTATGGTACTCGTAGGTTCCTTCATGTGTGTCTCGCGAGGAGAAACAGGTGCCAAAGTTTTGGTGATCCTTGGTGAGTTGACGTGCGCGGGAGCTGACCCATGAGTTTAGAGCTCCTTGGGAGTTGACATGCATGAGAGCTGGCCCGCAAGTTCAGAGCTCGGATCCCTTGGGTTTTAGGCGCTGCCGGGATGCTCCCGTGGCATGGCACCCTGCTAGCCCCCGCTCGTGAGATACACAGGAGGGATCGTACGAGCAGGAATGAACAGCAATAACAGCTTTACCAAAGTCGCAAAACATGCTGGCGCGATGCGCAAAGGTTCAGAATGACCTGGAATAGGTGTTCATTACACTGGCGTGGCCAGGAGTTTTTCTTCTTTGATGATGAAGCGTTGCTCCTCCGGGAGTGCACTCCCCTATTTAGGAGGCATGTTGGCGCCGACGGCGACACAAGCCCCCGAGCCACTCGCCTCCAGAGACACTTGTTTGGTCGCGGCCTTCTCCTGAGAGAACAGCTGCTTCTTCTTCGCGGGGGGCCTCGGGAGGGGTTCCTCGTCCTCGTCAGCGGGTGACGCCACCGCGGCAGCGTTGTAGGCCGCTTGCGCAGCGTACAAGGCGTCCGAGACCACGCCGCGGATGACAATGGTGCCACCCGAGCCAGGGAGCTTGACGAGGTTGTAGGCGTGGTGGGTCACCGCCATGAACTTGGCGAGGGCGGGGTAGCCGAGTATGGCGTTGTAGGGTAGGCCGATGTGCGCGACGTCGAAGTCGATTAGCTCGGTGCGGTAGTTGGCCTGGGTGCCGAAAGTGACGGCGAGCCTCACCTGCCCCGAAGGGGTGGTAAGACCCTCTGTCACTCCCGAGAAGGGCCTGGTAGGCATGAGCCGCTCGTAGGGCACCTGAAGCTTCTCGAATGTCTCGACGGAGATGACGTTGAGGCCAGCACCCCCATCAATGAGCGTCTTAGAGACGGCGATGTTGTTGATGGTGGGGGTGCAGACCAACGGGATGGTGCCAACGGTTGACGTGGACTTAGGGTGATCGCCGGAGTCGAAAGTAATGGGGCACTGGGACCACTTGAGGGGCCTGGAGGCCTCGACTCCAGGGAGGGCTGCCGCGACCTCGCGAGCAAGTTGCTTGAAGTGGCGGTTGGAGCGAGGGGCCTGAGCCCCGCCAAGGATACAGGCTGCCCCACGAGGCACCTGGTAGCCTTCATCAGCCTCGGCAGGCAGGTTGTCGTTTGCGGGCTGGGCAGCATTGGCCTGGGGGTTCTGCTGGTAGTTGTCGTTGTAGTTGTTGTTCCAGCGTCGCCCCCCGCGGCCGCTGCGGCCTCCGCCGCGGCCTCCGCGGCCTCCGTTTGCCTCGCGAAGCCTCTTGATGTCGAAGCAGTCCTCGGTGGCGTGAGAGTGCCTGTTGTGGTAGATGCAGAAGGGACGATCATCCTTCTTCTCAGGTCCTGCGGCTGGAGTGGCAGCTTGGCGAGACTGCTTGGCGTCAGGCTCTGCCGCGAGGACCGCAGTAGTCTTGCACTTCTCGAGGATTTCTTCTTCTTGGACCCCTCGGCGGGGTCCCCTGGCTCGTTCTTGACGAACAAGCGGCCCTCTTCAGCCTTGGCGCACTTGTCTGCCAAGTCGAAAAGCTTGACGACGGTGGTGATGTTGTCGTGGATGCCGAGCTTCTCGAGCATCCGCACGTCTGTGACCCCAGCCTGGAAGGCCGAAATGACCTGTGCGTCGGTGGCGTTGGGGATCTTGTTGCGCACTTGGCTGAAGCGTTGGATGTACTTGCGGAGGGTCTCGCCGGGCTTCTGACGCACGGCGCGGAGGTCGTTGTAGGTGAGGCCGCGCTCGTACGTGCCCTTGAAGTTGGCGACGAAGCACCGGCAGAGCTCCTCCCAAGAGTTGATGGACTCGGCGGGGAGGTTGGTGAGCCATGAGGACGCAGAGTCCTTGAGGGCCATAGGGAACCAATTCGCCATGACCTTGTCGTCGCCCTCGGCGGCCTGGATGGCCAAAGAGTAGAGCTGCAGGAACTCCAGGGGGTTGTTCTTGCCGTCGTAGCGCGGAGGGAGGTCCGGCCTGAACTTGACCGGCCAAACGACGCGACGAAGGCTGCGAGTGAACGCGGCCGTCGTGCCGTAGGTGACCGTGCCATTGGCAAGGGTGGCGCGGAGGTGGCGCCCGGCGGTGGCGATGTCCTGGACAGCGCGGTTGCGGCGTTCTTGCCCGCGCTCGATGCTCACGCGTGCGTCCTCAGGGGCTCGCTGCACGATCTGGCAGTCATGCGGCGACGACGCGTGCGATGCAGCGCGGCCGTCGCGAGGAGGAGCCCCCGCTGGAGCAGGTTGCGGTGCAACCGGCGGAGCCGGAGCGGGTGTGGGCTGGAGAGGAGGCGCGGGAGGTGCGCCGTGCGCCACGTCCCCCACGAGCGCAGAAGGAACCAGGAAGCGAGACGGCGCAGGTGCCGCGGCGCGAGCGGCGCCGATGAGCTCGGCAACGCGGTTGAGCCAGGCCTCCTGAGCCGCCGGCGTGGGGCGGTACTGCAGCAGCTCCTGCGCCATGAGGAGCGCAGTCGCCGGGCTGGGCGCAGGGCGGCCCAGCGAGGAGGCAGCACGGTCCCGCGACGGGGGCAGGGAGGAGGCCTCCTCTTCGCCAAGGTCGTCCTCAGCGTGGTCGATGTCGTCGTCGTCAGGGTGCTCGACGCGGGGCTCGGGGTCGACACGGCGCTCCGGAGCAGAGCCCCACGCGGGCGGCCACGCGGGCGGCCTGCGGGAGCGGTGGCGGCGCTAGCCGTCCGGCGAGCGAGACGTTCGGCACGAGAACCGGCCATGGCTGTGTCGAGGATGAAGACGCGCCTCAGCACCCTACCTGGCGCGCCAAATGTCGGAGATTGTCCCCAGGAACTAGGGGTGTCTCCAAGGTATCGTGTAAGGGGCTGAACACGGAGTCAAACAGTCCACAACGTGCTCCGGCGACGGTGCTCGTCAGGCTCGCTGCGGACGACACTGCAGAGATTGACACAAGGTATTACCCAGGTTCAGGGCCCTCTTGTGGAGGTAAAACCCCTACGTCCTGCTATGGTGTATTGCACTGCTTGAAGAGTTTACAGTACAAGGAGAGCTTGTCGAGCTCGAGGTGGCTAACAATGGCTACTTGCTAGTCTTTAGATCTAGGGTTTTTGGGTAGGCTCCTAGTCTCCAAAAACCGAACCCCTTGCTTGGGCGTGCTCCTCCTCCTTTTATAGGCGTCCTGGGCCTCTTCTGCCCAAACATTTGGGCGGGAAGGGCTACCACATGGCGACGAAGGAGGAGGCGCGGTGCACTGTAAAGGTGAGGTCTACCATAAAGGTGAGGATCGTGGACGCGGTCCACGGCAGGGGAATGGCGTCACCAAAGCTGAAAAGGGGCGCCGACCAGCTGGACAGCGGGCTGGCGCCTGCCGAGGTGGGAGGTGGCCCATGGTGACGTCGTCCTTGGAGCGTAGCTGCAGACTGTTCCCTTGTCACCAAAGGGGCAATACTCGTTGTCCGCTTTGCTTGGCTCCGCTTTGTTGACTGCTTTATACATGGAAACGGCAACTGCGGCGTCGTCGTCATCGCGCGTAGGCACGCGCGTCACTCTGCGCATGGCGCAGAGTCCATGTGCGCTCTGCCGCGGGGGCAGAGATGGCTTCACGAGGAAAGCGCTTGTCGAGGCGAAAGGCCTCGCCAAGCCCTTCAGCTTGGTCCTTAGCAGAATTGCGGGCGGTGTTGGAGACGCCTTGTCGAGGAGCGATCCCTCGCCGAGGGAAAGAACCCTTGGCGAGGAGAAGAACCCTTCGCGAGGAGGGAAATCCTCGCGAAGCACGCCAGGCTTGGAGAGCCTGGTCCTTAGCGAAAATCATCCAAAGAATCTCGTGGGCCCTGGCAGGCCGGCCCGTGGTACCCTGGTTTCCACTGTGCCGACACACACTCTTTTATATCAAGAGGTCGTGCTTAGTCTCATGACGTACTTGATGAAGTGATGCTCTTACCCTTCCTTATCCATCTACCTCCGAGCTACTCAGGCTCGAGAATGTTGGGCGTATATATTTATGTGGTAATCGGATACTCTTAGCAATTGTTATTGCTTTGAAATCTAAGGACTTTGATGGCACTCTTAGCATGATTGGTAATCAGATCATCAAGCCGAGTTGTCTGTGCTGCCGAGTCCATTCGTTCAGGTGCACACCTTCGGTCAACGAGTTAGATTCGTGTCAAAACTCTCAAGACCACATCGTTTCGCTTTGAAAAGCAAGATTCCTCTCACCATCTGTGACATACCATTGTTCGTGATATTCTAGGTGTCCAGGTTGTCCTCTGACTGTGATGTCAAATCAGTGAGTAAGCTGGTCCTCTGAACAATGCTTTTCTCCAAAAACATATGCCCTGGATTATTTTGGTTGAGCTTAAACAACTTGGAGAGTTAAAAGACAAAAGCTTTATCCGAGATAGTTCCTTTTTAAGGGGATGTCTAGTTGTTCATTTTTGAAGCAAGTCAGTATCTCCTCTTTGGATATGCTACTTCTCCCCAATCGTCGATTTGAGTTGGGTTATCATCAAATCAAACTCAGAACCAAGGACTATGGTGATAGTGTTTTACTCTGATGTTTTTCGCTTATCTCCAAGTCGTTGTTCAAAACCGATACATTTGCCCCATTCACGCAATCTACGAGTTCATCTTCCTGGAGTATCCAAATAAGCTTGTTATCGAGCCCAACGATAGCATTCTCATTCCTCCATGTTTGAAAGGATTCAATTTTAACGGTTGGCAGTGATGTTGGAAACCTGTCAGAACCATCTTCGTGTCATCACGAAGTACGTGTTCTGGATGTGGGGAGTGTTCTTCTCTGGTCCATGTGCAATGGTTGACATATGTCACCATGGGTCCGACTGAAGTTCACTTTGTCTCCCCGGGAAAAATCACAAGTTGGTCATGCGGGTGTTCATTACTATTGAGATGGTAGGTTGTTACCTCCAGTTCTCTAAATAAGTCATGTATGCGCACCAAGCCACTGGCCGAATTGTTCTCGAATAAGAAGAAATTGTCAAACTTCATCATCTTACTGGTGTTTCCCAATTAGGGCTCGGTTGTGTTTCATTGCTTTGAGTTCATGTTCGTTCAATCTTCCTCTGTGTAGTCGTGACCGCATGGAACTCGCAATCTAGCTCGTGCTCTGGAGCTTGACCCTATAGCCCATGTCTTGAAAATCTAGTTGCCCTACTTTTCAGTTAACTTTCGCAAACTCCCTTGCTGACCTGCTAAGTCTGAAGTATATGTACGCCTAACCAACTCGGAACCTCAAGCAGAAATGATGGTTGGGGTTTATCAAGAGTATGACCTAGGCCTACTTGTAACCCCGACAAGTTCGATGTTGTGGTTCACGCACCTCACCGGAAGGTCTATTGACGAAATCTCTTAAATCTTTAAAATCAAGCACTATCCATGAGGATCATGTGTAACCTATTCTAGGAGTTTTCCCTTATGGTCTTTTCTCTATCTTCAAGTACGACCTTCGCTTGATGATCGATTGAAGGATATTCAGAAGCCTGAGTGTGATATCTAGAACCTCAAGGAGAACATTACAACGGAGTTGCTAAATGTCTATCGGTCGATCCTCCTGCTCCTTGTATCGTGGCAATAGCTCGTTTATGAGGTTTTATCTCTCTATCTAAATGTGGATCAGTGCTATATCTTTCCCTCCTATGTGAACCCGAAGTTTTAATCAATCACACGTACTTTCCGTGAATTCATCAGTCACGTTAGGGCCAAGCTTTTAACCTTATGGAAGCGTCTGTTATGTCAAAAGCGTGGAGTCCAGAAGATGTCCTTTCTCCTCACGGTGCTTCAAATCTCTATGGTCTACACATCGGGGTGGTGTGAAGTGATGTCATGGTCTTGGACAAGGATCCTGATAAATTCGGGTGAACAAAGTGATCGGTTGTCCTATCCTCTGCTCGACCTTTGTTTTGTCAAGTTGTTCCTAGTTTTCCCCAATGGCTTATGGTCTTGTGCAAGTTCATATCTCCACCCTTGGAGAAAACTTGTCTAACACCTTGAGCTATCTTCTGTTCTTTCTGCACCATTGCCATGTCATGCTTGTTAGCTTATGCTCTATCCCAAGGAAGATCATCGTGTGATCAAGAAGGTTGTGGAAGACACGTGTTGTCATGTTTTCCCTCCTCTCTCTTTCTACTCTAGGAATCTCGGGACGATATTCTTGTAAAGAGGGTAGATTTGTAATATCCCCAGTTTGGTACCTTAAAATATGAGCCAAATTTTCACTTTTGCATTGCACTTGCATCATGGCACACATATTTAAAATTTGCTAAAGATAAATAAAGCAACACTTGGAAAATTATTAAAAAGGGAAGCAAAACCCTTCCCAAATTTCCAACCCAAATGCATTGCCCAAATTGGAAAAATAAATTATTCTTGAGTTTCCAAATTGTTCAGGAAGTTCCAAGAACATATCTTATAAATATTTGTCAAAGGCAATTACTTGCCAAGCAAAGATTTAAAGTTGAGAATTCAAAATTGGTTCAAATCAAATTCGATTTTTGAAACCATGTTAAACAGTTCAAAAATTAAAACTAAAAATATGGGGTGCTTTCCTATAATATTATGAGCCTCCATGAATTTTTATAGAATTTTTGGGGTTGTTTAAGTGCCTCAAATAAATACCTAAAACCCTACTAGTTTAAAGTTAAATAAAATAAACAAAATGGAGCGGGGGGGGGGGGGGGTTTGCAAAGTTGCCTTCGTCTTCTTCACTGTCGCCATGCCGCCGACGCCCTCGCCCCTACGCCGCGCTGTGGCTCCCTCCGTGGATAAGTGGCCACGAGGCCGTCCTGTCTCACCTCACTCACTCCCTTCGTCCCCGTTTTTCCCGGATCGAAACCCTAACACCCACCGCAATGGCCAACGTCGACCCGCGGCCGTCCACCGCGCATCACCGCCTCTAGGAGCATCGCAAAGCAGATCAAAGCATGGCAAAAGCTCCACCGCGTCGCCCTCTACCTCCTCGCCCGCGAAATCGAGCCGGGGAGCTCGGAATCGCCGTCGTCGACCTCATCTTCTTCCACTCCGGCCGCCGCCCGCCGAGCACGATTGCAGCCGCCTCCGACCTCCTCCTTCACCACCACGAGCACCAACGAGTCGAGGGTGAGCTTACGGTTCTTCTGGGCATCCTCGTTCTCCTCCTCCCTCCCTAGATACACGCCGTCGCCGTAGCCCTCCATCGGCCGCCGCCCGTCGCCGACGTCCACGTCGCTCCGGCAATGAATAGCTAGCGGCGCCGCCCGCTACCCGTAGAACGGTGCATCGAGCACGCCTAGTCACTTGTCCCCACACGCCCTCCACCGCCGTGTCCGTGCACGACGCCGTCGGTGGTCACCGCGCGCGCGCCGGTCGTGGCCTCGGCCCAGTCAAAATGCTTCGTCGGTACTACCGGGCTGTTAGCCGGAAGTACCGACCGTAGGTTGATTCGGTACTGGATACTTTTGTTAATTTCCGGAAGTAGCTCGGAAGTTTCCCCGGAAGTACCGACTTGACCGGTACTACCGGGCTGTTAGCCGGAAGTACCGACCGTAGGTTGATTCGGTACTGGATACTTCTGTTAATTTCCGGAAGTAGCTCGGAAGTTGCCTCGGAAGTACCAACTTGACCGGTACTACCGGGCAGTTCACCGGAAATACCGACCATAGGTTGTTTTGGTACTGGATACCTTCTGTTAATTTCCGGAAGTAGCTTGGAAGTTGCCCCGGAAGTACCAACTTGACCGGTACTACCGGGCAGTTAGCCGGAAGTACCGACCATGAGTCTATTCGGTACTGGATACCTCCTGTTCTATTCCGGAAGTGGCTCGGAAGTAGCGCCGGAAGTACCGACCTGTCCGGTACTACCGGGCCGTTTTCCGGTAGTACCGACTCAACTAATTAAAATTTGGGAAAATCATAACTTAATAAATATTGATTCAAAATTTGCAAATGATATACCAAAATGATCAGCAAATCAAAAGCTATCTAGTTATGATAATTTCACAGCATGACAACAACTTTTCCTTTGATGTCATTCTCGAAATGGTTAAAAGAATTAAATTTGAATAACCGTTTAATTCACCATTTATTCATCGTTATTCGGAAAATTGCAAACAAGGTACCAAAATTATCAGGAGAACAATACCTATCTATTCATGTCATTTTTCATGCATATTTAAACCACATTTCTGTACTGTAATAGTTCATAAGCAATGTGGTCATTAAATTAAACATGGGGTTGTTTCCAAATAATTGCACCAATTATTTGGCACTCCATTTAAATTGTTAGCTAAATTAAATGATGATATCAGTGCATAAACTTGACATGTCATCATGATTGTGCATTGCACCTTTTGTATTCCTGTTATTTATTTGTTCTCCTGTTATTGTTTGTGTATCGGTAGATTCAGGAGTCGAGGTTCCACCACAATACCCCGACGATCCATGCTATCAGCCCCATCAGCAAGGCAAGAGATAACCTAACCTTCTGTGCATACCTCATCCTTTTGTTTTACACAACTATTTTCTCCACCATAATATTGCATTCGATTCCAGTGACAATTTTATTCGATGGTTAGAGTATCCTAGTAATTGCATAGTTCCCTACACCATTACCTGTTCTCCCTCCTATTATCCATAGGTTTGATGTGTTGGCCTGAGTTATTTATATCTGCAGAACATATGCTTAGCTATGCTTAGCCATGCTTAGTCGAATGCTTAGTCGTCCGGTGATTATTTCCATGATTGTGTAGTTGATGGAATGTTCGGACAAGGTGGAAACTTGTGGTACTTAATTAAAATGCTTAAAGGGTTGGATGAGTTGCCATCGGGGTTGATGGTGTTTTGCCTCATTCTTGCCGCTTAGGTGCGAGTTCTATACCTCTTGAACCAAGACTGAGCGTGCTTCCATCGGTGGGACATATGGAATCCTTAGTAACTGAATAACTTGTGAGGGGCTATCCAAGGGTCCTCTAGTTCGAGCTTTCCATTTGCGTGTTAGTTGGATGGTGGAAAAAGGCTTGATGAGGACGGGGTGTTTATGATGTGGCCGCGTGGCAGGGTGTTGAAATAGGCACTGAACCTGTCCTTCCGCACACTGATGATCCTTGGGTTAGCCTCATGCAAGGTAAAGGTTTAACAGCGCCCACTCATTGGCATTCCCCGGAAGAGAGCTAATCAGGCGAGCCGGACGGTACCGATGGTTAAAATTAGTACACCCCTGCAGGGTTTAATCTTTTCGAAAAGCCGTGTCCACGGTTATGGATGACTTGGGAACGGACGATAAGACCATAAATAACATGAACTTAATTAAAATTTGGCAACGTGTGTTAAAGTTCATTTCCTCGAGGGTGATTCGAGGGAGTGCCTTGGTGGAGATGAGTGGTGGATTCTGGATACTGTTGGTTCATTGTGAACCGAAGATGAAAGTTTTACTATCTTATCCCCTTGTGAAAAACCTTCTGAGTAGTCGATGCCATGAGTCATTGTCTTTAAAAAGGAAACTAGCTTTATGCAAAACAACTACTATACAACTTTGAGGTGAATCATCATTGGGACTATATTGCCCTAGTAACCTTGCGAGTACGTTGTACTCAGCCTTGCTTTGTTGATTGTTATTTGTTTCAGAGGAGGACGTCACCGAACAGGAAGGTGGGTTCTTTGTTGACATCGACGAGTCTTCTGGGGTTCCTAGGTGGTAGCTTGGGACGTCATGGAACAGGCTGGCTAGGATTGTTATTGTAGGCCTCTTAGGCCATAATTTGGATCTTGTTGTTTAGACAACTAAATTTGCTTCCGCTTGATGTAATGTTGGGTCTGTGACATCTGATGTGTTTTTTTTTTTGCTATCTTTCTCATTACATGAGTTGATTTTATGATCTCTTTGTGTCGTAGAGTTTGTGATGTGCCAGATGTTCTGCAGTCTTGATCTCTCTATTATGCATTGATAGCTATGCCAGTGATCATGGCATGATCGAGGTGTTGCGTTGCCGATGATCCATTCCAAGCACGCCTGCCAACGGTTTTGGCCTGGGAGTGGTAACCCCAGTAACCTTCGATTGTGTAGCATGGCCTGTGGGTTACATAGCATCTCTGTATAATTCCGGGGTCGGGGCGCTACAATATCAACCTTAGAGAAGACAGGATACATCTTGCATAACTATCATGCCTTGCTGCACTTACCCTGCACAAAAAGGTATCAGTGCAGTTTGCTGAGAAACAAAACAAAACATTGTTTCATTTGTGATTTGTCATAGGTTAAACTTCAGAGGCTGTAGCTGCCATGCCTCTGAACCGATAGGAAATATAACGCGAGGAATGCCTTAGACAAAGTTTAATATAAAAACACATTATTGCTGACATGAAGAAGTCATTTCCTTGCATGGGCTATGAGAGACTTGCATCAGAGTGACACTTGTGCCCTCACGGACTTTGTTGGACTTGAATTTAATTTCTGAATCCATAAAATGGTAATATTTTCTTATTAATGCAGTAAAATGCATAAGTGTAAGAGGACTAAACCGAGATGGCAACACTTAGGTACCCATATTTATCCATAATAAAAAGTACCACTACTAACAGATGCAAAGAAGAATACATATGTTTACCTATTTTAGCTGGCAACAAAATTTTGTAGTCTAGTTGTAGGTAGAGATATGCCACATCTTTTTACAACCTAGTTATTAGGGGCAGCAAAAGGATTCTTATAACTCTAGAAAGAGATTTTGGTACCCATAGGCAATAGCGAATGGGTCTTAATATTTGTCTTTGCAACACCCATTTCCGATATATATACACCTTGTATAATTCATAGGCAACATGCATGAAAAACTGAAAAGAAAGTATGATACTGAAGAACTTTGATCATTCTAACAAAAATTAGCACATCTAAATTAAAAACATATGATTGTACAACCTTGAAAATACCCAGTGGGCATATAATATTAATAACCAAGGATTATCTTATCGCTAACATGTAAAACATTAGCAACATTGTTTCCGTGCTCACTCAGTGTTTATTCTTAACCAACATTAGCAGCTGACTTCAATAATTGAATCAGAAGAATATAAATACACCTAGCACTTATAGACCAAAAAACTAATTGGTTAAATTTATTACGGAAAACAGAAGAATCCATTCAATTTGCAGACAATAAATCAAAACATATCATATATCATCATACTTGATACAATACTAACCCACCTACAAAATAATTGCATGAACCATATAGAGCACAATTTTGGGCTGGAACCAGTAGAAATGGTACTTCTATTAATACCATAGAAAAATAAGGACGAAACTTGATTGTCTCCTACATCATTTGGAGGACAAAAGAAGCTAAAGTAAAATTGAAGCATCAGATGTATCAAAGTAGTTCTTTCCAAATCAATACCTCACATGTCAAATTTCACTACAAAACCACAACTATTGGTTCTTATATTTATTTCGTTTTCTAAGAAACACAAGATAAACAGAGGAAGTGCTAAACAAAGTAACATACCACATAATGATATGCACGAACAGAACTGCAAATTTCTAGGTATTAAATTTGGAAAACCAGATAAGACAAAGATGTTGTGAAAGTAACTGCACAAATCAAAAGAAGATGAAAGAAAGTGAACCAAATGTACAACAGTTCGACATATTTGCTTGAACTGCAGCGGATGACCGTTTACAGAAGATAGGGAAGTGGAAGAGAGGGAGGGAAAGAGAAAGGAGATACCCGCGAGAGGGACAAAACACAGGGATAGGTCGAGCAGAGGCTTCAACTGACTGGACGTTCAATGCAAGCTCGGCTGCAGTGGCCACCCACGCTTCTCTTGTTGACTGTCGAGAGAGAGGCGGAATAGAGAAGGGGTATGAGCTTGTCGATGGAGAGAGGAACACATGATGATAAGGGAAAGGCCTTATACCTTGGTTTGACGTCATCGTCCTCCTCTGTGACGATGGCCTAAGTATCGCCCTCTAGTGCTGTTTGGCGGTACTTGCGCTCCTCCTGTCGAGGGCCAAGGACAAGGTAGAGACAGAGCCCCCACTAATCACTTTATCAGGTGTAGAAATCAAGATTTGTTTGCTGCCGAAATTAAATAAGAAGAATTGGTCGGGTATTCCCATAAAAATTGCATAGAAATTTCACTAAAAGAGGTTTTGGTATATATAAATGAATGCTTACACCAAAGATAAGAAATGCATGGACGACCACAAAATTTTAGTGGACTGTATATGGTCATTTTCGCACATTCCATGATAAAGAAACAAAACAATACCACATGATAACAGATATGTGTTCTAAATAACCAATACTGACTACCAGGAGCTATCTTGGTAGCATGACATGTGTTATTTAAATTAGCATCCAAGGCTTGCAAACTACATAAAAATACCATTAAAAACATCAATACACAACATCAAAAAATACAAACATCACCGTAGGGGTTTTCTGACCCTTTTTTCTTAGCTTTTAGGGTGGCTTTCTCACCATCTTAGTGTAGCGCCCCGACCCCAGAACTATACAGTGAAGCGTTGTGCAACCGGTCATGCTACACAATCGAAGGTTACTGGGTTTACCAATCCCAGGCCAAAACCCATTTGCAGGTGTGCTCGGAATGGATCATCGGCACACAACACCTCGATCATGCCATAAGCTCAGACATCGCTATCACGTATAGTTGAGAGACCGAGACTTGTGGAACAACTGGACCATTGCAGACTCTACGACACCAAAAGCATATAGCAACTCATATAAGAGAAGATACAAATATTACACACAAAAGGGATCACAGATCCATCAGTACAACAAGCGGAAACGGGTGGTGTTGTCTAACAACCAGATGCAAATATGGCCTAAGAGGCCTACAGATAAACGAATCCCAGCCAGCTTGTTCCACGGTCCCAAGCTGCCACCTGGGAACCCCGGACTACTAGTCGACGTCCACAAAGAACCCACCTCGCTGCTCGGTGTCGTCCTCCTCTGAAATACAAATATAAAGGCAGCAAAGAGAGACTGAGTACGATGTACTCGCAAGTTTAGTAGGGCGATATAGGCCCAATGCTGACAGAGGCTCTAAAGCTGTATGTAGCTAATTTGCATAAAGCTAGATTTCCTTTGCAAAGATTTAAATGACCCATGGCATCGACTACTCAGAATATTTTCTGAAAAAGGGATAAGAGAGCAACATTTTCCTTCGGTTCTCGTCGAACCAACTTGTAGCCAAACCATCTCTCATCTCCACCCAAGGCACTCCCTCGAATCACCTCGAGGAAATGAACCTTTAGCACACGTGATTAATGCAATCTTTAGCTGCCATATCAATTAGGTTAAGGTTCTCTATGATCTTATCGTCTATTCCCAAGTCGTCCATAACCGCGGACACGGCTTTTCGAAAAGATTAAACCCTGCAGGGGCGTACTAATTTACCCATTGGTACCGTCCGACTCACCTAATTGGCCCTCTTCCGGGAAAGCCGGTGAGTGGGCGCGGTTAAACCTTTACCTCGCATGAGACTATCCAAGAGTCATCTGTGGCCAAAGGGCAAGTTTACCCAGCCTATTTCAGCCCCTACCCCATCACCACGTCCTAAACACCACCATCCTCATCATTTCTTTTTCCGCTCACACACACGGCAAATGGAAATAGCAAACTAGAGGACCCTTGGATACGCCCGCACAAGTTATTCAGTTAGTAAGGAGCCCATACCCCCACCAATGGAAGCACGCTCGTCTTGGTTCAAGAGGTAAAGAACTCGCACCTAGGGGCAGGAATGAGACAAAACACCATCCCCGATGGCAACTCATCCAAGCCTTCTTAGCATTTTAAATTAGCATCACCATTAACCACCAAGTCCGCATCATTCCATCAACATCAACAATTATGGAAATAAACAGCGGACATAACTAGTATTTGACTAAGCATGGCTAAGCATATAAACAACAATTATAAATTGTAACCGGCCAACACATCAACCCTAGGGTTCATAGGAAGGGAAAGCATGTGATGGTTCCGGGGATAAACATGCATTCATAGGATACTATACATCTTGATCAAAGGAAACATTTGAATCACATGAAATATTATGGTGGGTAAAATAAGTTTATAAAATAGTAGGATGCTTGATGCCAAGAAGGTTAGGTTATCTCTTGCCTTGCTGCAGGGGCGTGTAGTACGGCTTGTCGGGATAGGTCGGGGGACCCTCGACTCCGGAATCTATCGATACCCAAAATAATACAAGAGAGCAAATAAATCACACGAAGGAGAGGTGCAATGCACAATCACATGATGCCATGACAAGTTGATGCATTGGTATCAACATTTAATTTATTTCACAAATTAAATGGAGTTCCAAATAATTAGGGCAATTATTTGGAAAATACTCCATATTTAACTTAATGTCCAATTGTTCATAAATGATCACATTATTTAGAATTTGCTCAATTATGCATGAACATGACATGATTAAAAAGGTTTCGTTACCTTATTTGTAATTTTCTGAGTACCGAAGAATAAATAGCGAAATAAATAATTAATTGAATGTAATTCTTTTAATCAACTTATGAATAACATCAATTAAATTTTTGTGATCATGATGTGATATTAGCATGGTTTGATTGCATTTGACATGACGATCACTTTGATATTTTATTTATAATTTTTGGATCAATATTTAATAAGTTAAGATTTTCCTAAATTGGCATTATTTAACCCATTTTAGGGATTCTTAAATAAACAACAAGATTATAACTTCAAAAGACTATTACAAAGATTCTAACACAGGGTTTGTTTTTCTGAACATTTTGGTATTTCATTTGTCAAATTTGGATTAAAACTCAAATAGTTATCAATTATTTAATTTTCATTTTAGTTTCCAAAAAAAAGGAAACTCCAAAAACAGGCAAGCCGGCCAGGCCGGGCAAAAGGCCGGGGGGTGGCCCGAAGCGTCCGGCCCAGTGCCGGCCCAGGCCGGGCGCTAAGGCCGGGCACCAGCCCGAGGCCTCCGGCCTCAGGCCGGCCCAAACAGCGGCCAGGCCGGGCGCTCGGAGATGGACGCCGGCGGCGACCGACGGTGAAATTCGACGGCGCGAGGGGAGAGGGGAGCGGGGGAAAAGCTAAATCGACGCGGTTCTCACCAGGGAAAACGTTGGCGTGGCTAGGGGTGGACGGGGACGACCACGGCGACCGGAAACCGTCGAGGACGGGAGCGGCGAGCGGCGGACGGAGTTGGGGATGTCGAGGACGCGATCATCGATTCCAGGAGGCCCCGGCTCGATTCTTCACACCGGGAGGGAGAGGAGGAGGTGGCGACGCGTTCTGCCGTCGTCGGTTTGCTTGGGACGGCTCCGCTTGGCGGCGATGCAGCGGCTAGCGCGCGGCAGCGGTCGTCGTCGGGTGCGGAAGCGAGCTTAGCGTCGAGCTCGATCCGGGAAAAAGGGGGAAAAGGGGCAGGGAGAGAGAGGGGGAGCAGGTGCGCGGCATGGGCTCTCCTAATCGTCCACGGGCCACGGCGACATGGGGCAGCTCGGCCGGCAACTAGGCATGGCGCCAGTGCCATGGCGCCACAGTGAGAAGAGAGGAAGGAGAGAGAGGCTGACAGTGGGGACCCACTGTCAGAGATTTGAACATTTCTCCTTTTCTTTTTCTGAATTTTCAAAGCAGCAGGTTTAGCTATTTAATTGAGCTGCTCAAGCAATTTCAGAAAATCTGGAAAAATTCAGGTGGGCTCCCTATGTCCTGAGGAACCTCCACAAAAATTGGGGAGGCAAAATAAAATGTTTTGGCCAACATTTGTTCACAGCTTGTAATAAAAAGTATTTTTGACAATTTCCAATTTGTATTTAATTGAAGCACTTAAACATTTCCAAAAATACTGAAAATATTCATGGAGGCTCTAACAATGACATTGAAGCTCCCCATGATTTTAGTTGGAATTTTTGGAATGTTTAACTTGGTTTCAAAAATAGGAATTGAACTAAGCCAATTTGAATTCTCATGTTCATTTCTTATTTGACAAATATTTGGAAATTGAGAATTTGTGATAGAATGCAAACTTGGAACTTCCTAAACAATTTGGAAGTCCAAGAATGAGTTGGTTGACAAGTTGAGCAATTGTATTGCTTTGGTTGTTGGGAAGTTTGCCTCCTCATTTCAATGGCTTGCATATATTGTTTGTTGGAAATAGCAAATTCACATGGATGCCATGATGCAAGCAAGAAATGCAAAAAGTGGAAAAATTCTTCGTATTTTTCATTAACAAGTTGGGGCTGTTACAATTTTACCCCCCTTACAGGAATCTCGTCCCGAGATTCTAGGCTTGAGTGAAGAAGGTGGGGTATTCCTAACGAAGGCTAGTTTCTCGCTCACAAGTCGCTTCTTCCTCGGAATGGTTAGACCATTGGATTTTTAGGAACTTGATGGTCTTGTTAAGGGTCTTCCTCTCCGCTTCATCCAAGATGCGGATAGGAAGCTCGCGATAGGTCAAATCCTCTTGAATGTCCAATGCCTCATGATCAACCCCACGGATTGGATCCTTGAAGCAACGACGGAGTTGGGAGACATGGAATACATCATGCACATCCGGGAAGTTGGAGGGTAGCTCAAGTTGATAGGAGAGATCTCCTCGCTTGGCTAGGACAGTGAAAGGGCCAACATAGCGAGGTGCCAATTTGCCCTTGATTCCGAAGCGACGAACGCCTCAGAGGGGAGAGACTCGAAGATAGGCCTTGTCACCAATTTCATAGTGGACCTCTTGATGATGCTTGTCATAGTAGCTTTTCTGCCGGGATTGAGCAGCCTTGAGATTATCCCGAATGACACGGACTTTCTCCTCGGCTACATTGATCACATCAGGACCGAAGAGTGACCTCTCTCCGGTTTCAGACCAATTGAGAGGAGTTCGGCATTTTCTCCCATAAAGGACCTCAAAGGGAGCCATTTGCAAACTGACTTGGTAGCTATTGTTGTAGGAGAACTCGGCGAGGGGGAGGTACTTTTCCCAACCCTTGCCGAAGGAGATAACACAAGCCCGAAGCATATCCTCAAGAACTTGGTTCACCCTTTCAGTTTGGCCATCGGTTTGAGGGTGATAGGCGGTGCTGAAGTTGAGACGGGTTCCAAGAGCCGTTTGGAAACTTTGCCAAAATTTGGACACAAAAAGGCTCCCACGGTCTGAGATGATCCGCAAAGGAACCCCATGCAAAGGAACAATCCGGGCCATATACAAGTCAGCAAGTTGGCTTGCTCGAATATCATCATGGACCAGAAGGAAGTGGGCGACCTTTGACAAACGGTCGATGATGACCCAGATGGCATTGTTGCCCTTTTGTGATCTTGGAAAGCCGGTGATGAAATCCATGCCAACTTCATCCCATTTCCACTCGGGGATGGCTATGGGGCGAAGGGTACCAGCTGGCCTTTGATGTTCAGCCTTCACTCGGCGACAGACGTCGCATTCAGCAACATACTCGGTGATCTCGCACTTCATGCAAGACCACCAGAATTGAGAGCAAAAGGCAAGAACACACTAAGTGGTCAAATCCTTCTCTCTGAAATCCAACCAAAGCAACTAATGCTATGGAGGGATTTAAGAGGAAGAACAAAGAGGAGAAACACTAAGAACTCCAAAATCTAGATCCACTAGGTTCCCCTCACTTAGAGGAGGAATGGATTGGTGGAATAGTAGATCTAGATCTCCTCTCTTGTTTCCCTAAAAATGGGCAAGAATCATTGGAGGGAAGTGGAGGAATCAAGCTCACAAGATTTGCAACAATGGAGGATAGAGAGAAAAAGTGAGCTCAAGTTGTTCGGGAACCAATGGGGAAGAATGCACCTTAAATAGATCAACCAAAAATCCAACCGTTATGCCCAGAAATGCGCCGGGTCGGTACTACCGGACTTTTCCCGGAAGTACCGGGTCACCCGGCTCCCGGAACACTTTTCCGGAAGTAGGGTCGGTACTACCAACCATGGTCGGTACTACCGGAATTTAAAGCGGTACTTCCGGATTGGTAGAAAACTGCAGAAACACCAAAACGAAAACGGGCATATCTTTTGCATTCGGACTCCGTTTTCGATGATCTTGGGCTCATTGGAATCGTAACAACGAGCTCTACAAGAATATACAAAGAAACATCATAGTCCAACAAGGGAGTATAAAACCAAATGGGGAAAGGTAAAGCCTCTCTATAAAAGACGAACCGAGAAAACCTTCAAAATCAAAAACGCAATAGAAGATGCAAACGAACTCCGTTTTTTATGAACTTGGGCTTGTCATGATGAGCATGACAAGCACCAACCACTCCCATAGATAAAAGAATAAGAATCAATAAAGATGATCGCAAGGATGCAAAGGTTTGAGCTCTCCACGAATGAAACGATCAAGATACTCGGTCGAGAGCCCCTCTTGATAGTACGGCTATCTATCCTATAACCCGGTCTCTCCACTAACATCATGAGACCGGTAAAATAGAAACCCTATCAAGATCATACCTATGCCTTGCGCATAATCTACTTGAGCTAGATGATGACGATCTTTGTCTTCTCAAGTTGGACCACCTTTCTTGATTGCGCTTCTCTTGGTGAAGACATGCTAATAGCTCCCCCAAACTCCACACGCTAATAGCTCCCTCATACACCAATATGGGAGAGGTACATTTCGGCATATCTTCACATGGCCATGTGTGATGATCAACACGCACTTAGCCTTGATCAACACATAATTTTCTTCCCTTAGCCTTGACTCCAACAAATGGAGATCAAGCAATGCAAATGGACACACCTACAAGTATAGCTCAATACAAACATTAGTCCATAGAGATTGTCATTAATTACCAAAACCACACATGGGGGCAACCATGCACTTTCAATCTCCCCCATTTTGGTAATTGATGACAATCTCTTTTTAAGAGGGTTTATATAGTGAATAAAGCATCCTTGTAAGACAAACAAGCAAGGATGCAAGCGCATTAAAGGCAAAAGCACCAAAAACATAAAACCCAAATTCCCTTAAACCCTCTAAACTTCTCTCCCATTGGCATCGATTGCCGAAATGGAAAGAAAAATTTAGAAGGCCAATATAATATGAGTTCCTCCAAAAAGGTGTGCATTTCTCAAGATATGAGTGAAATCAAATGCACATATCCAATGATGAATAGTTAGTGGAAATCAAACTATATTGAGGATCCAAAGATTGCAAAGAGATGAAATCATTCTAAACATGTCAAGGAGAAAAGAAATCAAGAAGATCCAAAGTGAGAGTTCTAAATAAAAATGGAGAAGCTCCCCAATGTCCATGCACTATTGAGGAGTGCACAAATATGGAATCCTCGCGCCCCCAAAATCATCTAGAACACGCAACAAGTGCAAGTGTGCATAAAGCAAAAGCAAAACAAAGCACTTGCACCAAAGATGTGGTTGAGCCATAAGGAGATAATAATTTTCAAAGATTCAACATAAGATAGGCCCAACCGAGATAAAAAGAAGATCTTGAAAGAGTATGATCACAAGCTTAGGGATAGCAATTGGAAACTAAAAGCAATTGAAAATGCCAAAACCTAGTGAGAGCATTTAGCCAATAAAAATCAACATACTCACCATGGTAAGCATGAGGTAAAGGATCCTCAACAAAAACATGAGTGTGCAAAGATGCGACTAAAAATAAGATAGGCACTCATGAAACAAATTTGGAGCCACCAAAGAATTATAAATAAACAAGGTAGCTCAAAAGAAATAGGATACTAACTAAAAGGTGACCTCTCTCATATGTATAGGTTTCTAAGTAAACAAATCATTGATGATATACATCCACAAAGAAACTTGCACATATGAAATGGTCGAGAAAGTGGTGACCACGGTATCCAAAAGGAAAGTCATGAATATACAAAAGAGATTATTGCTTAAAAGCATAGCACATAGCTCAAATTTATCTCATTGTATATAAATGAACTTCAAACACATCAAATGCATCACATATATCACTAAGGGAACAAGAGATAGTGGAGATGCTTTGAGCTAGGCAACAAGTATCACAAAGAAAGAATACCGATTGAAGAAAAAGGTTTTTGCAATTTCATAACAAATATCACAAAGATATACCAAGTGAAGGAAATAAGCCAAAACCACAACAATTGCACATAAAAGCTTTCATGCCAAGAGGCAACCTACATAAGGTTGAATACTAGAAAGGTATGCATGGGATACATACTTGTTACCGATATGACATTGGTGATGAAGAAGATGCGATTTTGACAATCATCATAGCTTGACCCTTATAATATTATGGTGAGGACACCTTCCTTATGGATGAGGCAAGCATCCAATGCATATCCATTGTACCTAAAACAAAATTAGAGTACAAAATGGTTCCCAAACTCATTGGGTCCCATAGTAGTTAGCTAAACTACAATATATAGGAAACACTCCACATAAATATGTGCATATAGATATGAAATTGAATTTCATGCACATCTTAGCCGATTTAGGATTCGGTGGAGTATCCCCTATATATTGGAACTAGAAAGACAAACATGTCATATAATATATATTTTAGAGAATATACATGCAAAGTCTTTCAAGAACCAAACGAGATACAGTTTGGACGAAAGCACCAAGTAAACCAAGAAGAGAGCACACCAAAGTGTGACACAAAAAGGTTGTCCAAATTATATCAAAATCCAAATCAACACATGATTGAGGAAAAATCAAATCAACATATGATTGATTCCAAAACACATCAACACATGAAGTGTGATATCAATAGGAATCGAATCAAAACAACACATGATTGATAAGACACCAATTGAAAAATTAGGATCCATGCAAGAGGCAAGGAAGACAAAGGGAGTAAAAGCAAAGACACTTGGCAATAAATAAGGCAATTTAACTAAAGAGCCAATATGAGGATGAACAAAAATATTCTACCACAAGTGTGTATGTCAATTGTCCAAGGACAATGAGTAAAAGGAAATATTTTCCCGGTGAGTAGAGATATCCAAGTTCATCCTCACAAGATAAATCATATGGCAAGAGATAAGAAATAAAAACACCATATTTTAATAAAGTTTTTGGTAGTTTCAACTATTCAAACCAACCGGCAAGGCCACGGTTAGAATAATATGGAAAAAAAGGTTTCTCAAATAATATATGGAAATGCATATTAGAGACAAAACCACACCAAGCAAACTCACACAAACAAGAGCCAAAGGATAACCAAAAGGAAAATTGGAACTTATTCGAGCAAACATGCCACATAGGAATAAGATAATTTATAATATCAAATCTAAGTGGCAAACCTCAAATGTTCACATTTTGTGTGATTGTAATATGCACATAGCTTAATACTCCCCCATAATGTGATAATTCATTTTATCTAAGCAAGAGGCAAATAAAACCAACTAGAGAAATTAATGGACATTGTAGAATTTGAATTTCTCATGAATATGACATACCACATAGTAACTAGATAATATTGAGATATCAATACTAGGTGGTGTGCCTCATGTACACACATTTTTAGGTTTGTGAAGTGCACAAAGCACATCACTCCCCCACAATGGGATAGTCCATTAATATCTCAAAGAGCAAATCCACACAAGATCCAATAAAGCTCAACACAAAGTTACACATACATGATACACAACTATCATACACAACCTTGAATAACAAGACAAGTAGGAAAGTAGCATATCATATACAAGCACATGCTAGGAACAAAACTTACACATGCAAGGGAGCAAGCAACTTTCAATGTATATATGAATTAAATACAAGTTACCGCAAGGAGGAAGCATTGGATATGAGATAGAGAAATATATTCCAATTGACTTGGCTTGAGGAAATATAACCATGAAGATCCCTTAATTCTTCAAAAGTAGCCAAGTCACCAATGTCCTCCACTAACACCTATTGATCAAGTTTGAGCTTGTTGGTCCCCAACCAAGTTGGGTCCTAATAGGTTAGTCACAATAGGCTTGGGAACCCAAATGGTTCTTTTCTTGACACCACTTTGAGTCCCCACATATTTGGCAAACACATTGCCAATTCTATCCTTCCTAAGAGAATAAGCATCATCAATTAAGATGGGGTTGGATAGGGTACCGTTAGTGCATGAAGAAGCAAAATGACCCTTGCCACGGCAAAGGTAGCAACATCGACTCTTCTTTTTCTTCTTAATAGGCTCCTCAACTTGAGGAGCATTAGCTTGAGTCTTCTAAGGAGGTGGCCATTGTTCAACTCATGGTTGAGCATGAGATTGAACAAGAGGCCGCTTCCCTAGTTGCTTCTCACTAAGAGGCTTCTTCTTCATTGGGCAATCCCGAACATGGTGCCCTTCTAGCTTGCACTTGAAGCAAATGATCTTGGCCGGATTCTTGATTTGAACTTGGCCCTTCTTCTTCTTCTCAACCTTGGACTTGTTCTTGTTGTTGGAGTTGAATCCAAGTCCACTCTTGTCATTGGGGGATTGTTGCACACTCAACATGTTGTCAAGTGCACTCTTCCCTTCATGATGCTTTTCCAAGCCTTTCTTCAAAGAAGCGACTTGGGCCTTGAGGTCTTTTATTTCCTCTACATGGTTAGTGGCAACAAAAGCACTAGAGGAAGTTGAAGCTTCATTGTTATAGCAACAAGGCAAAGAAAGTAATTCATCACATGATGTTCCAACATTTTGAGTGGATGAACTACTAGGACTAGCACATGGCAATATAGCATTTTTAGTTATAGTTGTGCTATTATCCACATGAGGCTCACAAGATGTTACCTTTGTAGTGATGGCCTCATGAGCTAACTTTAGACTAGCATAGGATGCTAGAAGATCATCATTAGAGCTAGATAGCTTTTCATGACTTTCTTCCAACTTCCCGTACTTGCTTGTTAGCATCTCAAGTTGAGCCCTTAGCTCAATATTCTCCTTCAAAATGGATGCTTCACAAGAAGAGTAGTTAGTAGCACAAGCATCATTAACATTAGGAATGGAAGAAGAAAACTTGGCAAGCTCTTCCTTAAAGCTAGCATTTTCCTTTTTAGTGACTTTATATTTAGCATGAGCATGGTCACGTTATTTAATGATTTTAGCAATAATTTCATTATGAGGCTCCTCAATAGATTCTAGTTTCTCCTCAAGAGAAGCCCGAGTCTCTTGCTCTTCCTCAAGAGCATCTTCTAACAATTCCTTTTCCATAGCATCATATCTTTCAATCTTACCCTTTTCTTCAAGGCTTGTTTCCAAAGCCTTAATAGTAAGCCAAACTAGTGAAATAAAAACAAGAAACAGAAAGATATAACTGCAGAATCTAAAGAAGATACCTTCAAGCGCTCACCTCCCCGGCAATGGTGCCAGAAAAGATCTTGATGTCTACTACACACTTCTATTCTTGTAGACTTATTGGGCCTCCAAGCGCAGAGGTTTGTAAGACAGCGGAAAATTTCCCTTAAGTGAGTAACCCAAGGTTTTTCGAATCCATGAGAGGTAGAGGTCAAAGATATCCCTCTCAAGCAACCCTGCAATTAAGATACAAGAAGTCTCTTGTGTCCCCAACACACCTAATACAATTGTCAGTTGTATAGGTGCACTAGTTCGGCGAAGAGATGGTAAAATGCAAGTGATATGGATGGTAGAAGGTGATTTTATAATTCTATAATAAAAATGGCAGCAAGCAAACAAGTGACGAAAGTGACTAAAACGGTGTATCAATGCTTGGAAACAAGACCTAGGCTTCATACTTTCACCAGTGACGACTCTCAACATCATTAACATAATTAAACACATGATAGTTCCCACAAAAATACATGCGTGATAGACATTACTCGGAGATCATTCTTTTGTGGATCAAATAGGATGAGAATTGCATAGGGCTACGAAAAGCACACCTTAAAGTTTGTATTCCACATCTATGGACACTTCATGCTGTCACTATCCGCATCCACAGATAGTACTAACAAACACCACAACCTATTTCTTGAATAGTCTCTTTCTTCAATAACACAAGCATCAAGAAACCTCATGATCTATTCAATCCAACAAATAAAGAACAAACTCATGATGAAGATCCTTCCAATCTATTATCCATAGAGTCACACACGGCACCCATCCTGTCACCGAGGTACCATGATCACAACGGTGGCTCCGGAAATTGTACTAAATAACACCACTTGAGCAACATCATATCCATTACACATAGGGAAACATCATGTATTCAACTACACTAACAAAGCTCATGATCACAACGAAGATCACATCATGGGAGAGAGAGATAACCACATAGCTACTTGTATAAGCCTCAGCCCCGGTGAGGGACTACTCCCTCCTCATCGCGGGAAGCAGCGGTGTTGATGGAGATGGCCCCGGCGGTCGATCCCCATCCCGGCAGGGTGCCGGAACAGGACCTTTTGAACCCCCGAAACTTGTCGGCGATGGCGGCGGAGCTCTGTTGCGTATTTGGGAAAATCCTTCGGGGGTCAGGGTTTTTTCGTCGGGGATGATTTTATAGGCGTCGGAGGCGGCCGAGGGGGTGCCCACAGGGCAGGGGCGGGTCCCACCCGCGGGCTGCCCTAGGGCCGCGGCAGGGGGCCGCCCCTGGCCTGTGGGTGGCCCCCAAGGTCACCCTTTTGGCTCCGGTCTTCATTTGTCCAATAAAAAATTGTCGTAAATTTTTGTCCAATTCCGAGAATATTTCCAAAAGTAACTTTCTGCAACAAAATCAGCACAAAAACAGGGAACTGGCACTGGGCATCTTGTCAATAGGTTAGTCCGACAAATGCATTAAAATGATATAAAATGATAGTAGAAACATGTGACAATGTCACAAAACTAGCATGGATCACTCAAAAATTATAGATACGTTTGACACGTATCAGCATCCCCAAGCTCAACTCCTACTCGTCCTCGAGTAGGTAAGTGATAACAAAATAATTTTTGATGAGACATGCAACCAACACAATCACGATCAAGATAGTAATGTAAAGCGTAGGATGTGAATGAAGTGATACAAAACAATTGTCTATAGTTGATAGCAAGAAAGCAATGAATAACCAAGTTGAATCATTCAAGCAAAACCTTTCATAATTAGTAAGTTAAAGACATGAAAGCAATGTGATACACATATTTGATTAATCCACAAAGGTAATAGTTCCATGAAAAAAGTGTTTGAGAATCAAAACAAAGAAGATGTAATTTTTAGCAAAAAGCTTCAACTTCCAACGGTAAAGTCAATATAAAGATTCATGTTTAATCTGACAATGCAATATGATCAATGATACCTAGGTTCAATGCTAGATGTTTGCTTTGGTGGAGATAGAAGGAAGAGGAAAACTGACTCAACATTAAAAGTAAAAGAAAGGCCCTTCGCAGAGGGAAGCAAGGATTAGTCATGTGCTAGAGCTTTTTATTTTTATGAAACAGAAGTAAAACAATTTTGAGACATGCATGCTTTCGTTAACGACTTCACAATAGAGAAGCTATCTAGTCCCCCATAACAAGCAAGGCTTTTAGACTTGTGAGAGCAGCTGGTTTTTAGAGGAGCGAGTACGCTCTTCTTTCTCCTTGGTTTCACCACTGTCCAATGTTTGAGCTGATTTCTCAGATTTGCATTGCGCGGAGGAGAATGGTGAGTTATATTTATATTTTGCTTAAGCTGCTCTCGGGTTGATTCAAGTGAAGACGTAATCAATCGACACCGGGTGAAAGGGGGGAAATGACCTTGCTCGTCACAAGTTATATCTAGCTCTCTACTGCTCCCTCATGAGCTTAAAAACAGAGGCACAAAACGGAGTATTTTGAATTTTTAAAGATAGCACATGACAAATTTACTTGGAATGGCAGGAAATACCATGCATAGGTAGATATGGTGGACTCAGCTGGCAAGATAGTTTGGCTTTGGGATTTGGATGCACGAGTGAACCATACACTCAGTACGAATTTTTGGGCTTATTAAAGAAGGTATTTGAAGCAAACATCTAAAATTAACCGGTAACAGAGCAACATAAGACATTTATCCATCATAACCATAAAAGCTCCACACCGTCTCCAATGTTGACCAAACAATTCTTTTGATGGAAAGATTAGCTTAAAGAATTAACCACTACGAAACACCACATAGTTTCAAGTTTTTAACAGTATTTCTTTACTAATCAATTCCACTCAAATAACCAGCAAGTTTAAGCATTCATCCTAATATCTCAAAACAAATGAGAAGTATCAAGTATCCACACAATGATCTACAATACTATGCAAGCTTTTCATTTCATTCCAATATCACATGAATAGCATTTTGTCCCTTTGACAATTCAAGCAATTTACCAATAACAACTCTCCAACAAATATAAGTGAAGAACATGAGAGTTTAACAACAACTACTAGCAGCTCTAAACAAGATAAAAGCTAAAAGCGAGAGCTTACTAGCAAACAAACAGTAGCTAAGAATACTCAACAAGATATAAACGAAGCAAAGGAGTATTCAAATGAAAAAGCGGAGTGTGTCTCTCTCCCACACAAACAAAGCAAGGATCCAACAAGTATATGACCAGCAAACAAACAAACAAAACTGAAAGTAAAAAGACGCTCCAAGTATAGCACATAATATGAAAAGTGATAAAAACGAAGTTCAACGAAGACGACCTTATGATAGTCGATGAAGATGAGGGGATGCCTTGGGCATCCCCAATCTTTGACTCTTGATGGTTCTTGATATTCAGAGGGGATGCCATGGGGGCATCCCCAAGCTTGAGCTCTAACCCATCCTCAATTTCGTCATATTCCTCTCCTTTGGAACTTAAAAACTCCCTTCACACAAAACTTCTCATAATTTGCTTAGAGGGTTAGTGCCCTTAAATTAAAATGCACATGTGTTCAACTCAAGACAAATTGCAAACAACTTTATTGAGTATTAGCTACTGTTTACTAAGCCTCAATGTGGCACTCCTCCTCAAGAGTATCACATTTGACGATAGTAAAGAGACGAATACAAAATAAAAGCAGAATCTGTCAAAAACTGAACAGCATGTAAAGATTAAATTTTTCGAGGCACTTTTGTTGCTCAAATCAGAAAACTCAAAATTAAAGAAAGATAGATAAAAGTATCAGGCTTGCTGTCTAAAATTATCAGAAAAAGATAAAATTAAGGGATTTTCTAGTTTTTGAACAGTGAAGTACAGAAATCTGTTTCTGGACAGCAAAACAACACCTCGCACTTTCAATGCATTAGAGGCTAAACTTGGCACAACAAACCAAAAGAAAAAGATACAATGAAGTTTCTACAGAGGCAACAACTCCATGACTCAAGAAAAACAAAAACAAACTGAAAGTAAAAGATGGGTTGCCTCCCAACAAGCGCTTTTCTTTTAAGCCTTTTAGCTAGGCATGATAATTTTAATGATGCTCTCATAAGAATAAGAGTTGGAACGTAAAAGAGAGCATCATGAAGCAAATATCAAACACATTTAAGTCTAACTCTCTTCCTATGCATAGGCATCTTGTAAGAAAATAAATCATTGGAGCATAAAGCATTAAGCATAGGAAGGCAAAGCAAGTGCAACATTAAAACCTTCAACATAAAGAGGGGAAACTTCATAAGATGAAAATTTATATAACCACGCTTCCCTCTCTCATAATAACTTTCAGTAGAATCATAAGAAAACTCAATAACATAACCATCACATAAAGCATTTTTCTCATGGTTCACATGCATAAAAGTATTATTATTACTCTCCACATAAGTAAAATCTTTATTATTAGTAGCATTGAGAGTAGGACTATCATATAGAACTTGGACATGATAGACTAATTGTGTATTAGAAAGATGATGTTCAGTAGGAGAGTAATAATTATGACGGGTCTCGTAGGGACGATTAAAATCATTCTTTATGGCATAGTTATCATCACAATAATCATCAAAAATTGGAGGCATAATATCATCATAAGCAAGCGGATAGTCATCTTTTCAAGCATATATTTTTGTAAACAAATCATCATGACTTTCAATACCAAAAGGATTTTCAAACCCACCATCCCCAAGCTTGGGGTTTTCCACATTACGATTAGAAGAAACATGAATATTCCCAACAGTATAACAATTATCAATATCATCATTTTCAAAATTGGTGTCAAAAAGATTTTCAAGATCATAAGTAGTATTATTTTCCCAATCATGATCATCACAATAAGTAACAGGCATAACATAATCTTCTTCAATAGTGCCTATAGACTTAACATCAAGATAATAATGAATACAATTAAGTGGATCATCTTCAATAATTTTTGATTCATGCTCATTAGGAACAACCATGATGGGAGAAATATGCCTAGGGGATGATACTGTTTCCTCTTTATTTTTACTCCTCCCTCTCTTCTTCTTCTTCACCACCTTAGGAGGGAGTGGTTGGAAAGGGAGCTTCTCCACATAATCTGATTCATTATTAGAAAAGACAGGAGAAACTTGGGAGAATCTCTCCCTTTCATTATTGGCAACATAAGAAACATATGTCCTTTTATACTTTGGTGAAGTGATATTCTTTCTAATTTTTGCAATGTAAGCATTGTCACGGCAATTCACAACACAATAATGATAAGCTCCCTTGAGAATGCTATTTTTCCCAAAAGTACTACTATCTAACCAAGAAGTTTTTTCTGATAACTCTTCACACCCCAAAAATAATTTAAGTTCATCATAAAGACTAGAGGTGATCATGTTATCACAAAACTGGCTAATAATTCTATCATTAAAGTACGAGCATTGGAAATTAAAATGACCTTCTTCATTGCAAAGTTCACACATAAAAGGATAGAGGTCATTTAATTCTCTAGAAAATTTATATAAATCCTTAAGCCATTTGCTAGTTCTTTCATGCTTATGTTGCTTACAATATTTATCTTCTTCAACCCGAGTGCTTTCACAAGGTCTATGCACTCCGCAAAAATTAACATGCTTATATGGAACATTATTTGTAAAGATTGGATCATGTCTATTGCAATCATCATTAACAATTTCATTTTGTTTGCAAATGTCTTTGAAAGGTTCATGATGCTTAGACCATTTCTCTTTAGGAATATTAATATGAGAAGCAAAAGATTTATCAACAACTATATGAGAGTCAAGTCCAAACTTAGCACTAAGCTTATTAAAACTATCAGTTTCAACAAAAGACTTAATGCAATCATACTCATAATTTATACCTGACTCTTTACCTTTGTCGATCTCCCAATCTTCAATGGTTTGTTTAGTCTTTTCAATAAGATCCGATTTAGCATCAATCTTCTTACTTGTAAAAGAACCCATAGAAGAAGCATCAAGTATTTCCTTATCATGACGAGATAGCCTTGCATAAAAATTGTTAACAATAATATCCTTGCAAAGATCATGGTTAGGACATTTAAGCATTAATGATTTCAATCTCCCCCAAGCTTGAGCAATGCTCTCTCCGTCATGTGGCGAAAAATGGTAGATATAATTTCTATCTCAATGAATTTCATGAGGAGGATAAAATTTAGAATAAAAGAGAGACATAAACTCCTTCCAATCCAACAAGTGAGAATTGTCTAAAAGCCTATACCACTCCAATGCTTTCTCCTTAAGTGATAAGGAAAATAATTTCCTCATGATTACCTCTCTTGATACACCTGCAATCTCAACCAACTCACATAACTATTTAATATAAAGCAGATGATAACTAGGATGTATAGCTCCATCTCCTGCAGAGCAATTACTCATAACACGATCAATTATCCCCATTGGTATCTTGAAAGGAATAAATTCAGTATGTGGAGTAACCTTAGCCACCATGGGAGTGGTGGAGAGGTCACTCTCAAAAAGAAAATTCAAAGAACAACGTTCCATAAGCCAAACTAGTGAAATAAAAATAAGAAACAAAAAGATATAATTGCAGAATCTAAAGAAGCTACCTTCAAGTGCTCACCTCCCCGGCGACGGCGCCAGAAAAGATCTTGATGTCTACTACACACTTCTATTCTTGTAGACTTGTTGGGCCTCGAAGCGCAGAGGTTTGTAGGACAGCGGTAAATTTCTCTTAAGTGAGTAACCAAAGGTTTATCGAATCCACGGGGGGTAGAGGTCAAAGATATCCCTCTCAAGCAACCCTGCAATTAAGATACAAGAAGTCTCTTGTGTCTCCAACACACCTAATACAATTTTCAGTTGTATAGGTGCACTAGTTCNGGCCTCCAAGCGCAGAGGTTTGTAGGACAGCGGCAAATTTCCCTTAAGTGAGTAACCCAAGGTTTATCGAATCCACGGGAGGTAGAGGTCAAAAGATATCCCCTCAAGCAACCCTGCAATTAAGATACAAGAAGTCTCTTGTGTCCCCAACACACCTAATACAATTGTCAGTTGTATAGGTGCACTAGTTCGGCGAAGAGATGGTAAAATGCAAGTGATATGGATGGTAAAAGGTGATTTTGTAATTCTGTAATAAAAATGGCAGCAAGCAAACAAGTGACAAAAGTGACTAAAAACGGTGTATCAATGCTTGGAAACAAGGCCTAGGCTTCATACTTTCACTAGTGACTACTCTCAACATCATTAACATAATTAAACACATGATAGTTCCCACAAAAATACATGCATGGTAGACGTTACTCGGAGATCATTCTTTTGTGGATCAAATAGGATGAGAATTGCGTAGGGCTACGAAAAGCACACCTTAAAGTTCGTATTCCACATCTATGGACACTTCATGCTGTCACTATCCGCATCCAAAGATAGTACTAACAAACACCACAACCTATTTCTTGAATAGTCTCTTTCTTCAATAACACAAGCATCAAGAAACCTCATGATCTATTCAATCCAACAAATAAAGAACAAACTCATGATGAAGATCCTTCCAATCTATTATCCATAGAGTCACACACGGCACCCATCCTGTCACCGAGGTACCATGATCACAACGGTGGCTCCGGAAATTGTACTAAATAACACCACTTGAGCAACATCATATCCATTACACATAGGGAAACATCATGTATTCAACTACACTAACAAAGCTCATGATCACAACGAAGATCACAT